>JACEEZ010019261.1:187500-225000 GCA_016584305.1 Chionoecetes opilio | reverse complement strand
CCATTTCTCGTTCCTCTTGTGATTTTACAAGGCTTTTGGATACTCCCCACCCTCCTGGATAAATGTTAACATAATTTATTTATAAGGTTATTGGATTCTCCCCTCTTGGAAGCATTCAAATTATACGAATGTGGGAACACTCGGCAGATTGTCCCACGGTATAATAGCTGAGAGGGATAAAATGTGACACTACTGTTGTTTTTTCGTCAGACAGTTGGACATAATACATAAAAGCATGATCCGTACGCTTCAGTAACTGTGCTCCTAACTCAACAACAACAGATCGTGTTTAAATGAATAGATCTGCAAGAATTTCTACACCACTTGTTATTTTTTTCCTACCTCTCTATCATTAGTAGTTATCCATTTTTTCCACCTATTCTTTTGTTTCTCTCTTCTCCAACTCATCTCTCATAATTTCCTTTAATGGCACATCCAACCAGCTTCATTACTGCATCGTCTATTACTGAGATTTATTCATTATATTAACACTTCCCTTTATTTTGTCCAGTATCATATTATTTACTTTTTTCCATCCACCCCTCCTACCCTCTCTCTCTCTCTCTCTCTCTCTCTCTCTCTCTCTCTCTCTCTCTCTCTCTCTCTCTCTCTCTCTCTCTCTCTCTCTCTCTCTCTCTCTCTCTCAAAGGAGCCATCAAGAGAGAGAGAGAGAGAGAGAGAGAGAGAGAGAGAGAGAGAGAGAGAGAGAGAGAGAGAGAGAGAGAGAGAGAGAGAGAGAATATACATACCCCAAGGACTCATCACACTTCATATGAAAACATTACGTCCTCTCTGAGCCGGATGCTGACAAACACATATTGAAATTATTTTTCTCGCACTCATAGTGGACTTGAAAAAATAAAAATGCCTTGCTTCGTGACAAGGAGACTCATTTTTGCTACTTACTGCAGTATAATTTCCGTGACTTCAGCAACAACGAGAGCTTTCAACACTACATTAAACACGCGAGCAAAATTCTTTACCTTCAGGGACAGAACCTCAGAGAAATATGAGATAAGTGTAAAGTGTGTGTGTGTGTGTGTGTGTGTGTGTGTGTGTGTGTGTGTGTGTGTGTGTGTGTGTGTGTGTGTGTGTGTGTGTGTGTGTGTGTGTGTGTGTGTGTGTGTGTGTGTGTGTGTGTGTGTGTGTGTGTGTGTGTGTGTGTGTGTGTGTGTGTGTGTGTGTGTGTGTGTGTGTGTGTGTCATTCACCCTGGTCTTGTCCAAGCGAGTCGGATTCGTGATCGTTAGTTTCACCATCCCGGAGAAAGCTTGGAGCTCATTATTACCGATCTTAGGGTAATAATGGGACCTCACACACCACACACCCATCTCCTTGCTCAAAGGGGACAGTAACCGCCCGAGTTTGTCTGTGAAAAATTCCCGGGAGTGAGCGAGGATTCCAACCGACTAACCACAGAATGGCGCGCCAACGCTCTATCCACTGGACCATCGTGGTGGTGTGTGTGTATTCATCTAGTTGTATTTTTTTGCTGAATTTTACACGGCCTGAGCTACACTCGTATAGCCCGTCTCCATATCTTCATTTTATCATTCATCCTTAGTGCTTAGTGTTGACCACCCCGGGAGGCAGGTCACAAACCCCCGGCTAACCCCCGGTACCCATTCACTGCTGGGTGGACAGGGGCTCGGGTTATAAGAAGACCGCCCATCTCTCTTCGCTCCGCTCGGGGATCGAACCCGGGACTTCTCGGTTGTGAACCGAGCGTGCTACCACTACACTACGGAGTACCCTACGGAGTGTGTGTGTGTGTGTGTGTGTGTGTGTGTGTGTGTGTGTGTGTGTGTGTGTGTGTGTGTGTGTGTGTGTGTGTGTGTGTGTGTGTGTGTGTGTGTGTGTGTGTGTGTGTGTGTGTGTGTGTGAGTGTGTAAGTGTGTGTGTGTGAGTGTGTGTGTGTGAGTGAGTGTGTGTGTGCGTGCGTGTGTGCGATAGTCCCGTGGGCATTTTTCGTTCCAGAAATCAAACTAACCGTCCTCGACATGAGATGGTATTGTATTAGAAAAACATATTTTGGGGTGTATCAGAAATCACATTTTGTTTTAAATGATTAGTATACAGAATGAACACATCTATTTTTGTCATTCCTTTTCAAGCTTTATATATATATATATATATTATATATATATATATAATATATATATATATATATATATATATATATATATATATATATATATATATATATATATATATATATAAACTTCCCGATCTCCAACACACATAAGCGGATGTCAGTTATGTTACATACGTACTATTATACTACAAAAAGTATGGCTTGACATAATTTCATACTGCGACTGCTTCTGTATCAATACTTTCTAAACCCATGACATGGCGGTGGTACTCTGTCAACGCGATTGAATGAATTTTATGATTGGAAGAAGATTTTGATGATTTTTCATCAACATTCAGTGCATGAAATTGAAGAAAACACCTTCCATGTAATGCATTCTCAAATACGGCTTACATAAAACAATAATAATTGGTAAGCATAAAAGAACTGTAGACAGTTTTTATTGTCTCGGATAAATACTTAAAATACATGACACTAGGCAACTTCAATCAAGATCACCGTACTCAAGCGGTCCCGCAG
This sequence comes from Chionoecetes opilio, assembly GCA_016584305.1. Taxonomy (NCBI): domain Eukaryota; kingdom Metazoa; phylum Arthropoda; class Malacostraca; order Decapoda; family Majidae; genus Chionoecetes; species Chionoecetes opilio. Next base: position 222,387 of record JACEEZ010019261.1, on the reverse strand, counting down.
GTGGAGACAGTACTTTTCTGAGTAAATAGTGGAACGAGGAATAGTAGCAGTCCAAACAGCAGTGTTGTAGTCAAGACCAGACCCTCTGAGACCAAGACCAAGACCAAGACCAGACCCTTCGAGACCAAGACCAAGACCAAGACAAGACCTTCCGAGACCAAGACCAGCCCTCCGAGACCAAGACCAAGACCCTCCGAGACCAAGACCAAGACCAAGACCAAGACCAGACCCTCCGAAACAGACCAAGACCAAGAACAGGCATATAAATTTTTTTTTTTTTAAATATGACTATTATCTGAATGTTTTTGGTTTGTACTGCGTAAATACTAAATTGTATTGTCCTAAGTTGTTCGGATGGGATCGCCGCAAGTGCGTGATAAAAGCCGACGTCGTGCCAGCCTTGTCCGTGATGCTTTGCTTGCAGAAAGTACAAACTGCTGTGTGTTTCTGGTTTCCGTGTTTCTTATAAAAAACCTCCTTGTGATCCTTGAACGCAAATTTGATAACTGTTGAAGATGCCGACATGATTACTCATTCCGGTGTGCGAACGGAAACTAAGCGAGACTAGTCCAGTACACCTCACTGTTCGACGTCCTATGTCACTGCCAGACAGAGTTACCAGCCGCAGTGGCGTAGCTACGGGGGAGCATGGGTGGGCACGTGCCCCCCCACGAGAAGCCGGTGCCCTCCCAGTTGCCCACCCACTGGCCACGGCTGCCGTGTGGCGTGGGAACCGTGTTCCACTAGGTAGGACTGAGGGAGCATGCATGGAGTATTATGAATAATTTCTACTGATGACTTACCCTCGACCACAAAAACAATAAATATTGTATCCCAATGAGCAAACTAGAGAGCTAAAACGACTTTCAGATACCAGATGGGCTTGCAGGTATGATACTTGCAAAGTAATAAAAGAGAGACTGAATGCCGTTATGCGTGTTCTAGAAGGTTTAGCAAATTACTGCCATGCTGAAATAGCTATTGATGCAAGAGGACTTTTAGGTCAAGTATATGCTGAGTTTGCTATGAAGCTAGCCATTATGACACATATTCTTGGTAGGATAAATCAGTTATCAAATTTGCTACAATCAGCCAATCTTGACACGGTAAAAGCTGTATAATTAATTGAAACTGTAAAGGCCCCCATCCACGGTGCGATCTGGTCGTACGACCATCGGACAGATCTGGTTGGATCCAACCAGATTGGATCGTGAGTGGGGTGATTTTGGTCTGTCCGACCGACTGACAGCTGGTCGGATGCGACCAAGCAGTGTTTGGTTTTTAGATCCGACAGACCATCCGGTTCAGACCGGATCGCACCGTGAGTGTGCTGATCGTGAGGCCAACCGTCAGTTTCGCCACTGACAGCGTCGCGAGAGGACTACCAAGATGAATTGTTTCTTTGATGACAAGCACTTTTGGACAGAATTCATCCAATTATATAGAAACTGAATGTTTGTAGGAAATAAAAAGCAAAAAGTAAATGGATAAATATAAGAAAAATGCAGCTTATGAAGTATTGGTAGAGAAACTCAAGGAGCTGGACAGTGCGCGACAGTCAGGCTAATGTTGAAACAGTAAAAAAAAAAAAAAAATATGAGAAGTGTGTTCCGGAAATATATTAAGAAAATAACTGCCTCTATGAAATTTGGTGCGAGCGCGGATGATGTTTACGCTCCTCAGTTGTGGTATCAGATTCCATCAAAAGTAATTCGATCCTCGTTGCATAGACCCATCATGGGAACCGCTCTCCATCGTTTCTATCACCAACTGAATTGATCCTGAGGTGCGGTCGGATCGTTAGTGGGTGGTAGGATATCCATCGGATCAGGTCTGTCGGATCAGATCGTACGACCAATCGTACCGTGGATGGGGGCCTTAAGAGCCCACCTTGAAGAGATGCGGTCAGATCCAGCCTCTTTTGATGCTTTGTGGGATGAAGTTGAGAGAAACTCAGCAGCTCATGGCTTTGATACTTCAGAGTGTAGAATGTGTAGATCACCAAGGAAACGGAAACTGTCTACACAATTGCAGGATTTTGTTGTTACTGATTGTATTGGAAAACAGTCAGGGAGCACACACTCTGATTTCAGTGTTAAGGATTCAACACGGATTAACTTCTTCTATCCTATTCTAGATCATATGTTAACAGAAATGACAAGGCACTTCAGTAATGTTCGAAGCATGTGAACTTATGAAAGCATTACAGGCACTGAATCCACAAAGTACCGAGTTCTTATCTTTCGAGAAAATGTCTGGACTTATTCATGCATTTCGTGCTAATGAGGAAGATCTTAATCATGAGCTGCACTCTGCAAAACGCATGTTAGAAAGACGCTATAAGGATGTAAGTGACAATGAAAAGCCTAAATCACTGTTAGATTTAGTGAGAATTCGTGATCTATATGAAGAGTCATTTCCTGAGTTCTACAGACTGGCCAAAATTTCTGTAGTATTACATGTGTCATCAGCTTCAGCAGAGAGAAGCTTCTCTGCTCTGAAATTAATCAAAAATACACTGAGAAATACAATGGGCAATGAGAGATTACGTAATCTTGCTGCGTTGTCAATTGAAAGCAGGCGAGTTAAAAGCCTTGATTTAGAAGTATTTGTTGATAAGTTTGCTGAGAACCACATGAACAGAAGAATTTTGCTTCAGTGAGGTATTCTCATTTTCTCAGTGGAAAAAAATCATTTCCTTGCCTGCTGCTTTAAAACTAATGCATTTTTTTTTATTTTCAGTATCAATTATATATATAATTATGTTATTTCCATTTTGTATAATTGGTAATATATGTATTTCATTTTTGGTCAACCACGGATTTATTTCGTTCTCCATCAGCAACTGGATGATACCCTACAGTACTCAACACACACTCCTAGAATAAAATCTAATAACCTTCCATAGTCCATACGACATCAGATAATATATTCTTGATATTGGTCAGAATGCAAAAATATGCAAGGGGTGGGTCTTGGCACTGTGAGTGAAAGCAAGTCCCCAGTCCCCACCAAACTCCCCAGCTGTATGGGCTTGTTCGGCTCATCTAGTGCCCCCCCATAGTCAGCTGTGCCCCCCCAGGTGCCCCCCCCCCAATGATAAATACCTAGCTACGCCACTGTTAACAGGTCCTGCTAATTGTTGTATTTCTTGCCAGAAATTACTCAACAAATTTTAGAGCTTGAAAGAAATATTCGTCAATTGAATTTCATTTTCTTATGATGAAAAATTGAAAATGCCAAGAAAGTAAACTGTGAATGCTAAAAGTATATTTTGTGGTTTGTGCACCTGGCAACCCTGCTGCCAGATGTGCTCGATGTAACGACTAACGAGCTCTGGTAGAAGGGGGGTAAGGGTAACGTATAAGGGATGAAATATATTTACAAAATTTAATATATGTGAACAACTGAACATCTAGGTCAAATATTTCTGCTTTCATTGTTTCGTTGGCATGAAGAAACAAACATAGGAAAATAGCAATTTTTGTGGTTACGTTTTCCAAGCGAGCTAGCTAAACCTGTGGTTTACGTGTACGAAGAGTGCGGGAATTGCATAGGCCTACACATATATGAAGTACACGGAGGTGAACAGAGCTGCAAACATGCGTGCGTGCAAACGGAGATTATCACTGCGAGAATGGCCACGTCATGCATGTTCTCTCGAGTCGCACGCACTCTATCAGCCTTCGCAGGGCTCAGCTCATGCATCATCACTGTAGAGCTAGGCAGGCAGTATCTATAGACAGTACAACGCTGTATGTCGCACCGTGAATCGAAACAGCTATGATTTTTCTCCATGTATGATAATAAATTCCGACCTTCCCCACGCCGCGATGCACTTTTTAATTCTGGTCTCGACCTGGTCTCGAGCCAAACTCCGAGACCAGAACCTTCGAGACCAAGATCAAGACCAAGATCACATCAAACGAGACCAAGACCAAGACCAAGACCTCATCAAACTGGTCTCGAGACCGGTCTCGAGACCAAGACCAGTCTCGAGACCTACAACACTGCCAAACAGCAAGACTAATAATAATGCAACAAATATTCGTGATTTTTTTGCAAGTAAAAACAATTCAATCTCGAGTTTAAATTGACGCCAAACACGCAACGCAACATACCTGTGGTGGGAGGGAAGGAAGATACGTAGAAGGAAATATATATAAAAGAGGAGGAGTAAATATGGAGTGAAGGAAGGAAGGAAGGAAGGAAGGAAGGAGAAGGAAGGAAGTAAGGAAGGAAGGAAGGAAGGAAGGATGGAAGTAAGGAAGTAAGTAAGGAAGGAAGGAAGGAAGGAATAAAAGGTACGGTCCACCCAGTACAGTTATCGCTCCCACAGTCAAGGATGAAAAATTGAGGAAAACTGAAAAATACGAAGATGGGAGAGATACACTTCTTCCCTGTCGAAGTCGTACCTGAATACCATAAAATGATAAGACTAATAACAGAAAAGTACTAGACAAGAATATGAAAGAATAATTTTCTTGCAATCAACAGCATTGTCTTACTACGTGATAAATGTTTCTTTTACTTGTTACTTTACTTACTTTTACTTTTACTTTTACTTTTACTTTACTTACTCTTTAACCCCTTGAAGCCCACAACGTTATTTCCATTGTAATTTGGCCACCATTAGACGATTTTAATGAATATAAGCAATGTTTGATAGATAATATGACTGGTTTAGTATCCTTGCCCACTAGCTAATTTGGAATATCAAGCTATTTTTGGTAATCTTATGGCTAACAACACGTGTTTATATAGCAAAGGAAAGATCTGGGCGTGAAGGGGTTAAGATGTTTTATAGCAACACACACCCACAAGTTATTTTTGCTAGAAGCAGGCAAGAACGACTTCCTTTCTTCTGACAACTATCAATATAATGAATCATCTATTTGTGTGTGTGTGTGTGTGTGTGTGTGTGTGTGTGTGTGTGTGTGTGTGTGTGTGTGTGTGTGTGTGTGTGTGTGTGTGTGTGTGTGTGTGTGTGTGTATCTGTATGTGTGTGTGTGCGTGTGTGTGTTGTATGTGTGTGTGTGTGTGTGTGTGTGTGTGTGTGTGTGTGTGTGTGTGTGTGTGTGTGTGTGTGTGTGTGTGTGTGTGTGTGTGTTCATCAAGAAGTGAAGAGAAAGAAAGTGAAACAACAGTAACAGCAGATGGAATAATCATAGAATAGAAGTGCAGGATTCCGTCACATGGACTTAACAGGTTACCCACATTGGTGACGCGAGGACCTACAAAGGTCGTGCCGCTTTATACCTATACAAAGCAGCACGTGCACACCCTCCGATGATGCACGGCGCAGCACGCAAGGTGAAGTGGAAAGAGTAAGGACGGCAAGGACGGTGGACAGAAACCCATACAATGAACGAGGTGAAGAAAGATCAACGTCGCTTGCGTTTCCAAATAAAGGACACTCGAGTTTGCTTTCATAAGAAAATACCCGAAATATCTATTACTTCTTCACCCTCTCGCTCTTTTCCATTCCCTCCTTCATTCCTCATTTCCACCTACTCTTTGCTTACTCATACATATATGCGTGTATACCTCGGTGGAAGGTTTCAGTTACAACGCATACCTTTTGCTCTCAGTCTTCGAAAAGCAAAACAAGTTCATGAATAAAAGAAGTCAGACCCTGAGCACGCTTTTCCGAATGTAATATAGTGAGATTTGTTCAATTATTGCGAGGCTCCCTCGGCTATGTTCGTGAGACCCGCACTTAAGACAAGGAATGAAAGTGCACACACACACACACACACACACACACACACACACACACACACACACACATAATGCCCACTGGTCTAGTAGATAAGAACTAGGGTTTCTCCTTTTACATCCCAAGATTCCAGTAAAACAGACTCCCCCCCCCCCCCCCGGGATCTCGAGACTTCCAAGTGTCGCGTTCCCATGGAGCAGTCTGTGTATTCGGTGCAGTCTGGCTTTGTTTACCAACAAAAGGGGGCACGAACTGCGCAAGCGCGGTGGCGAAAGTTTACCAACAAAGACTTGTTGATCAACAAAAGATTTCGCATGCGTCCTCCGATAACATCCTCGCAGCCCTAAACAACAACAACAACAACAACAACAACAACAACAACAACAACAGGGCTGGAGATTTACAGGAAAGATTAGCCAAATATAGGGATGAAATAAGCCCTTTAGGCTACATCAATTTTTGTTGAATGAACAATATCCACCGAACACGAATCCACACACATCAACATCCAAACACATAAAAAAACACATCCAAACACATCCTTCGAATCCACCGTGCACGGTATTGTGTTTAAAGCGATCCGGCTTTGTTGATCAACAAATCTTTGTTAGTAAACATTTGCCTCCGGGCATGCGCAGTTTGCACCCCCTTTTGTTGGTAAACAAAGGCGGACTGCATCGAATATACAGACTGCTGGGAACGCGACACCGGGTCCTGTTAAAACAACGATATTCAAAACAAAAATCTGCACAATCGTGCACGGTGTATTGCTATGATAATGCACTAGAAGAGATTATCATTGTACTATGTAGTAACAAGTAAGGGTGTGTAGTGTGCAGTGTACTACCATAATATGTACCATTGCATACCTCACTCAAAGGGAGAATGGGCAATGTACATCTTTATTATCAGTGCTTGCAGTTTCTTTCACATTTTTCTTAATGATATTCTTTATGGATATTGATAGCTATAAAGCCGATCGCCTACCACAGCCACATGCCATATCATTAAAAGCCTTACAGAAGGAAATATGAAATGTTGACATACAGATATACGTGTATACACATACATACATAAATAAAATGTACATCATCTCGGAATGAACTAATGCCGCCGCTGATTCAGGAGTAGGAATGCGGTAGGAATGATAAATCAGGCGAGGGGTGGTGGGTAGAAAGGGAAAAGTTTACAAGTATACCGTCGAAGGAGGAGGAAGCTCAACACAGGACACTCGACAAAGGTTCACATCTGCGTCGAGTCACTCAAGTGAAAACCACATGAGAAGAAAAGCAGGATGGAAGATACTTTTGAGTTTGATTATTCTAATTTTCGAAGTGTGTGTGTGTGTGTGTGTGTGTGTGTGTGTGTGTGTGTGTGTTTAGATACTATATACGTGTTACTTAATTCAATGATATATATATAAGAAAATACTGACATACATATTCTGATATAACATATAACATAATAAAAGATGTAATCCATTACAAGCAAACAAAAGCTATCAGTTACAATAATAGTATATTGTTATTAGCTCTTTTTTATTGATGATTTTGTAATTTTATTCTTTTTTTTGTAGTTTTATTCAGTTTTCTGGAGTCATTCAGAGTAATTAAGTAACGCCTCACACCGGCGGGAGGGCGAGGGCTGTGGGGCGGCGGGTGTCGCGGCAGAGGTGCAGCAGGTCCGGCAGGGTGACGGTGGTCTCCTCGGCGCGCCTGGGACATCCCACCACCACCTCGGTCATCTCGACGTCCGAGTCGTCCTTGTCCTCGCTGGACGAGTCACGACTGGCGAGGCAGATGACCATGAAGACAAGGAGCAGTCCCTGCAGGGACCACCACCAGAAGGGCAGGCAGTGCAGGGTGGTGGCGGGCAGGGCCAACCCGAGGGCGTCCATGGCGGGCGTGAGGGCGTCCAGCAGCGGCCGCACCTGAAGGCTGTAGAGCGCTTGCACGGCGTGTCTTGCCGCATCGTCGCTCCAGGTGAAGTGCACCGCCAGCCACACCTTGCCCATGGAGGAGGCCGCCTCGGGGGCCAGGCAGCCCAGCGCCAGCAGGGGAACCACCGACCACACGGCGGCGCCGCCCACCAACAGTTCCCACGCGTACCGCCCGTCCTCCTCGCCGACGTGCCCCCGGTGGTATCCGTACCCCAGGGTGGCCGTGTGCCCCGCCAGCAGCAGCAGCAGCACGGCCGCGCACATCCATCGCTTCACTGTAGAAATATCCATCTTGCAAAGGCCAGTCATGCTTGGCTGTTTTCTTTACCCAACTACACACGGTCCATCACAGGGACCTTGGCAAAAAAAAATTAAGGATCTCTAACATGACCATATTTAGATTTGTTTAGATCCAAGCTCACTGCCTTGGTCGCGCCTCAACTCCTACCTCACCAGGTTCCAAGATGTCACTCAGCCAATCACGATTTTTAGTTAAGTTTATTTAACTAAAAATCGTGATTGGCTGAGTGACATCTTGGAACCGGATGAGGTAGGAGTTGAGGCGCGACCAAGGGCAAGGCAGTGAGCTTTTTTTTTTTTTTTTTTTTTTTTTTTTTTTTTTTTTTTTTTTTTTTTTATCTCTCACCCACGTCTCACCTATCAGTTACCTTCCCTTGATCAGAGGGAGGGAGGTCGATGGGCGGTCAGAGGGTGGGAGGGGGGATTAGGATGGGGAGCTCTCATCCACCAGTTACCTTCCCCTGGCCAGAGAGAGGGAGCTAGGTGGACGGAAGGGGGAGGAGATGGGGGATGTCTATCAGTTACCTTCCCCTGGCCAGGAGGAGGGAGGTCGATAGACGGGGGGATGGGGAGGGGGTTGGGGGGGATCCTCTCACCCACGTCTTGCCTATCAGTTACCTTCCCTTGGCCAGAGGGAGGGAGGTCGACAGACCGCCAGAGGGTTTGAGGGGGGGACGGGGTCCGAGCTCGGTAAAGATATCCGTAAAGGACTTGTGAGGGAATCGAACCAACACCTTTTTGTTGACGTATTGAAACACCAACACTAAGGCAGTGAGCTTGGAGGAAGTGTTATGGGCATCAGCCAATGATATATTCGTGAAAATGATATTACCCTTCAGATTTGTAAATAATAAAAAAAACAATGTGTGTGTGTGTGTGTGTGTGTTGCCCCCTTCTGCCGTGTTCATCATGATGGGGGTGGCCATCACCGCCTTCCTCGGAAGCGTGTGGCAGGACACCTAGAACAGTGCCTTGAGGGTGTCTGAGGCCCTGCAGGCATGGGAGGACATGGGCCTCCACGCCACCACTGCGTGCACGGGAGCTCCTGGCTTACTGGTGGTTGCTGGGCCCTCTGCGCCCCACTCCACCTCAGGAGCCGCTGGAAGTCTGCGCTGTCCTGGTCGGCGAGGACTGGTGGAACCTCCTGGCGAACAGCCGCAGGACTAAGCAGCTCTTTGGCTGCCTCGAGGCACAAATCGCCAAAGTTCAACGCGAAAACGAGGCGTTCACGACGAATCTGACTTACTTTGCAGTATTCCATGCCGAGTCTTGTGCATTTGGTGGTGTGGTGTTTCTAAAAGCCAAATGAAAAAGTCCTTTCCGTTGAGAAAGTGGAAGTAGATGAATATATGGTTAGCAAGAAGCCGTTTTTTCTGGGGTAAATGGTCAGGTATCCATGCGATCTATACCTTCTGCGGGAGATGCAGGTATGTCACCTCTACATGACATCACGCAGTGTGGAGAGGTGAAGAAGGACTCAGAGGAGCCCGTCGAGGAAACTGATGGGAATCTGGCTCTACAGGAGCCTCAATGCAGTCAACAAGACGAAGAAGCACCCACAGAAAGAAAAGAGATTCGCAAAAGGCGCAAAAAACGGTGGAAGAAGACTCTCCTTAAAGATGAGGAGACAGTGAACGAATCCAGTGAGTGGCACACTGTCTGCAAAACTCGGAGGAAGTGCCGGCAAGAATTAAAATCTGAGGACATGCCTGAAGGAAATACCAAGAAAGAAGGCACCAAGGGTGTGGAGGCGAGCGTCGCACCTGCATATAAGAAGCGTTTTAAGGCTCGGCGTAAAGGCCGTGTCACATGGGCGATATTTTCCGGTATCTTTTGGTATTTTGCTACCAATAATGCCCGTAGTGGTAGCAAAAAGTGCGCGTGTCGTCACACGGCGTTTCGGCTACGAGCATCTTCCGGGACTCACGACCAACAAAATGGATCGTGCAAGAAGACTTCGCCTGGCTGCTATTGGCCTCAATTTGTGTTTTGGCACATTATATGCCATAAAAACGTACGTGGACTCGTTCTAGGCTTGAAAGATGAAAGAATGAGAGCATATTCTACAGACTGGTTAGGGAATTGAGCCTGGAAGATCCGGAGACACTACGCAACTTCTAAGGCTGAGCAGAGACCATGCAGTACCAGGAACTATTGAGGCTTGTAACACCTTTAATAGAAAAGAAGAACACCAACATGAGAGAGGCTGTGAGTGCAGGAGAACGATTAGCACTTACACTACGCTATTTGGTATACGCTATACACTAAGCTATACACTACTATATTCATATTTAAACATATCACATAGAGATGCTACAGCATCTCTTGACCACACAAGATCGGTCATTTCTCTTTATTTCACCGAAATGTGTAGTTCGTACGAAGTCTTGCGTGGTGTCGGCTGCTCCAAGATGTAAACAAAGATGCCAGTACTGGTAGGAGAGGACGATTATGCGCGACTCTGCGTTTGCTACCAAAAGATCTTCATCAGAGTATCATCAGAGTACTTCATCAAATGGTAGCAAAATACCAAAAGATGCCGGAAAACGTGTCCGTGTGACACGGCCTTAAAGCAGCCTCAAGGGACGATTCCCACGAACAGTTCCGGCAGTCGTGAGGGCAGACTGTGTGAAGGTGTTGGTGGCCGTGCCGCCGGTGTAGCGATCTCACCAGCTACCCTTGGCCCGAGTAGCTACACTGCACAAATACGCACTGAAACACTGCTCCCTGGGTGAATAGTTGTTTGACAATGTATACCAATTCTGATCCTGGGTAAAACATGGTGGAAATATTGAATGTAGAGTAGTAATTAAAGTAGAACATAGAAAATTTCAAGTGAATGTGCCTTTGCCTAGAACACTACCCTACCCGTATACTGAAACACTGCTCCCTGGGTGAATAGTTGTTTGACAATATAGTACACGTATACCAATTCTGATCTTGGGTAAACGTATATATTGTCAAACAACTATTCACCCCGGGAGCAGTGTTTCAGTATAAGGGGAGGGTACGTAGTGTTCTAGGCAAAGGCACATTCGCTTGAAATGTTCTATGTTCTACTTTAATTACTACTAATGTAATTATAATTGTAATTGTAATTATAATTGTAATTGTAATTAATAATTATTCAATGCTTCCACCATGTTTTACCCAGGATCAGAATTGGTATACATTGTCAAACAACTATTCACCCAGGGAGCAGTGTTTCAGTGCATATTTGTGCAGTGTAGCTACTCGGGCAAAAGGTAGCTGGTGAGATCGCTACACTGGGCAGACGGCAGTACGTCATCGGGCCGCGGGGGGACGCTGTCCACACACTGCGCAAGGACTTCCCCAACGTGCGCGTGACGGTGCCCCTGCCCCAGGATCGCACCGCCAAGCACGTCAGCCTGGAGGGCCCCGAGAGTGAGGTGGCCGCCGCCGCCAAGGACATCACCGGCCACCTGTAGGCTATCGAGGCACAGGTGCGTGAGGTCGCCGAGCGCTGCAAGAGGAACAGAGTCAAGGTGGTGGTGGTGGCACCCAACACGCGGCGCCACCTGGTGGGCCCAGGGGGCGAGGAGCTCCTCAGGCTGGCTCAGAAGTACCCCAGCGTGAGGGTATCGGTGCCCCCCGCCACCAACTCATGCCCGTCAGGTGAGAATCGTGAGCCCGCCCGCCGAGGTGGCCACGCGTCGAGGCCTGCCTGAAGGCCCTCTTGCAGGCGGTGGAACGGCGGCGACAGCTCCTGAGGGAACGGAAACAACAACATACACAACATGGAAAGGCGGCGTGCAAGAAGTGAGATTGTCTCTTTGGTTAACCAATCAATCGTTGACGCTCTCAGGATGATTTATGTATTATTTCTTCCTTCTCTTTCAACCTTTGTACACTTAATATTTTCAGTTGTTGCTGTGCACTAAAATACATCAGTAATCAATGGTTATAATATATATTATAATAATTGATAATCAGAATTGTTTTCTCCTCTACATTTGTGTCGTCAACGTAAGCCCTTCCAACTAGGGGTTCTCCTTTGGCGTGTTTTTAACATCTCAGGATTCCGGGATTTTTTTTTTTTCCTGGGATCCTTGGTCTGCCCGGGTCCTTTTGAAATAATATTTACGAACTGTTGATGCTGTTGTTCTAGTACTTTTAATTGTTATAATTTTGATGTCATTATCTTTATCATCATTATTATTATTACTATTATTATCATCATTATTACTACTATTATTATCATCATGATAACCATTATTGTTGTTGCTATTATCACTATTACTGAAACTATTGTTATTATTACAAGCAGAAGTTACCCGTATTACATTGTGATACTCTGATAGACATGAGATGTCATTATATTGTATCCTATTTGGGTAGCAAAGTAGTTTTATATTTTAACTACTGACAAATATCAAATAAACCTGACCTAATATAGTTTAAAACCATTCTAGGGATGAACTGAATATTTTCTAAAAGTTTGGTCGAAATTGGGTCAGATATGGCGCCGCCATATATAGACGGAGATGAGATGGGACGGACGGACATTCGGTGAATTATAGTAAGATTATTATTATTATTATTATTATCATTATTACCATTACCAACTTTATCATTATCATATTTATTAATTTATATTACTACTATTACTGCTGTTGTTAATTTTTCATTGTCATAATTCAAATCTGCACATCCTGCAGACCACAACAACAACAGGCTAGGGGGGCGTGAGTTGCCGTGAGTCGCTGCCGTCCCTCTGACTCGGCGGCGCCATTTTGGTCCTCACTACAAACTCTATATATTCGATTATAGAAACTATCTAAAATTAAAAGCTTACTATTATCAAACTCTATTATAGAATTGCAGGCGGCCGGGTCGAAGGTGACCAACCACCTCGGCCACACAATCCAGCCCTCTATTCCTGACGGAGGTCCTCTTTAGCAAAACGAAAGTAATTTCAATATCCATGAACGCACCAGGATGCACGGCGGGCGAACCTGGAAACACGAGGAACCATGTGCCAGGTACAAACCAGTCACTTCCTGTCCCCACCGCCGCCGCCCTGGCATGGCCCCGCTCCTTGTCCCGCCACTCCCTCAGCACTTAGCGTTCTTAGCATCGTTCGCCTCTCCGTTACCTCGTCCGCCCAGACCAAAACACACACTGCACCCAAAAACAATCCCAGGACGTCCACCTCTTGCCCCATCCGGTCGCGCCCCGCCCCACCTGTCTTGCCTCGCCTTCCGCTATGCAGTCTCGCGGAACCTGTCTTATTTCCTAAACGGCAACGGCTTCGTCAACGCGAGGAACAGCAGCAGCAGCAGCCTAACATCCTGTGGTCTGGATCCGAGAGGCGAGACATTGCACACATCGAGTGTTGTATGTGTCACTCTGATATGATAGTATCATATTTATCTTTCATCTTACTTTTTGTTCTTATATCAATAGCTATATATAGTAGTCGTGTCACTTTCGTCACACTCATAACCCCCAAGACCTGCGTCCTTGAATTCTTCACGTCACCGTCACACACCACACCCACACACACACACACCACACCAACACCCACACCCACACACACACACCACACCCACACCCACCCACCCACACACACACACACACACACACACACACAAGCAATCAAACACAAGTAAATACAATTTATTGGAAACTGTATACCGTCTATTTTCATCTTCTTAAAGTAATCGTCCAGACCATTTCATCATTCCTGATTTTATGTAGTTGGAGTATAGCCATTATCGAGTGTATCAACAATATGTTGTCATTTTTTGCATCCAGTCAGCCGTTTTTTAATAATCCGCAATCAAAATCTGTAAATTCCCCGAGCTTCGAAAACGCTGCTGGCAACTGGCAGACGATGCGCCACGGCTTGGTAACGTAACAGGAGGAAGGCCTCCTCTCCCCGCGCTGATCAGAAGCACGTAAACACAAGAGATAAATATAGTACTTGAAGATTTTTGGGGGTTTCTGATAGATTTTTTTTGCGATATACCACATGCATGCATCCTTTATGGGTGCAGCAAGACAGCTGTGCCTTTCGAGAAAAGTTTGCACACGTTTCCGACTGATACGACAACGTTAAATGTGTTGAAAAGATTAGTGCGGCGGACTAGGGCAGATTAGAACAGGAAGTTGAAATTTGCAAGGATTTGTAGTGATACACTCACCACACACACACACACACACCACACACACACACACACACACACACACATACACACACACACCACACACCACACACACACACACACACACACACACACACCACACACACTCACACACACACACACTCACTCACTCACTCACCGGATGCTGTTGTGTTGCTGTGTGTCACCACCATTACTATCACCAATTGTTGTGTGTAAGGGAGTTGTTGTGTGTAAGGGGTTGTTGTGTGTAAGGAGTTGTTGTGTGTAAGGGGTTGTTGTGTGTAAGGGGTTGTGTGTATAAGGGGTTGTTGTGTGTAAGGGGTTGTTGTGTGTAAGGGGTTGTTGTGTGTAAGGGGTTGTTGTGTGTAAGGGGGTTGTTGTGTGTAAGGGGGTTGTTGTGTGTAAGGGGTTGTTGTGTGTAAGGGGGTTGTTGTGTGTAAGGGGGTTGTTGTGTGTAAGGGGTTGTTGTGTGTAAGGGGTTGTGTGTAAGGGGTTGTTGTGTGTAAGGGGTTGTTGTGTGTAAGGGGTTGTTGTGTGTAAGGGGTTGTTGTGTAAGGGGTTGTTGTATGTAAGGGGTTGTTGTGTGTAAGGGGTTGTTGTGTGTAAGGGGTTGTTGTGTGTAAGGGGGTTGTTGTGTGTAAGGGGTTGTGTGTGTAAGGGGTTGTTGTGTGTAAGGGGTTGTTGTGTAAGGGGTTGTTGTGTGTAAGGGGTTGTTGTGTGTAAGGGGTTGTTGTGTGTAAGGGGTTGTTGTGTGTAAGGGGTTGTTGTGTGTAAGGGGTTGTTGTGTGTAAGGGGTTGTTGTGTGTAAGGGGTTGTTGTGTGTAAGGGGTTGTTGTGTGTAAGGGGTTGTTGTGTGTAAGGGGGTTGTTGTGTGTAAGGGGTTGTTGTGTGTAAGGGGGTTGTGTGTAAGGGGTTGTTGTGTGTAAGGGGTTGTTGTGTGTAAGGGGGTTGTGTGTAAGGGGGTTGTGTGTAAGGGGTTGTTGTGTGTAAGGGGTTGTTGTTGCCGCTAACATCTGTTCGTCCGCCTCGTATTCTGGTTCTATATAGGGTTGGGCTCCTATCACAATCTGAGGTTCGTTTTCCTCATAGTATACGCGAGCAGCGTCATTTATTTCGGTCTCAGATTGAGCATCGTACTCTAGATCCTGTCTGGTGCTTCCGTTCTGTTTAGTGTGCAAAGCACGATTCCTGGTGAAAATTGCCCGGTAATATTGTGCTGAATATATTATTTGAATTATTTATTTGAGTGAATATTTTAATATTCACTGATTCAGAAAAAAAAAAACTTAAATACAGAAATTCATGTCAATTACGATGATAATGTTCCCGTGGGCAAGCTAATATCTCAATTACAAGGTAATCTTACACGTGACTACCGTCTCAATTTCATGAAATCCAACTCTTTCCATTGGGTCAATTTTTCTCTTCGGGGAAAATGGAAATATAATCTTATCTCCAGTAAAATCGACCTCAATGAACGAACCACTTGAATATGCTTTTCTCAAACACATTCAAATTATTCTGACTTTATCGAGGATCTTCGCTGGTGTTTGTTTGGGGAAGACCTCCCTCGCAGGAGTGACTTCGTACGACATCGATAATAAGCTATGTATAACAGGTGGTCCAACTTCCTCGACACCGTGAGTCAGTATACAGCACTAAACTGTTAGCTCGAGGGTACCTACTACAAAAATGAAACTGAAATTAGATAAAATCATATGAACTTATAGGTCGAATGTCATTATGAAGAGTAGTGTATAGACGCGAGGTGACGCAGTCATGGCCCAGAGTCATTGTCGGGATTCTCACCGAGTCACCTCAAGCATTAATACAGATAAATGTTTCGGATGTTCTCTTGCACTATAATCGCTACGGATCATTGACAATATTGTGTTTCCAATAAATCCTGCCCTTCAGCTACCTCCACGAGCGCCCAAGGTTTGAACCCCTTGAGGCCCACAACGTAATTTCCATTGTAGTTTGGATACCATTAGACAATTTTAACTAATATAAGCAATATTTTAATAGATATGACCTGCTTAGTATCCTTGTCCACTAGTTAATTTGGTATATTTAGTTACTTTTCGTAATTTTATGGCTTACAACAGACGATTTTATATATCAAAGGAAAGATCTGGGGGTGAAAGGGTTAAAGGACGGCAAGACGTACCATGACGTAAATATTGCCATCATTCACGGAGTTTTCAGCTGTCTGTGATGATGACAAATACGTTGCACTGAACACAAGGTATGAGTGTGTTTACTGAAGGGCAAACTGATGTATCTTATCCTCGGTTTGAATGAGAGGGATCGAAAGTGTTGGTATGGCTGATACGTCCGTCCTTCTCATTGTGTGGGAAAAAAAAGGTTTGATGCGTTCTCACAATATACTCTAAGAAAACTATATTCTGAAGGTACGTTTTGCTCGGTGCGATTATCACGATTATCGCTCTACGATGATTGTCCAACGATTATCACTGCACGATAATAGAGGGTGTACTATTTTGCTTCGAGCGTCTGTGTCTATGCGATTTTCAACGAGACAGCTTATTTTTTTACCAGTCACGTGGAGGAAGTGTCCCATGAAGTGTCCCATGTCGCTAGAAAATGGCTTTGAGCAAATTGAGTAGAAGAAGGCTGTTAATTAAATATATAAAATTAAAATAAAAAATATAGATAAACTATATAAATATAATATAAAACATAAATAAGATACGGTACGTATAAACAAATTAAGGTTACAAAGCCTAGTTCCGACTTGATACCAGAGCACATCGAGTCGATTATCAACTTGATTGTTATTAAACAAAAAACAGCAACAGACATAAAAAATATACTTACAAAATAGGTATGTTCAGATGAATGCAAAAGCTTTCATATAAATATAATAGTCATATAATGTAATTTGTAGTTATATAAATATACAACAGAAAATGACAAATTGAACATCACTGCGTTTTATTAAGCCATAAAATATTAACACAAAACGAAAAAAGCCTTGGGTGAAATATAAACAAGAATCAAACTCACCTGGTTTTCCAACTTTGGCGGCGACTTCTGCCCAGACGTTGTCTTTTACTCGTTGGTCCTTGTATTTCGGATGTGAGAGCTGCCACAACGAGGGATGTTTTGCAACTTCCTCCACAAGGATCTCATCCTGTTCATCGGAAAACTTGAGAGCCATGATGACGCAGACACTCCTTCCAATTCAAATGTTCGTTTGCGATTGCGATTATATTCACCCCCCAGCCGTGCGACTATTCGGAGCCAACGATGATCGTTAGCGACTCTAGCGGCAGTCGCTCGAAGCAAAACAGCCCCATTCAAAAACAAAGAATTAGTGCCTAGACAATCGTTTGACGATCATCGTTGAGCCATGAACGATCATCGTTGAGGGATAATCGCACCGAGCAAAACGTACCTTTAGATCGTAAATACCTCAATAAGGATACCTGGTACATCTTTATTGCCAGCTGTACACCTTCAGAATACACACATTCAAAAAAAGTTATTCACATTCCGCCGGCCTCTCGCCTCGCCTCACGTCACCTTGCACACATTCACCAGACAATCATGGTTCAGTAATACCACCATAGCGCCCTCAGCATTAATCTTTTCTTAAACACTCATGATAACCTCAGATACACGTTAACCACAGGCATGCCCGTGACGTGGCTGACTCCAGGGGAAGCACTCGCCTGTTCTTCCTGATTTCTTATTCAACTGCAATACCTTTCACTTGTCTACATAAAATTTCATGTATCATTCGTTGGCCCAACAAGCTAATCGATCTAAATATGACTGCAAGGTTTCTCTGTCAAGTGTCGTTGTTATTTTCTGGCAATTACCGTGATAGCAAATTCAGATACTTTAATTACAAGAGTCCATCATCGATGTTATTAACATACATTACGAACATAATAGGGCCAAACACCGATCACAAGGGTACGCTGCTATATATATTACGCCAGTGAAACAAAACACAGTATAAAACTTATCGTTGTTTCTGGTCAGATCGTCAGCCCTCAATCCAATTGTGAAAGTTATCAGCGATACAGCGTGTGGAGAGATTACGGAGCAGTCGCTGGAGGCGAAAGAGGAGGAATACATAGGAATAACAGATACCAGGAGACCTACTGGTCTATAACGAGGGTATCTGCTGAACTACATAGTACAAACTATCAACTACATGTAAGAGGACAGTTGGAAAAGGATACCATGTCCCTAAAGAAGATAGAAACATGGAAGTTTCGTAGTGAAGAATGATAGAATATGAAATATGGTAACTACAACTACCACTAACACTAATCGATCCGGAGGACGATATAATATAAATTTGCAGGGCAATATCAAAACCCATTTACTTTACAGTGTGCGTCTAGTCTGTTTTTAAATGAAGTTATTGTGCTGGCTTCGACAACATTTGCTGGTAATTTGTTCCATCGATTAGCAACTCTAACATTGAAATAATTTTTACGGAGATCTGTGATGAAACATTGACCATTCAGTTTTAAACCGTTGTTTCTTGTTGTCACGTGAGGAGAAAGCTCGAATAGGTTCTCTTGATTAATGACATCAAATCCTTTAAGGATCTTAAAGGTTTCTATCAAGTCCCCACGGATTCTGCGATCTTTTAAGGAAAAGATATTAAGTTTCCGCAGTCTCTCTTCATAAGATGAATTTTGTAGAGATGGAATCAGTTTGGTTGCTCTTCTTTGAACTGATTCCAATTTGGCTTGATCTTTTACGAAACAAGGCGACCAGAATTGAACGGCATATTCTAAGTGCAGCCTAACTAAAGACATGTATAATTGTGTCATTACTTTCGGAGTTTTATCTTCAAAGTTGCGTTTAATGAAACTCAACATCATATTTACCATTTTACTGGCAGCCAGGCAATGCGTACTGGTTTTAAGATCATTACTAATGATGACACCTAAATCATTTTCCTGCTGTACTTCATTTAACGACTTGTTTTGCATTTGATAGTTGTATTTGAGGTTATCGTTACCTATATGCATTACTTTACATTTTTGGAATTAAATTTTAATAGCCATTTATCGCTCCAATCCGATAGTTTATCTATAACAGTGCTCTTCAACCTTTTTTGATGTCGTCCACCCCTAGTGGTGATTTGGTAAAAGCTGTCCACCTCAATTTTTTTTAAATCTCCAATATCTCACGGCTCTTGACATTGTAAATATACTATATCATATATAGACTATATCAATCTACAAATGTATAGGTAGGAAAAAGCAGTTTCACTCATTTTCTATTTGCAGTTTACATGTTCTTCTATATTATAACACATGCGGTCTAAAACTATAAATATACAAGAACAAAATAAAGATAGCTTATGAATTCCAGAGCAAATACATTTTTCTTCATGAACTAAAGTAAAATTGCACATAATATGCGTAATATTTGGTAATCCAGAAAACAAAGCCTTTCCCTTCAAGAAACAAAAATCAGTGGCTTGGCTGCTGTTTCAATTTGCAGCAATTACTGTTGTTAAAATTTGTCTGCTATCAGCTTAAATCGAGGCATCAGATGATTTTCAAGTGCAACCCGCATGATAGGATCCAAATTCAGAATGGCATTCCTTTTCTTTGCCTTAATTAAAACTAAGCTTGAGAAACCTTGCTCACACAGATATAATGTTGGCATCTGCACAAACATGGCTGTTGCCTGCTCAGCTTACTCCTTGTATTTCTGAGTATCAAGCAGGACAACCCAGCAATGCATGGGATGGCCAAATGTTTTGAAAGTTGCTTTTTTGAGAATATTACACTGGAGGCTCCAACAGGGCTTCAGAATGATCAGTTCCATCATCTGAGAATGGATGAAGCATCCACATGCTGGAGGTCAGGTCTCTTGGAAATAAGGATCAAGGTTTTCCTGCATCAAAGTAAGGTGTCTGGTAATCAAGTGGGACATTCGTACCTGCAGTGTCTGTTCTGCTGACTGCATATCATCATTATGTTCTCAGCCACATTATTTTATATAGGTATAAAAAAATTCAAAATCAGAAAAACACTTACCTCTATTGACACGTGGGCATGATCTCGTCCACCCACCTGTCCACGCCAAGACAGCCGTCCACCCCTCACTTAGTCTCGTCCACCTTAAGGTGGACCGTCCGGCGTCCACCCAGGTTGAATAGCACTGATCTAGATCACTCCTATTACCAATCTATCACTTGCTTGTCCCGCAAACATGTAAACTGGTTCTGGTAATGGAGCTTCGTCTTCTTTAATAAAAACTGTATTTAAGTACTCGTTGAGTACTGACGCCATACATTTATTATCATTTACTAAGGTGTTATTCCTATCTTTCAGTGGCCCAATGCATGTTCTGACGTTTTTCTTGCTTCGAACATATTGAAAAAACCTTTTTGGGTTCATTTAGAGTCCTTAGAAATTTTTTCTTCATACTTGCGCTTTTTAGACCTAATCAAACCTTCACAATGACGTTTTAAGTCATTGTAATTTCTAAAATCGCACCGCATTAGATCGCTTGTAAACTTTATACGCTTGTCGCTTACTACTGATGATTTGTTGAATCTCATTAGTCATCCAACAGGGTCTGTTTCTGTTATTCACACGTTTTCTCACCAAGGGAACGTATTTTCAACAACCGATTGGAGCTTTTTTAAGAATAAATTGCACGTTTTCGGCGTTAATCCCATTTAATAGGTCAATCCAATCAACTTCACATAATACCCTGCTGATCTTCGTGAAATCCGCTTTATTATAGTTGGGAACTAGTAACTGATTTTCTGTGACGTCTACGTTGCAATTTATGCCGCATCTGATTAACCTGTGGTCACTGTTTGCTAAATGTTCACCTATGTCGCGGTAATCAATGAGATCAGTGTCGGAAGTGAGAACTAAATCCAAAATACTATTATCCCTTGTAGGTTCTTGTAAAAATAATTCATTTACCATGTCTAACAATCGCATACCTTCTCTATCAGCAGAATTATTATTCCAGTTTATACGGGGTAGGTTAAAATCCACGCATATGATTGTGTCGTTATTATTGTTGACAACTGACTTTATTTCGTCATACAGGAGGCAATCTACTTCCGCATTTGATTTAGGAGAACGATATATTGTCCCAAGAGTTAACAGTTTACCGTTCAGCCTAATCTTTACGTACATACACTGAGTCATAATTATTTGTATTTACTTTATCGATTTCGATTGCTTGCAAGTCATCTTTAATTTAAAGGACACCTCCACCTGCTTTATGCGTTCGTCAATTTAGAAATGTCTTATAGCTTGGAATAGCTATTTCAGATAATAAATGTTTGTCTTTGGTGTTGGTCCAAGTCTCTGTGATACTCACGATTTCGGGCGTTTCGGAACATACATAAGCCATTAATTCATTTCGCTTTAAAATAAAGCTTCTGGCATTTGTGTGGAAAAGTTTAAGCTCCTTTATAGTTTTCGTAACCTTGCGTGAGGGTTTACCAGTAGGGTCCACTGTAACAGAACGCGTGATTATGTCACTTTGATTAAGACTGGCTGGAACAGTACGCAAACCAGCGTGTCTATGTGGTAAATGAGAAGCTACGGTGGAGGATGAGGAGGAGGAGGAGGAGCTAGTGGTGATGATGCTAAAGGAGGATGTGGTGGTGGTAAAGGAGGAGCTAGTGGTGGTGATGCTAAAGGAGGAGGTGGTGGTGGTAGTGAAGGAGGAGGAGGAGGAGGTGGTGAAGGAGGTGGTGACGGAGGAGGAGGAGCTGGTGGTGGTAAAGGAGGAGGTGGTGGTGAAGGAGGAGGTAGTGATGGTGATGGTAAATGGCGAGGTGGTGGTGGTTGTGAAGGAGGAGTAGGGGGAAGAGGAGGTGAAGAAAAGACGAGGAGGAAGTGGTGGTGGTGAAGGAGAACTAGGGGAAAGAAGAGGTGAAGCAAGACGAGGAGGAGGAGGTGGTGGTGGTGAAGGAGGACTAGGGGAAAGAAGAGGTGAAGCAAGACGAGGAGGAGGAGGTGGTGGTGGTGAAGGAGGACTAGGGGAAAGAAGAGGTGAAGGAAGACGAGGAGGAGGTGGAGGAAGTGAAGGAAGACGAGGAGGAGGAGGAGGAGGTGGTGGAAGAAGTGAAGGAAGACGAGGAGGAGGTGGTGGAGGATGTGAAGGAAGACGAGGAGGAGGTGGTGGAGGAGGTGGTGGAGGAGGCGAAGAAGAAGGGCTCGACAGGAAGCATACCTAGGGTGCACTCAACAGGAAGCATACACATTTTGGGTAATTTCAAAACCCCTTCTGGCGACTTAGAAAAAAACCCCACTGCTAGACTTCCGGTTTCAATCCAGGTAGGGCAATATCCGTCATGGGACGTCACACGACTTTCACTCACCCACAGTCCTGGTAAGGGTGATGATGGGTGAGCTTATCTTAAGCTTATCCTTATCTTAATGGAGTCCTTTGCTTATCTATATTATACTAACAACGTCACTATTACAGCAAGTAGATAGTTCCTGAGTTCGTTGTGTGTCTTCCATAATAAAGTTTCAAGGATTTAGGAGATAAATGCATGCGTTATTCTTTTATATACTGCTCTTCTTTGTAGTTTTTTGCTCATCAGTTGCTGAGTATTATCGCTCTTTGGGGTTATAACATGTGGTGGGGAAGGAAATAAAAGGCAGCTGCTCTCACCGTTCCCCTCTCTCCTTGTTACCACCACTCAAGACATGGTGTTGGACGGCAAATTACGACCCCTGTCTTGTCTGCATGTCTTGTCTTTTTTTTTCTCTCTCTCGCTCTCTCTCATTAATAGTGATATTCACACACACACACACACACACACACACACACACACACACACACACACACACACACACACACACACACACACACACACACACACACACAAGAGGGGAGGAACCAAGGACTTGACTAGGATGTTTATGGTTCCTCTTTCTTCCCTCCTTCCCTCCTCGACCCTTTTCTTCCACTACCACCATCACCACCTACCTCCTCTTGTCTAATGGGGAGAAAGGGGAGGTTGGGAGAGTTCCATGTTGGGGAGGAGGAGAAGGGAGGTTAGCAGGGAGTTCCATGTTGGGGAGGAGAGGGGAGGTTAGCAGGGAGTTCTATGTTGGGGAGGAGAGGGGAGGTTAACAGGGAGTTCCATGTTGGGGAGGTTAGCAGGGAGTTCTATGTTGGGTGGAGGAAAGGGGAGGTTAGCTGGGAGTCCTATGTTGGGGAGGAGGAGAGGGGAGGTTAACAGGGAGTTCCATGTTGGGGAGGAGAGGGGAGATTAGCAGGGAGTTCTATGTTGGGGAGGAGAGGGGAGGTTAGCAGGGAGTTCCATGTTGGGGAGGTTAGTAGGGAGTTCTATGTTGGGGAGGAGAGGGGAGGTTAGCAGGGAGTTCTATGTTGGGTGGAGGAGAGGGGAGGTTAGCTGGGAGTTCTATGTTGGGTGGAGGAGAGGGGAGGTTAGCTGGGAGTCCTATGTTGGGGAGGAGGAGAGGGGAGGTTAGCAGGGAGTTCGATGTTGGGGAGGAGGAGAGGGGAGGTTAGCAGGAAGTTCCATGTTGGGGAGGAGAGGGGAGATTAGCAGGAAGTTCCATGTTGGGGAGGTTAGCAGGGAGTTCCATGTTGGGGAGGAGAGGGGAGATTAGCAGGGAGTTCCATGTTGGGGAGGTTGGCAGGGAGATCTATGTTGGGTGGAGGAGAGGGGAGGTTAGCTGGGAGTTCTGTGTTGGGGAGGAGAGGGGAGGTTAGCAGGGAGTTTTATGTTGGGGAGGAGGAGAGGGGAGGTTAGCAGGGAGTTCTAAGTTGGGTGGAGGAGAGGGGAGGTTAGCTGGGAGTTCTATGTTGGGGAGGAGAGGGGAGGTTAGCAGGGAGTTCCATGTTGGGGAGGTTAGCAGGGAGTTCTATGTTGGGAGGTTAGCAGGGAGTTCCATGTTGGGGAGGTCAGCAGGGAGTTCCATGTTGGGGAGGTTAGCAGCGAGTTCCATGTTGGGGAGGTTAGCAGGGAGTTCCATGTTGGGGAGGTTAGCAGGGAGTTCTATGTTGGGTGGAGGAGAGGGGAGGTTAGCTGGGAGTTCTATGTTGGGGAGGTTGAGAAAGGAGGTTAGCAGGGAGTCCTATGTTGGGGAGGAGGAGAGGGGATGTTAGTAGGGAGTTCTATGTTGGGGAGGTGAGGGGAGGTTAGCTGTCTCCTCTTACTGTCTCTATTCTCATTTTCAATCCAAAGCTGGCTGTTGCGTATATGTGCGCAATGACATCACTTGCTCTCGTGCCCACGGCCTTGAATCTTTCGAATTTTCTACCATCTGGCTTCGACTTCAATGTCACTCTCTTACTGTATTTATCTGTGCTGTATATCTCTCACCTAACTCCTCTGACTATGTAAAATTTTTCGACTATTTAACATCAAAAGTGGAGCACATCTCATCTCATTTTCATTTAGCAGAAATTTCCATTCTTGGGGACTTCAATGTTCACCACCAGCTTTGGCTATCATCTTCTTTCACTGACCAACCTGGTGAACAAGCCTACAACTGTTCTATCCTCCTAGAGCAGCTGACCTAGAAGACCTAGAGCAGCTGGTGCAGCACCCTACCCGTATTCCTGACCGCCTTGGAGACACGCCCAACATTCTTGATCTTTTCCTAACTACTAACCCTTCTGCTTACTCTGTGAAACTATTCTCTCCGTTGGGTTCCTCCGATCACAATCTTATTTCTGTAACTAACCTGTCCTATCGCTCCGGTGCCGCTTCGGGACCCACCTAAGCGGAGGTGCTTCTGGCACTTCAACTCAGCTAAGTGGGAAGACCTAAGGCAGTACTACTCTGATTTTCCATGGAATGATTACTGCTTCCATGTCAAAGACCCAACTCTTTGTGCAGAGCGCATAACTGAGGTCATAGTCTTTGGCATGGAGGCGTACATTCCACACTCTTTCTCTAATCCTAAAGCCCGTCAACCTTGGTTTAACTCTGCTTGTTCTCATGCTGTCCGAGATAGAGAGGTGGTTCACAAACGGTACCGTAAGCATCCATCTCCTGAAACTCATGCCCTTTATATTTCTGCCCGTAATCATGCCAAATCTTTACTTCAACTTACCAAAAACTCTTTCATTCATAGAAAATGTCAAAATCTTTCTGAATCAAATTCCTCGTGTGACTTCTGGCATCTAGCAAATAACATCTCTAACAATTTTTCTTCTTCATCTTTCCCTCCTATGCTTCACCCAGATGGCTCCACAGCTGTCTCATCTATTTCTAAAGCTGAACTCTTCGCTCAAACCTTTGCTAAAAATTCCACTCTGGTTGATGAAGGGCTTGTTCCTCCTCCTCCACCCTCTGACTATATTATGTCTGTCATTAAGATCCTTCGTAATGATGTTTTCTTTGCCCTTTCTGGCCTAGATCCTCGGAAGGCTTACGGTCCTGACGGAGTCCCTCCTATTGTTCTCAAAAACTGTGCTTCTGTACTTGCACCCTGCCTGGTCAAACTTTTCCGTCTTTGTCTATCTACTTCCACCTTTCCTTCTTGCTGGAAGTTTGCTCACATCCAACCTGTTCCTAAGAAGGGTGACCGTTCTAATCCTTCAAACTACCGTCCTATAGCTTTGACTTCCTGCCTTTCTAAAGTTTTTGAATCTATACTTAATAAGAAGATTCTTAAGCATCTATCTGCTCACAATCTTCTATCTGATCGTCAGTACGGTTTCCATAAAGGGCGATCTACTGGCGATCTTCTAGCTTTCCTAACTGAATCTTGGTCATCCTCCTTTAGGGGTTTCGGTGAAACTTTTGCTGTTGCCCTTGACATATCAAAAGCTTTTGATAGAGTCTGGCACAAATCTTTAATTTCCAAACTACCCTCATTTGGTTTCTATCATTCTCTCTGTAACTTCATCTTAAGTTTCCTTTTAAACCGTTCTATTGCAGCTACTGTAGACGGACATTGTTCTTCTCCTAAATCTATCAATAGTGGTGTTCCCCAGGGTTCTGTCCTATCACCCACTCTCTTTCTATTATTCATTAATGATCTTCTAAGTCTAACTCAAAGCCCTATCCACTCCTACGCTGATGATTCTACCCTGCATTTTTCAACGTCGTTTATTAGACGTCCAACTCAACAGGAACTAAGTGATTCACGGAGAGATGCCACCGAGCGACTAACTTCTGATCTTTCTATAATTTCTGATTGGGGCAAAGCAAACCTTGTTTTGTTCAATGCCTCAAAAACCCAATTTCTTCACCTATCTACTCGACAAAACCTACCAGATAACTATCCCCTCTTCTTCAATGACACTCAACTGTCTCCTTCTTCTTCAATGAACATTCTAGGACTATCCTTTACTAAAAATCTGAACTGAAAATCTCACATCTCATCTCTTGCTAAAACAGCTTCTAAGAAGTTAGGTGTCCTGTGGCGTCTGCGTCCTTTTTTTTCTCCCTCCCAATTGCTTGCTCTCTACAGGGGCCTTATCCGCCCATGAATGGAGTATGTCTCACATGTTGGGGAGGATCCACTCATACAGATCTCACAGGTTGAGAAAGGATCACCTCTGACTGAGTCTCAATCTTAAAACAGGGTTTCTGACGTTATAATGCTCACTGCTCTTCTGAACTTGATAACTGCATGCCTCCCCCTCCGCGTGACCTGCACTGCTTCATCTTCTAAATTCCAGCAGAGAATGTTCTTTCTCTTTCATCTTTCTCGTATTCTCATCTCCTGCTCTTTTCACTTGATAGACTTATCCTTTCAGAAGGCTACCTCCAAGACACCTCCCAACTAATTCTCAGCCTCTTCTTATATTATGTACTTACTTCTTCTTTTCACTGGTAAACCTTGGAATCTCTTCCCTTTCTTTTTGCACTTTCCTTGGATCTAATCTTTTCAAAAGAAAGTAACAAGACACCCGAACTAAATTGGTAACGCTCTTCCTTTGGAGTTATCAGTTACGTTTCTTATGGGTGACTGGAAATGAGCGTGCTTGGTTACCCATTTTTATTGTGTCCTTGGGCCAGTCGTTGTGGATGTAAAAAAAAAAAAAGAAAGGAGTTTCTCATGTTGGGGAGGTTAGCAGGGAGTTCTAGTTGGGTGGAGGAGAGGGAGGTTAGCTGGGAGTTCTATGTTGGGGAGGAGAGGGGAGGTTAGCTGGAGTTTATGTTGGGGAGGTTAGCAGGGAGTTCTAAGTTGGGTGGAGGAGAGGGGAGTTTAGCTGGGAGTTCTATGTTGGGGAGGAGGAGAGGGGGGGTTAGCAAGGAGTTCTATGTTGGGGAGGAGGTTAGCAGGGAGTTCTATGTTGGGTGGAGGAGAGGGGAGGTTAGCTGGGAGTTCTATGTTGGGATGGAGAGAGGGGGTTAGCAAGGAGTTCTATGTTGGGGAGGGGAGGGGAGGTTAGCGGGAGTTCTATGTTGGGTGGAGGAGAGGGGAGGTTAGCTGGAGAGTTCTATGTTGGGTGGAGGTTAGCAGGGAGTTCTATGTTGGGGAGGTTAGCTGGGAGTTCTATGTTGGGTGGAGGAGAGGGGAGGTTAGCTGGGAGTTCTATGTGGTGGAGGTAGCAGGAGTTCTATGTTGGGGAGGTTAGCTGGGAGTTCTATGTTGGGGGAGGAGAGGGGAGGTTAGCATGGGAGTTCTATGTTGGGTAGAGGAGAGGGAGGTTAGCAGGGAGTTCATGTTGGGGAGAGGAGAGGGGAGTTAGCAGGGAGTTCATGTTGGGAGAGGAGAGGGAGTTACAGGGATCCATGTTGGGAGGAGAGGGGAGATTAGCAGGGAGTTCCATGTTGGGGAGGAGGGGGAGGTTAGCAGGGAGTTCATGTTGGGGAGGAGAGGGGAGGTTAGCAGGGAGTTCCATGTTGGGGAGGAGAGGGGAGGTTAGCAGGGAGTTCTCATGTTGGGGAGGAGAGGGGAGGTTAGCAGGGAGTTCCATGTTGGGGAGGAGAGGGGAGGTTAGCAGGGAGTTCTATGTTGGGAGGAGAGGGGAGGTTAGCAGGGAGTTCCATGTTGGGGAGGAGAGGGAGGTTAGGCAGGGAGTTCCATGTTGGTTAGGAGAGGGGAGGTTAGCAGGGAGTTCCATGTTGGGGAGAGAGGGGAGGTTAGGAGGGAGTTCCTATTTGGGGAGGAGGAAGGGGAGGTTAGCGGGAGTTCATGTTGGGGAGAGAGAGGGGAGGTTAGCAGGGAGTTCTATGTTTGGGAGGAGGAGAGGGGAGGTTAGCTGGGAGTTCTATGTTGCGGAGGAGGAGAGGGAAGGTTAGCTGGGAGTTCTATGTTGGAGAGGAGGAGAGGGAGGTTAGCAGGGAGTTCTATGTTTCGACGGAGGAGGAGAGGGGAGGTTAGCAGGGAGTTCTATGCTGGGTTGAGGAGGAGAGGGAGGTTAGCTGCGAGTTCTATGTTAGGGAGGAGGAGAGGGGAGGTTAGCGGGAGTTCTATGTTGGGTGAGGAGGAGAGGGAGGTTAGCAGGGAGTTCTATGTTGGGGAGGAGGAGAGGGAAGGTTAGCGGGAGTTCTATGTTGGGAGGAGGAGAGGGAGGTTAGCAGGGAGTTCTATGTTCGGTGGAGGAGAGGGGAGGTTAGCAGGGAGATTATGTTGGGAGGAATGGAGGTTAGCTGGGAGTTCTATGTGTTTGAGGAGGAGAGGGGAGGTTAGCAGGGAGTTCTATGTTGGGGTGGAGGTTAGCAGGGAGTTCTATGTTGGTTTGAGGAGGAGAGGGGAGGTTTAGCAGGGAGTTCTATGTTGGGGAGGAGGAGAGGGGAGGTTAGCAGGGAGTTCTATGTTGGGGAGGAGGAGAGGGGAGGTTTAGCAGGGAGTTCTATGTTGGGGAGGAAGAGAGGGGAGGTTAGCAGGGAGTTCTATGTTTGGGAGGAGGAGAGGGAGGTTAGCAGGGAGTTCTATGTTGGGAGGAGGAGAGGGGAGGTTAGCGGGAGTTCTATGTTGGGGCAGAGGAGAGGGGAGGTTAGCAGGGAGTTCTATGTTGGGGAGGAGGAGAGGGGAGGTTAGCTGGGAGTTCTATGTTGGGGAGAGGAGAGAGGGAGGTTAGCAGGGAGTTCTATGTTGGGAGGAGGAGAGGGGAGGTTAGCAGGGAGTTCTATGTTGGGGCAGAGGAGAGGGAGGTTAGCAGGGAGTTCTATGTTGGGAGGAGGAGAGGGGAGGTTAGCTGGGAGTTCTATGTTGGGGAGGAGGAGAGGGGAGGTTAGCAGGGAGTTCTATGTTGGGTGAGGAGAGGGGAGGTTAGCTGGGAGTTCTATGTTGGGGAGGAGGAGAGGGGAGGTTAGCAGGGAGTTCTATGTTGGGTGAGGAGGAGAGGGGAGGTTAGCTGGGAGTTCTATGTTGGGAGGAGGAGAGGGGAGGTTAGCAAGGAGTTCTATGTTGGGTTGAGGAGGACAGGGGAGGTTAGCAGGGAGTTCTATGTTGGAGGAGGAGAGGGGAGGTTAGCGGGAGTTCTATGTTGGGTTGAGGAGAGGGGAGGTTAGCAGGGAGTTTTATGTTGGGGGATGAGGGGGTTAGTGGGAGTTCTAGTTGGGGAGGGAGGGGGTTAGCAGGGAGTTCTAGGGGTGAGGAGAGGGAGGTTAGCTGGGAGTTCTATGTTGGGGAGGAGGAGAGGGGAGGTTAGCAGGGAGTTCTATGTTGGGGAGAAGGAGAGGGGAGGTTAGCTGGGAGTTCTATGTTGGGGAGGAGGAGAGGGGAGGTTAGCAGGGAGTTCTATGTTGGGTTGAGGAAGAGAGGGGATGTTAGCAGGGAGTTCTATGTTGGGTTGATGAGGAGAGGGGAGGTTAGCAGGGAGTTCTATGTTGGGGAGGAGGAGAGGGGAGGTTAGCAGGGAGTTCTATGTTGGGGAGGAGAGGGGAGGTTAGCAGGGAGTTCTGTGTTGGGTGGAGGAGGAGAGGTTAGCAGGGAGTTCTATGTTGGGGAGGAGGAAGGGTGGTAGAGCTGCTAACACAAAGGCGGGAGCTAGGGAGTCGACGCACCCACTAAGGCCCCTGCGAGCTGTTTGTCTGGGTAATTACGCAGGTAAGTAGTTCCTGTCTCGTCTCCTGTTCCGCACCCTCACAGGTAACCGGCAGTGGGTGACGGTGGGTGGGTGGCGGTGGGTGGCGCCTCCTCTGCATGCACACCGCCCTTTATGTCGCCTTCTTCACCAGACGCCGCCCACCACGTTAACCCCTTGAACGTAATTTCCATTGTAATTTAGGTACCATTAGACGCTTTTTAGTGAATATAATTAATGTTTTAAAAATATGACCTGTTTAGTATCCTTGCCCACTAACTAATTTGGTATATTCAGTTTTTTTTCGTAATTTTATGGCTAACAACATACGACTTTTTTTTATAGCAAATGAAAGATCTGGGCGTGAAGAGGTCAACATTGTCCAAACTGTGACCTCAATGACCATACTATAGTCTTTTTTTTTAACCAGGCGAAAATTCCATTCTGTCTTAAGGTCTCATGTTTAAAATTATGTCTATGTTTACCTGATAATATGGTTAACTGTGATCAAATACAGCTGAAATTAAGAAGGTCCGTAGTATTCCCTTCTCCTGGCATCAAATATCAGTCAGTAAGCAGCAAGGGGTCAGGATTTTTCGCCTCGTTAAAAAACCCCAGAGTATAGTAACATTCACGTACTTATTGTTAAAGTTAGGAATAATTTGCGTGTGAAAAAATGCTATACATCTCATCGTCTTTATTAATCCTCTTACATCAGGCATCATTATCACCAACCATCGTCATTATTATCCTCATTACCATTATTAATCATCTTCATCACCCATTGTTATGATCATTATCATCCATCATCGCGCTTCACGACCAAAATCATCATCTTTATCATATAGTGATCATCCATCACTTTCTTAGGGAACCATTACGATCATCATCATCCATCATCTTCAGTGTCACCAGCGTCATCATCAGTATAACTATTTCCCGTACTAACCAGGAGGATGAGGGGAGGCCAACCCATGAACAAAAAGTAATTAAAGTTAAATACGCGATAAATCATCAGCTACACGTCCATTGCCCTGCCACTCAGGCGCCCAAACTTTGCACCCACGCCACGCTGGAAGGCTGAAGAAAGTAATAACGAGTGTGTCAGTCTACCGACGATAAGGCTAGCGCCATGTAGACACTATTTTTTTTTTATATTTTCCGTCACTATTTTCTTTTATACACGCTGCTGCTTCTGCTCTGTGTGTGTGTGTGTGTGTGTGTGTGTGTGTGTGTGTGTGTGTTATTCACCCATGATTTTGTCCACACGAGTCAGACTCGTGATCACCAGTTTCACCCTCCCGGTGCGAGCTTGGAGCTCATTATTACCGATCTTTGGGTAATGCTGGGACCTCATACACCACACAGCCCCATCCCGTTGCTCAAAGGGGACAGTTACTGCCCGATTTTGTCAGTGAAAAATCCCCGGGAGCATTGAGGATTCGAGTCGGCTACCACAGAATGGCAGGCCAGCGCGCTATCCAAGTGACCATCGTGTCGGTGCGTGTGTGTGTAGTAACTACTCAAGACACAGTAGTAGTAGTGTGTGTGTGTGAACTGGATCCTTGTCAGCCTACATATATCTAAGAAAACTGTAAAAACAGATACGTCAACGCGTTAGCAGTTTTTTCATGTTGTGTGTTCTCCCCATAAAACAACATATGGACGAAGCGACACGCTCAAGACACAAGAAGCTCATAAAGACAAGTGCATAAAAGGGCGAAAAAGAAAAAAACATAACTTAATTATAAACTACGTCACAATCATATCAAGAGAAAGGCGACAAACGTTTTAACACACGAAATACAGTAAAATTGCAATCTCTTTATGGAAATTAAACTCGGCCGCCTGCCAGCAACACCTACTTGCTATGCCAGTCACGTGTGTCACCACCAAACTTGCCTCAAACACACACACACACACACACACACACACACACACACACACACACACACATACACACACACACACACACACACACACAGACACACACACACACACACACACACACACACACACACACACATACACACACACACACACACACACATACAGACACACAAACAAACACATAAACACAATCATAAATACACACACAAACAAACAAACTACTCTATGAAACATTCTTCTTATGCAGAAATAAAAGTACAATACAATATAAAAGTACTTGGTTTACACACACACACACAGTGACACACGCACACACACACACACACACACACACACACACACACACACACACACACACACACACACACACACAACTCTATGAAACATTCTTCTTATGCAGAAATAAAAATACAATACAGTATAAAAGCCCTTGGTTTAGTCTAGCTGCGGCGAGGGGTGGCGGGCGGTCGGAGGGCATGGTGAGTGTCGGGACTGTCGGCAAGCTTAAAACATAAAACCCCGACGCAGCGCTCCCTCCCACGCCTGACCCTCTGTGCACCCGATGCACCCGATGGCGTCACCTGCCTCACGTTGCCTCGCAGACACCAAGGTGGAACTCATTGTGTGTAATTAACTCCGCCTGTCGCTCGTCGCTGAAGCATGAGGTGCCGGGGGGCGGGGGGGGTAAGAGAGAGTTGGATGGTGGAAGGAGGGGGTGGAGATACTGAGCGCCATACTTCTAGGGTGCACATTCCACATCCATCATACTTTTTTTTATTCGCTACCCGCAAGACACAGATATCTGCCGAGTTATAAGGCTGACAGCTGTTTACACACATAACTACACTGTGGCAGACGATACTCAGCAGTATACGTGATCACTGTCTATATATTGTAATCATTCCGCTTTGCCATGATGCGTGCTTTTATGTTATAGTTATAGTCTATGTTATGTTATGTTATGTTATGTTATAGTATAGTTATGTTTAGTTATGAATTTTCGTTCCAAAGTTCAGATTTATGCTACGTAGGAGACTCCACCTAGACATTCTTTTCTATGAGTTGGTCTTTCAAGGATTACCCGAGACTGTTGTCCACCACGATCTCTAAATTAAGGAAATTGAGACGAGCCATAAACTAAAATGCAGCAGAACACGTGTTTCTTATCAACCCATTACTTCTATCTACATCAGTGGTTCCCAACCTTTTTTCTGTTGTTTCCCCCTTCAACCAGTTCAACCACCCGGATTTCCCCTTTCAAGGAAAAAAGTAGCCAATACACAAAATTTACTTGCTTAATAACACAAGTATATCGACACTATCCTCTATATCTATATGTACTTGAAGAAAAGTCAATAGCCGCATTCTAGATATTTTTTTCTGTCGAGTGAATGCTAGTAATTTAGATGTCCCTCAGAATAAATTTCCCCCCTAGAATACATAAATTCTCATCCCCCAGGTTGGGAAATACTGTTCTACATTATGCAACACAGCGCCACATCACTTCGAGACACCTGATGCTTCGTTGCAGTCAGTAGCATTCCTCACGACATCCTCAAAATAAAACTCAATAAACTAAAACAAGACAAAACTACAGACGACTAATGACAACTGTGATTGATGTTTGGTGCCAATCAAAAACATTTACTTCCTGTAGAGTGTAGACCAAGTAAATACTCATTCTAGGGAAGGATAATTATTATCACGTGAGGGCCATTTCTCACCGCTGATCCTCGCCTCACCACAAACGGGCCACACCTGCGGTTGAAATGACCAGGGAACATGAGTGTAATCTGTCTCCCCACCGCCGCTGTTACCACTCGTTTCATCACCCTCATAGTCGTGGGGGAAAAGTGGAGGAAATTAAGTAGTGGAAAGAGAGAGCATCAGTAAGTCGACGTATGAGTCATCAACCTACACTACTCAAGACACGTGTCAGCCCCCTGTAGGCGAATATGACTGCAAATGAAAGAGGGATTGTATACCTCCTACTCCAGAAAAAAGAATACCAGAAAGGAATACAATGAGTGTATCTGCTGGTTGTGAAGGTTTGCCGGGAGGTGGCGAGGTGATCCCGGAGGCATAGTCCCGTTTTCTAGAACAGTATGTCGCGTTTACTCTTGAACACGTAAGGTTAGGTTACGTTAGGTTACGGTTAGGTTAAGGTTAGCTTATGGTTAATCGCTTGCCATAGTAACTTTGTGTGAGAATCACAATGAGGGTATTTTCGAAAAATCCAATGGTTAGTTTTGGAGCTACAGCCAAGCGTCTTCACTCGGAAACCACATACTCCCATAGAGTTGGGGAATATGCCTCCCGGAGCATCAAACACGTACCCGTAACCAACACGTGTCTGATGGAGTGAAGGAGTATACGAGCAACGGTTTTCTTATATTTACTAACCTGGTCAGCGATGGTGCCGGTGGTGGTGACCCCATTGAGCCTGTGACAGCGCAGGAAACCAACATTGAATAGATAAGGGGAGTCATCTCATGCATTCTGTCTAGCATACCTGAAAATGAAATAACAATAAGTCTAGACAATAACACAATGACTGTGGTCATTTTTTTACATATATGCATACTTTCTTACATCCCGCCGCCACGTACACCCTTTCCTACAGTACGTACTTCAAGTATGAGACTTTGTATCAAATTACTTGGGTACCAAAAGACATTTACAAAACTTAAAATACAAAACACCCAAGTATTAAGTTCCCTGCTCCGGGCAAGGCTGAGCCAAGATATTGTGACCTTGGAAAAAGATCAACTTGCAGCTGACACGTGTTCCTGCGGCCCCTTCTATGTATAAGGGACGAGGGGCAGGGAGGGAGAGGCGAGGTAACACTAAGGTGATTGGCAATCATTCGCCCCGTTAACGATTGCCCAGAACGCTGATACTATTGCGGCGGGTTCCTCGAAGGAGGCGAGCGGGTT
>JACEEZ010019261.1:165000-180000 GCA_016584305.1 Chionoecetes opilio | reverse complement strand
CTCCTCCTCCTCTTATTCTTCCTTGCTGTCGTCAACCTCCTCTTCCTTCCTCTCTTTTATCGTCCTCCTACACTATTACCTCCTTCTTTAGCAGAATTTCATAGCGCGTCTTGTTATACTTAGACAATTTTATGGCACTATAATTTTCTTTCATGCTAAGGATTTGGAATTTGGTCGCGAGATTAGCCGGTGATGAGGTGCAGTTGTGATGAAGGATGGTAGTGATGAGAGGGGTTGTTATGATGAGTTGAGGACGTAGACATGGTGTGGTGATTGTGAGGGATGGTGAAGTGGTGATAAGAGGTAGTGGAGATGAGAAATATAATGAAGGGGTAGTGAGGTGATGGTGATGTGGGGGTGAGATTAATGGTGATAATGGTGAGTGGTGAAGACGAGAGAAATGGTTATGATAGGTGATGTAGACGTGTGGTGGTGGGGTATTTATCATATGGTGGTATAAATATGATAGTGGTGGTGGTGACGTGTGGACCGGTGTGGTGAATAAAGAGGCGGTGGTGGTGATGAGGTGATTCCGGGATGTTTCTGAGGTGTGGTGGTTGGTGTTGAGTTTCTACCTCCTCCGTCTCCGTCTCCTCCTCCTCCTCCTCCTCCTCCTCCTCCATTCATCTTCTCGCTGCCAACACGGAAGGAAGTGAAAATCGTGGTCTCTCGGCCACACTGCGCATACGTCGTTCAAAATCACGCTAAGTGTTTCTTTAGAGATTTTCCCGTCGTAACACACCTTGCATTTCATTTAATACAGCGAGCTTTATATATTACTACAACTAACACACACACACACTCCACAGTGAAAACACAGTGAAACGCATTGATAGTGAGTAAAAACAATTTCTATAACTTGCACGGTCTATGTCCTAATTTGTAATTTATTTGTGTTTGTTTTTAAATAACGTAAACGTTGTTTTGTAGTTCTATCTAGCATTTCGTGGCATTCTTAAAACTGGTACAAGGTGTGGTATTTCCACTCAGTTTTTGAGAAAGTATTCCCTAGGGACGACCGACCTTTGATTGTACTCAACCGTGTCCCTCCTTCCCATCCTGAGAGAGAGAGGGAGAGGGAGAGAGAGAGAGAGAGGGAGAGAGAGAGAGAGAGAGAGAGAGAGAGAGAGAGAGAGAGAGAGAGAGAGAGAGAGAGAGAGAGAGAGAGAGAGAGAGAGAGAGAGAGAGAGGGAGAGAAGGGGGAGAGGGAGGGAGAGAGAGAGAGGAGAGAGAGAGAGAGAGAGAGAGAGAGAGAGAGGAGGGAGAGAGAGAGAGGAGAGAGAGAGGAGAGAGAGAGAGAGAGAGAGATAGAGAGAGCGCGCCACGCTTCAAACAGATATAACATAAGCGCATACATCACTTTGTCTTAAAAGTTTTCAGTTTTTGTTATTTCGAGTTGCCGTACATCTATTATTCCTTCCATTCTACATCCTTCCATTCTACGCAAATGTCTCGGTTGCAGTGGAAAGTTCGCACCACAATATTTCATCAACTCCACAGCCTGTAGACTTTGTGTCTTGTCAAACAAGCAAGAAGAAACCCTCGCACTGTACAATGATCTAAAGAAGAGTCATGACAGTCTCCGTGAGAGTTATGACAGTCTACGGAAGGCTGTTGCCATCACTTCCTCCACCCCACCCACACCTGCCATCACCTCGCCCTCCTCTTCGCCCTCCTCTTCCCTTCCTTCCGCCTTGAGTAACACCTCCTCCTCTACCCCCCCTTCCTCCTCATCCTCCTCTCCCAGATTTTCCCCCGCACACCCCTATACCTTAAGATCCTCCACCTCCTTAAATCTACCCGGCCCAACCGTATCCACATCCCCTTCTATCTCATCCAACCCCTCCACCTCCTCCACCT
Organism: Chionoecetes opilio; assembly: GCA_016584305.1. NCBI lineage: Eukaryota > Metazoa > Arthropoda > Malacostraca > Decapoda > Majidae > Chionoecetes > Chionoecetes opilio. The sequence continues at coordinate 178,140 of JACEEZ010019261.1, read as the reverse complement.
CCTCCTCCTCTACCTCCTCCTCCTTCCCCCCTCCTCCTACTCCTCCTTCTCCACCTCCTCCACCTCCTCCTCCTCCCCCTCCTCCTCCCCCTCCTCCTCCTCCGCCTCCAACTCCTCCTCCTCTCTCCCTCCTCCTCCTCCTCCTCCTCCTCCTCCTCCTCCTCCTCCCCCTTCTCACTCCTCTACGCCAGCCTCCTCCTCCTCCCCTGCTCCCTCGTCTTCTCCTTCCCCTGCTCCCTTTGCTCCCGTAAGGCGAGGAGCACGACGACCAACAGCAGTCAAGGCGCCCCTAACGATCAAAACTTACAACAAATTTCAGGTTCTTGGCGAAATGAAGGAAGACGTACACGAGACCAGATTGATCGGGGACTCAATTCTCCGAGGACAACTGGTGGAGTTTTGTGGTAGGGTCACGAGTGACAAAAGGAAGCGCTTCTGTTTCCCAGGAGCAAGACTCGACGACATCACTGCAGCCTGCGATGACGTCACAAAGAACACCAACGAAAACACTCTCTATGTCATCCATGCAGGAACAAACGACGTGTACAATAGCGGATCTGAAGAAATTCTGGACAAGTACAGGAAGTTGATCCGGAAATTCAAGACTAAAACTAATCATATCATTATTTCAGGAATTCTCCCCAGACTAGGAGTAGGCCAACGTTTTTACGATAAGGCGTTCAGCGCAAATAACCGACTGAGGTCTCTTTGTGCACAGGAGAATGTAGACTTCGCAAACTTCTGGGATAATTTCTACGAGGATCCCATCCTGGTTGAAGATTCCATCCTATTTGGGGATGACGGACTCCACCTCAGCCCCGTCGGCCATGCACGATTAGGACGTCTGCTAAATGATAGTTTCTTCTTACAGATCAAAAAACGACGAGCGGACGGCGGTAGCAGCATCACCTTAACCCCTTTCTTACCCCACAGCAACGCTGGGTCACGTCCCGTTTCCGCAAATACTAATCAAAGTAACTTAATCAAGCGCCCTGAAAAAGTGGACCGTAGACGCCCTGCCGGTAAACCCTCACGCAAGGTTACCAAAACTATCAAGGAACTTAAATTACTCTACACAAATGCCAGAAGCATTATTTTAAAGCGTAACGAATTATTAGCATACGTTGTTGCCGAAACGCCAGATATCGTCAGTATCACTGAGAGTTGGGTCAACACAAAAGATAAACATTTATTAGCTGAAATAGCCATTCCAGGCTATAAGACATTCCTAAATTGTCGCACGCATAAAGCAGGTGGAGGTGTCATTCTTTACATTAAAGAAAATTTGCAAGCAATCGAAATCGATAAAGTAAACAAAGATCATTATGACTCAGTCTACGCAAAGATTAAGCTAAACGGTAAATTGCTAACTATTGGGACAATATATCGTCCTCCCAAATCTAATGCGGAAGTAGATTGCCTCCTGTATGACGAGATAAAGTCAGTTGTGAACAATAATAACGATACAATTATTTGTGGAGATTTTAACCTACCTCATATAAACTGGAATAATAATTCTGCTGATAGAGAAGGTATGCGATTGCTTGATATGGTGAACGAAGTATATTTAAATCAGGTGGTCCGTGAGCCTACAAGGGATAATAGTATCCTAGATTTAGTTTTCACTACCGACATTGATCTGATTGATTACTGCGATATAGGTGAACATTTGGCAAACAGTGATCACAGGCTAATCAGATGCGGCCTAAATTGCAATGTAGACATCACAGAAAATCGGTTATTAGTCCCAAATTATAATAAAGCAGATTTCACGAAGATCAGCAGGGTACTAAGCGAAGTTAAATGGATTGACCTACTAAATGGTAATAACGCCGAAAACATGTGTAATGTATTCACTAATAAACTCCGATCGGTGGTGGATAAACATGTTCCCATGGTAAGAAAACGTTTGAATAACATAAACAGACCCAGTTGGATGAATAATGAGATCCAACAAATCATTGGCAGAAAGCGCCGAGCGTATAAAGTTTACAAACGATCAAATGCAGACTGCGATTCTAGAGAATACAATGACGTCAAACGTCGCTGCAAAGGACTAATTAAGTCTAAAAAGCGCGAGTATGAAGAAAAAATTGCAAAGGAATCCAAATCAAACCCGAAAAGGTTCTTTCAATACGTTCGAAGTAAGAAAAACGTCAAAACAAGTATTGGACCACTGAAAGATAATAATAATATCTTGGTAAATGATAATAAGAGTATGGCGTTCGTACTCAATGAATACTTTAACGCGGTATTTATTAAAGAAGACGAAACTCCATTACCAGAACCAGTAAACATGTATGCAGGACTCGAAAGGGATAGACTGGTAATAGGAGAGATAACAGTAGACGAAATATCAAAGTATTTGCTGAAACTTGACCCAGCAAAATCCGTGGGGGTGGACGAAATCTCGCCACGACTACTTCGCGAATGTCATAGTCAACTTTCGCTCCCATTAAAGATTATTTTCAATAAATCGCTAAGTGAAAAAAATGTTCCTAGTATGTGGAAATTAGCTAATGTTACACCGATATTCAAAAAAGGGAGTAAGAGCCTCGCAAGTAATTATCGCCCAATTAGTCTAACGTCCGTGATTGTTAAACTATTTGAGAAAATAATGCGGGATAAAATAGTGTCTTTCCTCGATGAAAATAACTCTATACTAAACTCCCAGCATGGATTTCGAAATAAGAGATCCTGCTTAACAAACCTACTGGATTTTTTTAATGTCATTTATTCAAACTGGGACGCTAAAATTCCCTCGGATGTAATATACCTTGATTTTCAGAAAGCCTTCGATACAGTTCCACATAAGCGACTGTTGACCAAGCTAAGGGCACATGGCATAGGAGAGCAATTATGTTCATGGATTGGCGATTGGCTTTCAAATCGTAAACAACGGGTAGTAATAAATGGTGAGGCATCTGATTGGTCCTACTACTTGGGTCCTACTCTTTTTCTGATATATATCAACGATCTGGACTGCGGACTTGTATCTAAAATATCAAAATTTGCAGATGACACCAAATTAGGCGGTAAAGCATATACTAGAGAAAACTGCGAACTCATACAAAGTGATCTCGACAAAACTATCATATTGGAGTGATAAATGGCTATTAAAATTCAATTCCGATAAATGTAAAGTAATGCATATAGGCAACGATAACCTCAAATATAACTATCAAATGCAAAATAAATCGTTAACTGAAGTACAGCAGGAAAAGGATTTAGGTGTCATCATCAGTAATGATCTCAAAAACCAGTTCGCAATGCCTAGCTGCCAGTAAAAAGGCAAATATGATGTTGGGCTTTATTAAACGTAACTTTGAACATAAAACTCCGAAAGTAATGACACAATTATACACGTCTTTGGTTAGGCCGCACTTGGAATATGCCGTTCAATTCTGGTCGCCCTGTTTCGTAAAAGATCAAGCCAAATTGGAATCAGTGCAAAGAAGAGCAACCAAACAAATTCCATCTCTGCGAAATTCATCTTATGAAGAGAGACTGCGGAAACTTAATATGTTTTCCTTAAAGGATCGTAGAATCCGTGGGGACTTGATAGAAACCTTTAAGATCCTAAAAGGTTTTGATGTCATTAATCAAGAGAAACCTATTCCAGCTTTCAACTCAAGTGACAACAAGAAATAATGGTTTTAAAACTAAACGGTCAACGTTGCATCACCGATCTCCGTAAAAATTATTTTCAATGTTAGAGTCGTTGATCGATGGAAACAAGTTACCAGCAAATGTTGTCGGAGCCAACACAATAACTACATTAAAAACAGACTTGACGCGCACTGTAAAGTAAATGGGTATTGATAGTGCGAATTCGTATCTAGTCCCCCGTATCGATTAGTTGTAGTGGTAGTGGTAGTTGTAGTTAGTATTTTTCATATCCTATCATTCTGCACTATGGAACTTCCATGTTCCCATCCTCTTTAGGGACATGGTATCTTTTTCCAACTGTTTTCTTACAAGTAGTTGATAGTTAGTAGTATGTAGTTCAGCAGATACCCTCGCTATGGACCAATAGGTCTCCTGGTGTCTGTTACTCCTATGTAATCCTATGTAATCCTCCAACTACTACTACTACTACTACTACTACTACAGTACAATAACCATCATCACAATTACTATGATTCTCTTCGTCATCACCTGTAACTGTATATCATCAGTCATCACCTTAACACCACACTAACACCACCATCATCCTCATTGCCGCTATTACCACGACTACTACCACAGTCACTACCTTCCCCTCACCACAGCCGACACCACCACGCAATTAACCACCACCACTACCACCCCTATATATACCCCGCCTAACGCCCCAGGGTAAGAGTGGGTGTGGCGGGGGGTGGGACAAGAGACAATACACTACCCTTGCGTGACATTTATCAGGCTTGTCACCCCCTCTCGTCAACCCCTTCCCGTCCTCGCCTCGCTCCCTCCCCCTTCACCCGCGGGCACTGACCTCCGCTAAAGGTCGCGTGGTGTGCACCGTGCAAATGTGATGTTATGTCGTGTTATGGCGTGGGTGTCTCCTCCCCCTACTTGGCAACACTAACATTGCTCATGTCCTCCACCCCCACCTCCCCCTCCCTTCCTTCCCTCACCAGACTGGGGTAACACCGAATTGCACTATCTTACCAGCTTATCAGTACGAATTAAGTAGCAAGATTGTCATCTCCACTAATGCCGTTGATTCCTTACCCATGTATTCATTGCTTCTCTACATGGACACAAACAAACACATAAACACACACAAACAAAAAAAAATTGAAGAAGAAAAAATGATTTAAAAAAAAGTGCACTATATATGAATAGGTAATTATGGTTGAATCATATCAAGCTTACTAATGTTATTTGTTCTGAGTAATGTAAACTTGTAAAGAAGCACGCACGCCCCAATGCTGAGAAGGAAGTGTGCGAGACAGCAGCTTGACGTGACGTGGCCTGCCGCTGCCGGTCTGGATATTTGGCGAGTGATTCCGCGTTGCAGGGTGTTGGGGAGGCAGAGGCCGGGCCGGGACCCCCGCTCCCCCCTGACGCGGGACCATGATGGATGCACACACTATGCCGCCCTCTATTATCATCAGCATTCAAGACTTCTTCATAATATATATTGAGTACTTGTTTTCAACTTAATATATCATATTTATGAATATCTTAATACCTTACTAAACAGGCAGCCGTAAATAGTACGCCCTTCAAGCACGCGTTCACTCTACGTAGTATTTGGATTTTGAGTTCCACCCCGAACTTGTTTGTGCCACAATCAATCTCCACATGTTGGTGTGTTCCATTATACTGAGATTACGTTGGGGTGTTCAATTATACTAAGTAGTTACCTCTCTCGTCCTGGTGTCAGGGATAATCACTCATCCCACCATCAACAGATAACATTATCCTATTCTCTTCCTTAGCAGACATTTAACCAGTATTTTGTGTAAACAAAGATGAAGTGCATTAAACGATCCTTCTTCCGTCAAGCTCCGGTACAACATTGTGTTGAACTCTGAACGACATATAAGCTGTGGTACGACTTTCACGTCATCTTTTCTTCTGAATTATTTTTCAAAGAACGTATGACACATGATTTTCTAAAAACATTGTTGGTAAATAAAGATGCAGAACTACCTAAGAAATTATTATTATAGTCGTCAACTTGGTCAGAGCAAAGCTTTGTTATCGGACCTGTATTGAAAGTTTAAACTATCGCAGTAATAGCCTATTGAGTGTTTCAGTGGTGAGTACATTGCAGAGAAAGTTAACTAAGTTATGAATTACCAATTATTTCATTTTCTTCATGGAAATTCCCCATATTGTCACGAATGATCGTCTCTTATCATTTTACAAACAACCGACGTCAGGCTTAATGGAGGAGGAGGAGGTATGGGCCACAACGACTGAGAGTAGGAACGATAGGAACAGGAAAAGCGTGGTCAGGAGCATGAGGAGAAGGAACAGAAGGACAAGAAGAAAGACAGAAGTAGTATATAATGCAGCCAGCGCCGCCACACATCAGCTCTGTCCCGTAGCCTTGCCGCCGCCACACATGTAGCACAACTCTCCCCGCCGTCCCCGCCGTCGCCATACGGCCCTACGTCACCTCTCCACCAAATCCGGAACTATTCCAAATATTTATTGTCTTGTAGCAAAATGAAAGTTGCTCAGAAGCTATTATTGGCGGCTCATGCATCAGGGCGGAGGGACTTCATCACGTAGGAGGAAGTGGATGTGGCGAAATATAATAACCATGGTATATATCAGGGTTACATAATGGTCCAACAACTCATCAAATAGAGACAAGTGTGGCGGACAAGGCGGTAAACGGGATAGAAGAGGGGAAGTAGAATGGGAAGAGGAGGGGCGGGCCGCACTGTCACGGGGAGAAGAAGACGGGGGGAGGGGAGCTCAGAGGATGGCGAGGTACAGGTAAGGTTGAGTGGTGGAGACTTTACCTGTCGCCAGCAACCTGTCCCAGCCAGGTAAATGTGGTAACAATAAGGCAATCTAATGCATGTGCATAACGATAATGTGAGCGGCAGCGTGCATGAAGGCTTGCACCATGGACCTCGTCAGCGCTAGTGGGGCGCCGTGATCGTCTCTGCTCCTCGCCGCACATCCTCCTTCGTGCAAGTAAAATCCATTAGAGAGCAATTGCAGCGAGGTGAAGCCCAGACAGCGTTCCTTCCCGGCGGGGGTTCATTCTTCGGCTCGGAACGAAAAAGAAAGATGATCGATTATTCCGTGCCCGACGAGCTCTGTAGACTGTACTCTCTCTCTGCTCATGTGCCGCACACACCGAACCCACAGTGAGGCGCAGGACTGAGGACGAAAAAGTGGGTGGGAAGCAAGTTTACTAACGAAGGCTGGAGTCCGCCGCACATCCATCTCTTTGTGGTGAAGGACTCTTAATGCTAGAATTGTACTTCTCAACATTATCAAAGGCATCCTACCAACCACGGCAAACACTCCCTAATGATGAAAAGACGAATTATAAAGTTTCTGATCAGCTGCAGTCAAAGTGAAAGAGAACACACACACACACCACCACCACAACGAGCCGACACCCTGGCACTCAAACACGACACATAATGTGGGAAAAACGAGCGAAACACATGAGTATAAGATAAGATACTTTGATCCTATCTAGACACTTTGCAAGTACCAACTACAAGGTTATTGACTATACAAACTTATTACAAAGCGCCACCACGCCAGGACGAACTTGGTGGGCTCGAACCGCTAACCAAATGCAGAGACTCTGCATGCGAGCCCGTAGCTCTACCAACCGCGCCACCCTGGCGCGGTTGAGTAACCGAACGAGCGTGGTAAGAAGCGACCAAGAAAACAACAAGGACGAAGTACACATTTCACAAGTTGGCGGGTCCTTGATGAGGCTCGCCGGCAAGACAGGAGCCGCGGGCCTTATGGAAGCATATTATGTGGCCTTCATGAAACTCAGGGAAGCCGCCGCAACCCACCAGTTGAAAATACAGTCTGTGTAGTTCTTGGTTCTTTGCTTGTTCCTCACCCACTCCCCTGTCCCATCCACCCATCGACCACCTCCCTACCTCTGATCTGACGACGGTGCACTCAGTAACCCCGCAGGAATGACAGCTAGAGGAGGAGGAGGAGGAAGAGGAGAAGTGCGGCCAATGAAGGTGATGAAGAGAAATAGGGTCATCATCAGCCACGAAATTCAATTACTTAAGCGGTGTTGCGACGAAAGGTACGCGTATACACCCCCTCCCATACCCCCTACAGCCTCAGCCCCAACTAACACGCCCATCACAGCCTCTACCTTACCACCATCGCAAGCATCACCATCCTCAAGCACACACCATCATGCACCGATAGACACCAGTACCTTAATAATCACCACTACCATTACTACCATCACTGCCACGTATACCACAACAACACCTGTCACTACCACTACACCGACCACTAGTCCTATCACTGCCACCCTACACCGACCACTAGTCCTATCACTGCCACCCCGTACATAATTAGAGGCACACTGTTACCATACACATAACCACATCACATCATTTACATTATCACTCTTACGGTACTTGCTCATCACTCTAATTAAGATCATTACACCCGTATTACTCCTACCACAAGGCCACCATTACCACTACCACCACCATTATTATCCGTTGCCGCCGCCACCACCACCGCCAAACCACTACCACTACCACCACCACCCTTCTGATTACACACTGCTCCCGCCAATAATTTCTCCACGGCATAAGAGGAGCCGCTACCCAGGTGGTCACCCCATCCCAAGAGCGGGGAGTGTGCACGTATACACGCACGCACACACACACGTACACGCAAGCCAGTTAATGGTCGTGTAGGTAACAAGCTCACACTGCGACCAGAAAGACCTTCGTTTAAATAACCCTGAGGTCCGTCCCCTTTTTTTTTTACATTGAAGATGAAGAGGGTTAAGAGAAACCTTTGAAAGTTACACAAAGATATTCCTTCAAAACTACCATTAAATCAGGCTATCAAAAACTACCATTAACACGGGCCTTCAAAAAACCCTTAAAAGGGCCCTTTCAAAAAACCCTTAAAAAGGGAAAAGGGCCCCGAAACCCCCGGGGGTTAAAAAAAAACCTTAAAACCGGTTAAAAACCCTTTTCCTTTCCCCCATTCCCCCTTCCCTTTCCACCCAAAAAAACCAACCTTCCCAAAAACCTTTTAACACGGTTAAAAAACCATTAAACCCCAAAAACAAAAAACAGGGAAAAAAACCCAATAAAAGGGTTAAAAAAATTAAAACCGGGCCCAAAAAAACAAATTAAAACCGGGTTAAAAAACAAACCTTAAAACACCCCCCCCCCAAAAAAACCCTAACCCCCCCCAAAAACAACCCAAACCCCTTAAAAACCAACCTTAAACACCCTTCCAAAAAAAACCTTTAAAAAGGGCACAAAAAAACCATTCAGGGGTAAAACCCATTAAACCCCTTAAAAAAAACCAAAACCAACCCCAAAAACCCATTTAACCGGGAAAACAAAAACACCCTTAAAAACCCCAAAACACCCTTAAAAACCCCCATTACCACACCTTCCAAAACCCTTAACCCCGGCCCCAAAAAACCCTTAACACGGCCCCCCTTTCAAAAACAAAAAACACCCCTTCCAAAAAAATTTAAACACCAAAAAAAACACCTTTTAAAAACACCTTAAGGGCCCCTTCTCACACCTTTTAAAAAAACCTTTAACACATTTACCTTCCCCCAAAACCAAGGCCCCAACCTTTCCACCCCAAAAAAAATTTTAAACCGGGGGCCCCCCCAAAAACCAAAAACCGGCCCAAAAAAACCCATTACCACCCCTTCAACAAAAACCTTCCCGGCCCAAAATTTTTTTCCTTCCACGGCCCCAAAAAAACCTTTAACCCGGTTAAAAAACCCCTTTAAAACGGGGTTTAAAAAACCTTAAGGGGCCCCAAAAAAACCTTAACCCACCCCCAAAAAGGCCATTCAAGGCCTTAAAAACAACCTTCCCACGGGCCCAAAAAACCTTCCGGGTTTTAAAAACCCTTAACCCCCCCTTTTTTTCCCATTAAACGGGGGTTTAAAAAAATTTTTTAAGGGTTAAAACAAAAAAACCCCTTAAAAACCAAAATTACAGGCCCTTAAAAAAACCCCAATAACACGGGCCTTCAAAAAAAACCTTTAAACACGGGCCCTTAAAAAAACCTTTAAACCGGCCCTTTAAAAAAAAACCCCATTAAAAAACCCTTCAAAAACCCTTTAAACCCAGGGGCCTTAAAAAACACCTTTTAAACAAAACCTTCAAAAAAAACCCATTAAAAAGGGGCCCCTTAAAAACCAACCCTAAAAATTAAAAAAACCAAACCCTTAAAAAAACACCATTAAAAAACCCCCCAAAAAAAAAACCTTTAAACCACGGGCTTCAAAAACAACCATTAACACGGGGCCTTTTAAAAAAACCCCTTAACACCCCTTCAAAAAAAAACCTTAAAAGGGGCCCTTTTTAAAAAACCCAACCTTTAAAACACAGGCCTTCAAAAAAAACCCAATTCCCACCCCCTTTAAAAAACACCATTAACACCCCCCCCCAAAAACAACCAAAAACACGGGCTTTAAAAAAACAACCATTAACCCCGGGCCTTCAAAAAAACCTTTTTAAACAGGGGCCTTTAAAAAAAACTTCCCCCTTAAAAAACCCAAAAAGGCCCTTTAAAAAACCCAACCATTAACAGGGGCCCTTTCCAAAAAAAACCATTAACACGGCCTTAAAAACAACCTTTAAAAAGGGGCCTTCAAAAAACAACTATTAACACAGGCCTTCAAAAACAACCATTAAACAGGGCCTTTAAAAAAAAAAAACCTTTAACACGGGCCCTTTCCCAAAAACAACCTTAACACGGCCTTCAAAAAAAAAACCCATTAAAAACGGGGCCTTCAAAAAAAAATTTAAACCCAAGGGCCTTCAAAAAAAACCCTTTAAAAAAGGGCCCTTCAAAAAAAACCATTAACGGGGGCCCTTCAAAAAAAAACCATTAACGGGGGCCTTTTCAAAAAAAACCCATTAACCGGCCTTCAAAAAAAAACCTTTAACCCACGGGCCTTAAAAAACGGGCATTAACACAGGCCTTCAAAAACAACCATTAACACGGGCCTTCACTTGAAAAACAACCATTAACACGGGCCTTCAAAAAAACAACCATTAACACAGGCCTTCAAAAACAACCATTAAAAAAGGGCCCTTTCCCAAAAACAAAACACCCCCTTAACACGGGCCTTAAAAAAATAGCTTTAAAACACGGGCCTTAAAAAACTACCCTTTAAACACGGGCCCTTTCAAAAAAAAAAACCATTAAACGGCCCCTTCAAAAAAAAACCCATTAAAAAGGGGCCCTTCCCCAAAAAACAACCATTAACACGGGCCTTCAAAAACAACCTTTAAACCCACGGGCCCTTTTCAAAAAAAACCCAAAAACACGGCCTTCAAAAAAAACCTTAACACTTTCAAAAAAAACCTTTAAAACAGGGGCCCTTTTCAAAAAAAACCCATTAAACAGGCCTTAAAAAACCCAACCCATTAACACGGGCCTTCAAAAAAAAAACCATTAAAAAGGGCCCTTTCCCAAAAAAAAACCCCTTAACACGGGCTTTCAAAAACAACCTTTAACAAGGCCTTCAAAAAAAAAACCAAACCCCGGGGGCCTTAAAAAAAAACCCTTTAACACGGCCTTAAAAAACAACCTTAACAGGGGCCCTTTCAAAAACAACCATTAACGGGGGCCCCCCCCCAAAAACCAACCAAAAACCGGGCCTTCAAAAAAAAACCATTAACAGGGCCCTTTCAAAAAACCCATTAAACACGGCCCTTTCCCAAAAAAAACCATTAACACGGGTTTTAAAAAACAACCATTAAAAAACCCCCCTTTCAAAAAAAAACCTTAAACGGGGGCCCTTCAAAAAAAACCCTTTAACACGGGCCCTTCAAAAACAACCTTTTAACACGGGCCTTCAAAAAAAACCCCTTAAAAGGGGCCCCTTAAAAACAACCATTAACAGGGGCCCTTTAAAAACCCAACCTTTAAACGGGGGCCCTTTTCCAAAAACACCCATTAACACGGGCCTTCAAAAACAACCATTAACACAGGCCTTCAAAAACAACCATTAAAACACGGGCCTTCAAAAACAACCATTAACACGGGCCTTCAAAAACAACCATTAACACGGGCCTTCAAAAACAACCTTAACACGGCCCCCTTCAAAAAAAAACCATTAACCGGGGCCTTCAAAAAAACAAACCATTTAAAAAAAAAAGGCCTTTAAAAAAACCATTAACCCAGGCCTTAAAAAAACAACCTTTAAAACGGGGCCTTCAAAAAAACCCTTTAACACAGGGCCTTTCAAAAAAAAACCAAACAGGGGCCCTTCAAAAAAAACCCCTTAACAGGGGCCTTCAAAAAACCAAACCCATTTTAAACAGGGGCCCCTTCAAAAACTAGCTTTAAAAAGGGCCCTTAAAAACAACCTTACACGGGTCTTCAAAAAAAACCCTTTAAAACACGGGCCCCCCCCCCCCCAAAAACTGCTTAAACACGGGGCCTTCAAAAACAAAAATTAAAAACACGGGCCCTTCAAAAAACCTTTAAACCCACAGGTTTTCAAAAACAACCTTTAACCCACGGGCCTTAAAAAACTAGCAAAAACACGGGGCCTTTAAAAAACTAGCATTAACACAGGCCTTCAAAAACAACCATTAACACAGGCCTTCAAAAACAACCATTAACACGGGCCTTCAAAAACTAGCATTAACACGGGCCTTCAAAAACAACCATTAACACAGGCCTTCAAAAACAACCATTAACACGGGCCTTCAAAAACAACCATTAACACGGGCCTTCAAAAACAACCATTAACACGGGCCTTCAAAAAAACCTTTAAAACCACGGGCCCTTTAAAAAAAAAAACCATTAAACGGGCCTTAAAAAAAAAACCCATTAACAAGGCTTCAAAAAAAAACCCTTTAAAAACCCCTTGGTCTTCAAAAAAACCTTTAACACAGGCCTCAAAAAAAAACCTTTAACAGGTCTTCAAAAAAAACCTTTAAACCCGGGGCCCTTTCCCAAAAAAAACCCCTTAACACGGGCCTTAAAAAACAACCTTTAACCAGGCCTTCAAAACAAAACCATTAACCCCAGGCCTTAAAAAAAAACCCCAAAACCCAAAAAAGGCCTTAAAAAACAACCTTTTAAAAACCGGTTTTCAAAAACAAACCTTTAAACCCAAGGCCTTAAAAAACAACCTTAAAAACAGGCCTTCAAAAACAAACCATTAACAGGGGCCTTCAAAAAAAAAAACCTTTAACACGGGCCTTAAAAAAACTCCCCATTAACACGGGCCTTCAAAAACAACCATTAACACCGGTCTTGAAAGAGAAAAAATTTACAAAGAAGGGGCCCCTTAAAAAAAAAACGATAGGGGACACAACAAAAAAAAAGGGAATTTAAATGTAGTAAAAAAATAAGACAAAAATTGAGGAAAAATTTTTTTGGGGGAACTTAAACTGGAAAAAAAAAAACATTAGGATTTTTTTTTTTTTTTTTTTTTTTTTTTTTAACATCACAAGG
>JACEEZ010019261.1:150000-160000 GCA_016584305.1 Chionoecetes opilio | reverse complement strand
AGGAGAGGGAGATTGGAAAGTTGTGGGAAGACGTGAGTGGTGGAGAGGGGAAAAGAGGGGTGGAGTGGGGGTGGGGGAGTGGAAGTTTTGAATTAAGAGGTTGTAAGGGTGAGTAGCGATGGGGCAGGGAGTATGTAACTAGTAATCATGGAAGAGAGGGGGAGTAGGATGGAGTGGGTGGGAGTGGAGGAAAGAGGGGTGAAGAGGGGGAATAAATGTAATTGGGAGAGAGGTGTGGAGTGGGGGAGGGGAGGAAAGAGGGCTGGAGTGGGGGAGTATATGTAATTGGGAGATGGGTGGATTGGGGGAGTGAAGTGGAGTGGAGTAAGGGAGTGAAGGTGCCCAAAGAGAGGCTCAAGGATGGAGTCAACGGTGAGAATATAGGGGACACAATGGTATATAGGAGAGGGTGTGATTATTGGGAGTGGTTAAGGATATATGAGAGGAAGGAGAGAAGGACTGTAGGACATAATGAAATATCCCTAACACCGAACCCTTCATTAATATGCCTCATCCCGTGCACGCACACACGTACCCACACACACGCACACACATTAAACCCATCATAAATAAAGTTACATCCTGTGTACGTACAGGCATGCAATACATTCAAGCACGCAATTACTACACACACACACACATAAAGACACACATGCATACACACACAGACACACACAAAGACACAAAGACACACACACACACACACACACACACACACACACATAAAGACACACACACACACACACACACACACACACACACACACACACACACACACACACACACACATACACACACACACAACACGCACACACAAACACACACACGCACACACACACACACACACACACACACACACACAGACATTATTCACCCCCTAACAATTCTAACACTTTCGAAAAAGCCAAATATTAATAAAAATATACCTCTGATAATTATATAATTAATGCAACGTCGGATACCAGACAAAAAATATATAAGGTACTAAATAAATCAATATAGAAAACGATGAAAATTAAGAAAAACATCTAATAAGAAGACACGAAATTTCAAGCACCGAGGAGAGGTGCGAGGCGGCGGCAAGTTAGCATAATGTCCGGGTTATGAATCCTGAGCGTAGTTTGATGGGGTCATTAGAGGGTCATTGTTAAGCGTGTCTCTCTGTCTCTACTCTCTCTCTCTCTCTCTCTCTCTCTCTCTCTCTCTCTCTCTCTCTCTCTCTCTCTCTCTCTCTCTCTCTCTCTCTCTCTCTCTCTCTCTCTCTCTCTCTCTCTCTCTCTCTCTCTCTCTCTCCCTCACCTCGCAACCTTATCAGCGACTTCCATCCTCTACTCTCTCTCTCTCTCTCCTCTCTCTCTCTCTCTCTCTCTCTCTCTCTCTCTCTCTCTCTCTCTCTCTCTCTCTCTCTCTCTCTCTCTCTCTCTCTCTCTCTCTCTCTCTCTCTCTCTCTCTCTCTCTCATCTTGCAACCTTATCATATCGCCTTCCATCCTCTATTCAAACTTTCAACTATTCATTTGGGAACAAGAAGACGATAATTGTTGACGCCAAGACGCATAAACGAGTTATTCAATTTTGATCTCTTTCATGATTGACGCACTTTTCCTGCACGAGAAGGGACAAAATTCACAACATTAGGAAAAAGGCAGATGATACATGAATGAAAAGTGATATACAAGCACGAAGAGTTATATACACTGCGTCTTTTCATCCGATTTTCATACTTATTTCTCAATGAATGTTTTCAAAGACGTATTTTCTATTTATTCTTTATTTTTCTACATAAAACTTCCTTTTTAGTGTGTTTTTACTGAGAATAATCTTCTTACGAGAACATTACTCGCCAACTTTTATGGGCAAACCTTTTCTCTGAAATTTGTTTTCTTCTATTTAGCAAACGTCTTATCTTTTATCTTTTTCCTGTGATGTTCCTTCATTATTTTCCTTAGCCCTCCACGAAGCCGGAACTTTACCTTCCTGGAAACCCAAACACTGTTGTCGTTGCGTGCTATGGTGGCAGACAGGAACCAATTCCACATGATCCTCCATAATTTAGTTGCACGGCGTGTGCGTCCCTTGAACACACCTGCCACAAGCAAAGGCGCACACAGCACACACACACACACACACACACACACACACACACACACACACACACACACACACACACACACACACACACACACACACACACACACACACACACACGTACGCACACACACACACACACACACGTAAACATACGTGCACACACACACCGCCACGATGGTCTAGTGTCTAGTCGATAGCCTGCTGGCCTGCTATTCTGTGGTAGCCTGTTCGAACCCTCACTGCTCCCGGGGATTTTTCACTGACAAATTCGGGCGCTTACTGTCCCCTTTGAGCAAGGGGATGGGGGTGTGTGGGGTGTGAGGTCCCAGCATTGCCCAAAGATCGGTATTAATGAGCTCTAAGCTCGCATCGGGAGGGTGAAATTGGCGATCTCAAGTCCGACTCGCGTGAACAAGACCATGGGTGAATAACATACACACACACACACACACACACACACACACACACACACACACACACACACACCACACTCACACACACACACACACACACTCACACACACACACACACACACACACATACATTGTTTTTTGTTTACTTTTAAATCTGAAGGGTAATATAATTTTCACGATCATATCATTGGTTGATGCTCACAACACTTGCTGGTGATTGGCTGAGTGACATCTTGGAACCTACACACACACACACACACACACACACACACACACACACACACACCACACACACACAGGGGAACTCCATAGTGTAAGGGTTAGCAAGCTCGGCTCACAACCTAGAAGTCCCGGGTTCGATCCCCGGGCGGAGCGAAGACAGACGGGCGGTCTTCTTAAAACCCGAGCCCCTGTCCACCCAGCAGTGAATGGGTACCGAGTGTTAGCCGGGGTTTGTGACCCGCTTCCCGGGGTGGTGGCTTCGGCCAACACTAAAGATGAATGAGAAAAATAAATGTTGATATGGAGACGGGGCCATACGACCGTTGCTCTGGCCCTGTAAAATACAACTAGATGAATACAACTAGATGAACACACACACACACACACACACACACACACACACACACACACACACACACACACACACACACACACACACACACACACACACACACACACACACACACACACACAGACACACGCACACACACACACACACACAGACACACACAGACACACACACAAAAAAAAAGTCTTCCGCCGCTACACTGTTGTCACGAAGACTTCCAAAAAAAACAGGAGTTTGCTTGAGTTGGTGTGATGTGATGATGATGACGATGATAGTAATGGTGATGGAGGTGGCGAAGGGATGTGAAGCCATGTCGTAAAATGTATCATAATGTAAAGCATGAAGTAAGTAACAAAAAGCCATGGGTGTCTTCTTCTTCTTCTTCTTCTTCTTCTTCTTCTTCTTCTTCTTCTTCTTCTTCTTCTTCTTCTTCTTCTTGGGTTTCCGTCATACACTCAATTCTGTTTACAGTCAGTTTACCTTAACAATATGGCGGTGGCGGGCCAGTCTGCGCTTCCCCGCCTGGCCAGTCTGCGCTTCTCCGCCTGGTCAGTCTGCGCTTCCCCACCTAGCCAGTGTGTGTCTCCCCACCTGGCCAATCTGTGTCTCCCTGTCTAGCCAGTCTGTTTCCCCGCCTGGCCAGTCTGTGTCTCCTTACCTGGCCAGTCTGTGTCTCCCCGCCTGGCCAGTCTGTGTCTCCCCGCCTGGCCAGTCTGTGTCTCCCCGCCTGGCCAGTCTGTGTCTCCTTACCTGGCCAGTCTGTGTCTCCCCGCCTGGCCAGTCTGTGTCTCCCCGCCTGGCCAGTCTGTGTCTCCCCGCCTGGCCAGTCTGTGTCTCCCCGCCTGGCCAGTCTATGTCTCCCCGCCTGGCCAGTCTGTGTCTCCCCGCCTGGCCAGTCTATGTCTCCCCGCCTGGCCAGTCTGTGTCTCCCCGCCTGGCCAGTCTGTGTCTCCCCGCCTGGCCAGTCTGTGTCTCCCCGCCTGGCCAGTCTATGTCTCCCCGCCTGGCCAGTCTGTGTCTCCCCGCCTGGCCAGTCTGTGTCTCCCCGCCTGGCCAGTTCTGTGTCTCCTTACCTGGCCAGTCTGTGTCTCCCCGCCTGGCCAGTCTGTGTCTCCCGCCTGGCCAGTCTATGTCTCCACGCCTGGCCAGTCTGTGTCTCCCCGCCTGGCCAGTCTGTGTCTCCCCGCTTGGCCAGTCTGTGTCTCCCCGCCTAGCCAGTCTATGTCTCCCCGCCTGGCCAGTCTGTGTCTCCCCGCCTGGCCAGTCTATGTCTCCACGCCTGGCCAGTCTGTGTCTCCCCGCCTAGCCAGTCTATGTCTCCCCGCCTGGCCAGTCTATGTCTCCACGCCTGGCCAGTCTGTGTCTCCCCGCCTGGCCAGTCTATGTCTCCCTGCCTGGCCAGTCTGTGTCTCCCCGCCTGGCCAGTCTGTGTCTCCCCCGCCTAGCCAGTCTATGTCTCCCCGCCTGGCCAGTCTATGTCTCCCCGCCTGGCCAGTCTGTGTCTCCCCGCTTGGCCAGTCTGTGTCTCCCCGCCTAGCCAGTCTATGTCTCCCCGCTTGGCCAGTCTGTGTCTCCCCGCCTAGCCAGTCTATGTCTCCCCGCCTGGCCAGTCTATGTCTCCCCGCCTGGCCAGTCTATGTCTCCACGCCTGGCCAGTCTGTGTCTCCCCGCCTAGCCAGTCTATGTCTCCCCGCTTGGCCAGTCTGTGTCTCCCCGCCTAGCCAGTCTATGTCTCCCCGCCTGGCCAGTCTGTGTCTCCCCGCCTGGCCAGTCTGTGTCTCCCCGCTTGGCCAGTCTGGTGTCTCCCCGCCTAGCCAGTCTATGTCTCCCCGCCTGGCCAGTCTGTGTCCCCCGCTTGGCCAGTCTGTGTCTCCCCGCCTAGCCAGTCTATATCTCCCCGCCTGGCCAGTCTATGTCTCCACGCCTGGCCAGTCTGTGTCTCCCCGCCTGGCCAGTCTGTGTCTCCCGCCTGGCCGTCTGTGTCTCCCCGCCTGGCCAGTCTATATCTCCCCGCCTGGCCAGTCTGTGTCTCCCCGCCTGGCCAGTCTATGTCTCCCCGCCTGGCCAGTCTGTGTCTCCCCGCCTGGCCAGTCTATGTTTCCCCGCCTGGCAAGTCTGTGTCTCCCCGCCTGGCCAGTCTGTGTCTCCCTGCCTGGCAAGTCTGTGTCTCCCCGGCTGGCCAGTCTGTGTCTCCCCGCCTGACCAGTCTGTGTCTCCCCGCCTGGCCAGTCTATGTCTCCCCGCCTGGCCAATCTGTGTCTCCCCGCCTGGCCAATCTGTGTCTCCCCGCCTGGCCAGTCTATGTCTCCCCGCCTGGCCAGACTGTGTCTCCCCGCCTGGCCAGTCTGTGTCTCCCCGCCTGACCAGTCTGTGTCTCCCCGCCTGGCCAGTCTATGTCTCCCCCGCCTGGCCAGTCTGTCTCCCCGCCTGGCCAGTCTGTGTCTCCCTGCCTGGCCAGTCTATTTCTCCCCGCCTGGCCAGTCTATGTCTCTCCGCCTGGCCAGTCTATGTCTCCCCGCCTGGCCAGTCTGTGTCTCCCCGCCTGGCCAGTCTGTGTCTCCTTACCTGGCCAGTCTGTGTCTCCCCGCCTGGCAAGTCTGTGTCTCCCGCCTGACCAGTCTATGTCTCCCCGCCTGGCCACTCTGTGTCTCCCCGCCTGGCCAGTCTGTGTCTCCCCGCCTGGCCAGTCTGTGTCTCTCCGCCTGGCCAGTCTGTGTCTCCCCGCCTGGCCAGTCTATGTCTCCCCGCCTGGCCAGTCTGTGTCTCCCCGCCTGGCCAGTCTGTGTCTCCCTGCCTGGCCAGTCTGTGTCTCCCCGCCTGGCCACGTTCTCCCGTGGTCGTCTCCTTACCTGGCCAGTCTGTGTCTCCCCCCGGCGCTGGCCAGTCTCTGTGTCTCCTTACCTGGCCAGTCTGTGTCTCCCCGCCTGGCCAGTCTGTGTCTCCCCGCCTGGCCAGTCTGTGTCTCCCCGCCTGGCCAGTCTGTGTCTTCCCGCCTGCCAGTCTATGTCTCCCGCCTGGCCAGTCTGTGTCTTCCCGCCTGGCCAGTCTGTGTCTCTCCGTCTGGCCAGTCTGTGTCTTCGCCTGGCCAGTTGTGTCTCCCCGCCTGGCCAGTCTGTGTCTCCTTACCTGGCCAGTCTGTGTCTCCCCGCCTGGCCAGTCTGTGTCTCCTTACCTGGCCAGTCTGTGTCTCCCCGCCTGGCCAGTCTGTGTCTCCCCGCCTGGCCAGTCTGTGTTCCCCGCCTGGCCAGTCTGTGTCTCCCCGCCTGGCCAGTCTGTGTCTCCCTGCCTGGCCAGTCTGTGTCTCCCCGCCTGGCCAGTCTGTGTCTCCCCGCCTGGCCAGTCTGTGTCTCCCCGCCTGGCCAGTCTGTGTCTCCCCGCCTGGCCAGTCTGTGTCTCCCCGCCTGGCCAGTCTGTGTCTCCCCGCCTGGCCAGTCTGTGTCTCCTACCTGGCCAGTCTGTGTCCCCCGCCTGGCCAGTCTGTCTCTCCGCCTGGCCAGTCTGTGTCTCCGCCTGGCCAGTCTGTCTCTCCGCCTGCCAGTCTGTGTCTCCTTACCTGGCCAGTCGGATGTCTCCCCGCCTGGCCAGTCTGTGTCTCCTACCTGGCCAGTCTTGTCTCCCCGCCTGGCCAGTCTGTGTCTCCCCGCCTGGCCAGTCTGTGTCTCCCCGCCTGGCCAGTCTGTGTCTCCCCGCCTGGCCAGTCTGTGTCTCCCCGCCTGGCCAGTCTGTGTCTCCCTGCCTGGCCAGTCTGTGTCTACCCGCCTGGCCAGTCTGTGTCTCCCCGCCTGGCCAGTCTGTGTCTCCCCGCCTGGCCAGTCTGTGTCTCCCCGCCTGGCCAGTCTGTTTCCCCGCCTGGCCAGTCTGTGTCTCCCCGCCTGGCCAGTCTGTGTCTCCCCGCCTGGCCAGTCTGTGTCTCCCCGCCTGGCCAGTCTGTGTCTCCCCGCCTGGCCAGTCTGTGTCTCCCCGCCTGGCCAGTCTGTGTCTCCCCGCCTGGCCAGTCTGTGTCTCCCCGCCTGGCCAGTCTGTGTCTCCCGCCTGGCCAGTCTGTGTCTCCTTACCTGGCCAGTCTGTGTCTCCCGCCTGGCCAGTCTGTGTCTCTCCCCTGGCCAGTCTGTGTCTCCGCCTGGCCAGTCTGTCTCTCCGCCTGGCCAGTCTGTGTCTCCTTACCTGGCCAGTCTGTGTCTCCCCGCCTGGCCAGTCTGTGTCTCCTTACCTGGCCAGTCTTGTCTCCCCGCCTGGCCAGTCTGTGTCTCCCCGCCTGGCCAGTCTGTGTCTCCCGCCTGGCCAGTCTGTGTCTCCCCGCCTGGCCAGTCTGTGTCTCCCGCCTGGCCAGTCTGTGTCTCCCCGCCTGGCCAGTCTGTGTCTCCCTGCCTGGCCAGTCTGTGTCTCCCCGCCTGGCCAGTCTGTGTCTCCCCGCCTGGCCAGTCTGTGTCTCCCCGCCTGGCCAGTCTGTGTCTCCCCGCCTGGCCAGTCTGTGTCTCCTTACCTGGCCAGTCTGTGTCTCCCCGCCTGGCCAGTCTGTGTTCCTCGCTTCTCCTACCTGGCCAGTCTGTGTCTCCGCCTGGCCAGTCTGTGTCTCTCCGCCTGGCCAGTCTGTGTCTCCTTGACCTGGCCAGTCGGTGTCTCTCCGCCTGGCCAGTCTGTGTCTCCTTACCTGGCCAGTCGTATGTCTCCCCGCCTGGCCAGTCTGTGTCTCCCGCCTGGCCAGTCTGTGTCTCCCCGCCTGGCCAGTCTGTGTCTCCCCGCCTGGCCAGTCTGTGTCTCCCGCCTGGCCAGTCTGTGTCTCCCCGCCTGGCCAGTCTGTGTCTCCCTGCCTGGCCAGTCTGTGTCTCCCCGCCTGGCCAGTCTGTGTCTCCCCGCCTGGCCAGTCTGTGTCTCCCGCCTGGCCAGTCTGTGTCTCCCCGCCTGGCCAGTCTGTGTCTCCCCGCCTGGCCAGTCTGTGTCTCCCCGCCTGGCCAGTCTGTGTCTCCCCGCCTGGCCAGTCTGTGTCTCCCCGCCTGGCCAGTCTGTGTCTTCCCGCCTGGCCATCTGTGTCTCTCCGCCTGGCCAGTCTGTGTTTTCCGCCTGGCCAGTCTGTCTCTCCGCCCTGGCCAGTCTGTGTCTCCTTCCTGGCCAGTCTGTCTCTCCGCCTGGCCAGTCTGTGTCCCCTCGCCCGCCTGGCCAGTCTGTGTCTCCCCGCCTGGCCAGTCTGTGTCTCCCCGCCTGGCCCGTCTGTGTCTCCCCGCCTGGCCAGTCTGTGTCTCCCCGCCTGGCCAGTCTGTGTCTCCCCGCCTGGCCAGTCTGTGTCTCCCCGCCTGGCCAGTCTGGTCCCCCGGCCAGTCTGTGTCTCCCCGCCTGGCCAGTCTGTGTCTCCCCGCCTGGCCAGTCTGTGTCTCCCCGCCTGGCCAGTCTGTGTCTCCCCGCCTGGCCAGTCTGTGTCTCCCCGCCTGGCCAGTCTGTGTCTCCCCGCCTGGCCAGTCTGTGTCTCCTTACCTGGCCAGTCTGTGTCTCCCGCCTGGCCAGTCTGTGTCTCCCCGCCTGGCCAGTCTGTGTCTCCTTACCTGGCCAGTCTGTGTCTCCCCGCCTGGCCAGTCTGTGTCTCCCTGCCTGTCAATCTGTGTCTCCCCGCCTGGCCAGTCTGTGTCTCCTTACCTGGCCAGTCTGTGTCTCCCCGCCTGGCCAGTCTGTGTCTCCCTGCCTGGCCAGTCTGTGTCTCCCTGCCTGGCCAGTCTGTGTCTCCCCGCCTGGCCGTCTGTGTCTCCCCGCCTGGCCAGTCTGTGTCTCCCCGCCTGGCCAGTCTGTGTCTCCCTGCCTGGCCAGTCTGTGTCTCCCCGCCTGGCCAGTCTGTGTCTCCCCGCCTGGCCAGTCTGTGTCTCCCCGCCTGGCCAGTCTGTGTCTCCCCGCCTGGCCAGTCTGTGTCTCCCCGCCTGGCCAGTCTGTGTCTCCCCGCCTGGCCAGTCTGTGTCTCCCCGCCTGGCCAGTCTGTTCTCCTTACCTGGCCAGTCTGTGTCTCCCCGCCTGGCCAGTCTGTGTCTCCCCGCCTGGCCAGTCTGTGTCTCCTTACCTGGCCAGTCTGTGTCTCCCCGCCTGGCCAGTCTGTGTCTCCCTGCCTGGCCAATCTGTGTCTCCCCGCCTGGCCAGTCTGTGTCTCCTTACCTGGCCAGTCTGTGTCTCCCCGCCTGGCCAGTCTGTGTCTCCCCGCCTGGCCAGTCTGTGTCTCCCCGCCTGGCCAGTCTGTGTCTCCCTGCCTGGCCAATCTGTGTCTCCCCGCCTGGCCAGTCTGTGTCTCCTTACCTGGCCAGTCTGTGTCTCCCCGCCTGGCCAGTCTGTGTCTCCCTGCCTGGCCAGTCTGTGTCTTCCTGCCTGGCCAATCTGTGTCTCCCCGCCTGGCCAGTCTGTGTCTCCTTACCTGGCCAGTCTGTGTCTCCCCGCCTGGCCAGTCTGTGTCTCCCTGCCTGGCCAGTCTGTGTCTCCCTTCCTGGCCAATCTGTGCCTCCGTGCCTGTGGTATCTCGTCCTCTGTAAACCTGACGCTATGGCAAGACTTGAATATCACAAAAATAATATTGGCAGAGCAAGTTTGACACACGTCCTTTTGTTGTACTTGTGCTGTAGCTTTATATTCTCGATGTTCAAGCTAACAAGCAGTTTTTTATTCTTTTCTGAGAATATTTTTTACTTAGCATGAAAAAGAAGAAGTTAGGTGACACGTTTTCAGCAAAGCCGTTAGAAAAATAATATCTCCTGTTTGTTTACCATTTTCCTTGATACTAACCTACCTTAATAAACCCTTTCATACACCTCCTCACCACCACCACCACCATGCTTCAGCGCACCAAACCTCACCAAACGCGCCGCCCCTGTCATCACCTCCACCCTTCCTTTCCCCCCCACTCCCCCACACACACACAAAGTTCGCAACACCACACTTCACCATACTAACCACAAGTA
>JACEEZ010019261.1:137500-145000 GCA_016584305.1 Chionoecetes opilio | reverse complement strand
GCTGCCAGGGTGTGTTGCCAGGGTGTTGGTGGTTGCCGGGGTTTTGAGAGTTGCTATGGTGTTGTGTTGCCAGCGTGAGTGTTGCCAGGGTGTGTGTTGCCAAGGTGAGTGTTGCCAGGGTGAGTCTTACCAGAATGTGTGTTGCCAGGGTGAGTGTTGCCAGGGTGTGGAGTGTTGCCAGGGTGTGTTGCCAGTGTAAGTGTTGCCATGGTGTGTGTTGCCAGGGTGAGTGTTGCCAGGGTGAGTGTTGCCAGGGTGAGTGTTGTCAGGGTGTATGTTGCCAGGGTGCGTGTTGCCAGGGTGTGGACACTGTGGAGTGTTGCCAGGGTGAGTGTTGCCAGCGGGTTGTGTTGCCAGGGTGAGTGTTGCCAGGGTGAGTGTTTCCAGATTGTTGAATGTTGTTAAGACTTCCCAGAAAGAGGAGGGAAATATTGTGAAGGTAGGAAGGGAACAGTGTTGTCAGGGTGAGGGAGGAAGCAGTGTTTCCAGCCAGACTAAAGAGAGAACATATTTGCCACGGTGGAGGAGGGAGCAAAATAATCAAGACAGGAAGTTCTGCATGATAACCCCAAGTATAAAAAATAAAACTGTGCATCACAAAAATAGACAACATCCTAAAGCAACTAAAGGGCGAGGAAATAAATACAAAAAAAAGTCACACATTGCTTCTGGCTGGCTCGAGTCATAAGGTGGAAATAAATTGAATGAAAGATACAAATAATAGTTAAAAACATATCTATCCATGTCTTTAGTTGAAGAGATTATGAAAAACTGCTCAAAAATCAAAATTATATCAAAAGGAGAAAAAATATATGAATGAAAGAAATAACAGCTAAAAACATATCTATCCATGTCTTTAGTTCCAGAAATTATGATAACTGCTCGTCAAGAAGCAGATCAATGTGAGTGAAAAGGACATGAACAACACACGCCAAGAACATTACATGGAAGGAATGGGAGCGCACTGCAGCAAAGCGTCCCCTAGCAAGCTTTGTATCATCATTATGTAATATGTGCGGCCGTCATTAATCTTAGAGTGTTATCCGTATGTGTGTGATGAGTCGCCGCTGTGTCGTGCTCGTGTCCTTACCCTCGTGTAGGTCGCCTGTGTGTCGTTTGTATCGCATATGAGCAGGGCCGTTTCTTACTATATGCGAACTGCGCGGTTACATAGGCCCCCGAAGCCGCCAAGAGGCCCCCAAGCTGCCATCATTTGCCTTTTTTTTTAAACTAGTCTCTTTTCCTCTAAAAGTGCACCAGATTGATGTAATTAGATATTAAAGGCGTGCCCCCAGACCACCTTAGAGGGCTTAGAATCCCCCCGCCATAGTTTTACAAAATAGGGCCCAAAAACAACATTTCGCATAGGGTCCCCAAAGGCTACAAAATGCACTGTATATGATCGTCGTGTTTGAGTCCCGTCTAGTGTTAACCTCTACATGTGTTATCTGAGTGGCATGTGTCTCCTCCGCTATCCGTCTTCCCGTGTATTACATTTGCACAGCTTCTCAGTATCTTGCCCGTGACTGCCCGTGACTGCCCGTGTGGTGTATTGACATATATATTGTGCCATGTTTTACGAAGCCTGCAACAGATTGTCCTTATGAGACGCCTTTATGTCATGCTTGTGTCCTATAAACTTATCTTTCTGGGTAATACATGCAATTCATTAATGATATCTAGTTTATACGTGCGTGTTATGCATTTTAGTGAGAAACATGTTGCATGAAAGTAACGCACACTACCAGTCTCTCTCTCTCTCTCTCTCTCTCTCTCTCTCTCCTCTCTCTCTCTCTCTCTCTCTCTCTCTCTCCTCTCTCTCTCTCTCTCTCTCTCTCTCTCTCTCTTCTCTCTCTCTCTCTCTCTCTCTCTCTCTCTCTCTCTCTCTCTCTCTCTCTCTCTCTCTCTCTCTCTCTCTCTCTCTCTCTCTCTCTCTCTCTCTCTCTCTCTCTCTCTCTCTCTCTCTCTCTCTCTCTCTCTCTTCATTCTCTCTCTCCTATTCTCTCTCTCCTATTCTCTCTCTCCTCATTATCTCTCTATCCCCTCTCTCTCTCTCTCTCCTCTCTCTCTCTCTCTCTCTCTCTCTCTCTCTCTCTCTCTCTCTCTCTCTCTCTCTCTCTCTCTCTCTCTCTCTCTCTCTCTCTCTCTCTCTCTCAGTAACTGCCGCTCTTTTTATCAATGTTGCTAATACTGATACCGTTCCTTCTATAGCGGTGCTGCAGCTGCTACATCCACTACTGTCCCTTATATGATCGTAAAAGTTCGGCTGCTCATATTCCTGCTGCCTTCTCTGCTTTCGCTTTTATCTAGGCATCAGATCCTGCTCAGAAGCTTCCTCCCTCATCAAAAGTTTACGACTTGGATAATACCTCTGCATATAAAAAGTCGAAGGACGCCGCGCCTTTTTATTACGATGATGCCGTATGGGAGGCGAAACAGGAAATTGCTGGGCGAGGAGAACGCTAATGGATATTAAAAAAAGAAGTAAAAAAAAAAAAAAGCATTAACCCCAACCACTGAGTCCTCATGACACGAGTAACACATGTAACACAGGCGAGGCACCACAACAATGTGGCAACCTAATGCAATGACCACACGGCGTGACAAGATGCTATAAGGGTACGGAATCCTCATAATAAAAAGCAACACCGTAGCAGACACGACACAGCGATGCAATAACAAGATAAACGACAACAAAGAAGGGAGGAAAGACACAGGAGAACCAGCGAGCATGAGGGAGACGACAGAGCATTTTACATAGGATTACATAGGAATAACAGACACCAGGAGACCTATTGGTCCATAGCGAGGGTATCTGCTGAACTACATACTACTAACTATCAACTACTTGTAAGAAAACAGTTGGAAAATGATACCATGTCCCTAAAGAGGATAGGAACATGGAAGTTTCGTGGCGCAGAATGATAGGATATGAAAAATACTAACTACAACTACCACTACCACTACAACTAATCGATACGGGTGACTAGATATGAATTCGCACTAGCAATACCCATTTACTTTACAGTGCGCGTCAAGTCTGTTTTTAAATGTAGTTATTGTGCTGGCTCCGACAACATTTGCCGGTAACTTGTTCCATCGATCAACGACTCTAACATTGAAATAATTTTTACGGAGATCGGTGATGCAACGTTGACCGTTTATATTTAAACCATTATTTCTTGTTGTCACTTAAGTTGAAAGCTCGAATAGGTTCTCTTCATTAATGACATAAAATCCTTTTAGGATCTTAAAGGTTTCTATAAAGTCCCCACGGATTCTACGATCCTTTAAGGAAAACATATTAAGTTTCCGCAGTCTCTCTTCATAAGATGAATTTCGCAGAGATGGAATTTGTTTGGTTGCTCTTCTTTGCACTGATTCCAATTTGGCTTGATCTCTTACGAAACAGGGCGACCAGAATTGAACGGCATATTCCAAGTGCGGCCTAACCAAGGACGTGTATAATTGTGTCATTACTTTCGGAGTTTTATGTTCAAAGTTGCGTTTAATAAAGCCCAACATCATATTTGCCTTTTTACTGGCAGCTAGGCAATGCGGACTGGTTTTCAGATCATTACTGATGATGACACCTAAATCCTTTTCCTGCGAGGAGGAGGAGGAGGAGGAGGAGGAGGAGGAGGAGGAGGAGGAGGAGGAGGAGGAGGAGGAGGAGGGGAGGAGGAGGAGGAGGAGGAGGAATACATAGGAATAACAGACACCAGGAGACCTATTGGTTCATAACTAGGGTATCTGTTGTACTACATACTACTAACTATCAACTACATGTAAGAGGACAGTTGGAAAATGATACCATGTCCCTAAAGAAGATAGGAACATGGAAGTATAGGAGGAGGAGGATTACATAGGATTAGATTGGAGTAACAGACACCAGGAGACCTATTGGTCCATGACGAGGGTATCTGCTGCACTACATACTACTAACTATCAACTACATGTAAGAGGAACAGTTGGAAAATGATACCATGTCTCTAAAGAGGATAGGAACATGGAAGTTTCATAGTGCAGAATGATAGGATATGAAAAATACTAACTACAACTACCACTACCACTACAACTAATCGATACGGGGGACTAGATATGAATTCGCACTATCAATACCCATTTACTTTACAGTGCGCGTCAAGTCTGTTTTTAAATGTAGTTATTGTGCTGGCTCCGACAACATTTGCTGGTAACTTGTTCCATCGATCAACGACTCTAACATTGAAATAATTTTTACGGAGATCGGTGATGCAACGTTGACCGTTTAGTTTTAAACCATTATTTCTTGTTGTCACTTGAGTTGAAAGCTCGAATAGGTTCTCTTGATTAATGACATCAAATCCTTTTAGGATCTTAAAGGTTTCTATCAAGTCCCCACGGATTCTTCGATCCTTTAAGGAAAACATATTAAGTTTCCGCAGTCTCTCTTCATAAGATGAATTTCGCAGAGATGGAATTTGTTTGGTTGCTCTTCTTTGCACTGATTCCAATTTGGCTTGATCTTTTACGAAACAGGGCGACCAGAATTGAACGGCATATTCCAAGTGCGGCCTAACCAAGGACGTGTATAATTGTGTCATTACTTTCGGAGTTTTATGTTCAAAGTTGCGTTTAATAAAGCCCAACATCATATTTGCCTTTTTACTGGCAGCTAGGCAATGCGGACTGGTTTTCAGATAATTACTGATGATGACACCTAAATCCTTTTCCTTCTGTACTTCAGTTAACGATTTATTTTGCATTTGATAGTTATATTTGAGGTTATCGTTGCCTATATGCATTACTTTACATTTATCGGAATTGAATTTTAATAGCCATTTATCACTCCAATCTGATAGTTTGTCGAGATCACTTTGTATGAGTTCACAGTTTTCTCTAGTATATGCTTTACCGCCTAATTTGGTGTCATCTGCAAATTTCGATATTTTAGATACAAGCCCGCAGTCCAGATCATTGATAATATATATATATATATATATAAGAAAAAGAGTAGGACCCAAGACCGAGCCCTGAGGCATCCCACTAGTAACATCTAGGAGGAGGAGGAAGAGGAGGAGAGAAAATTCGGAACTGAGGCATAACGGAGGGAGGAACGGAGGAAGATTAAGGCAGATACTAAAGCTGACAAAACCTATAAAACCAGTAATAATGGGGAGCAACACGACGCAAAGTGTTGATAAAAAAAGAAGGAGAAAAAGGTATCACCATGAAAATAGATAAAAACTCCGTAACTGCGCCAAGATAAATGGCAGGTAATTAATATACGAGATAACATGACAGTATAATTATGGCATGGAAAAAGTATAAAAATAAAAAATAAAATTCAACAATAAGCAAAAAATACCAGGCAATTACGAACAAGTAGAAATATTGATGATGATGTGATGATGATGGTTCATTATAATTATCATTCTTATTATTGTAATCGTCATTATCATAATCTTTATCATCTATATTAATAAAAGCGAAAGTGTGTGTGTGTGTATGTCTGTGTGTGTGTGTGTGTGTGGTATAGGTTCCGCCCCCCGTGGCGGTATCCCATCATATACCACATTTTTGGAACCAGGTTGACCAGGGGAAGGTTTTAAGCCCACTTATGAGATGATCTGATCACTTTCTTCTTCTTTTTTTTTAGCAGCCTATTAGCGATAATTGTGAAAAAAAGTGGGTTGCGAGAATTGAGGAAGCCTTGATGTAGGGTGATGGGTAATGGGTGAGTGAATGGGTGGGGTAATGGGTGTGGGGTGATGGGTGAGTGAATGGGTGGGGGGTGATGGGTGATAGGTGAGGGAATAGATGGGGGGTGATGGGTAATGGGTGAGTGAATGGGTGTGTGGTGATGGGTAATGGGTGAGTGAATGGGTGGGGGGTGATGGGTAATGGGTGAGTGAATGAGTGGGGGGTGATGGGTAATGGGTGAGTGAATGGGTTGGGGGCGATGTGAATGGGTTGGCGTTAATACATACATTTCTACATCCATGATTTCAGGAAAGTTAGAAGGGGCTATCTGGAGAGTTTGGTGGGCCGAAGGCCCACCAAACACAGGTGGTGGGCCGAAGGCCCAACAATAGCCCTTCGCAGGAGCTAGCCAAAAAGTCCGCCCGGAGGGCGGCTTTGCGGCTAGTATAATAATATAAGCGAAAGTGTGTGTGTGTGTTGTGTGTGTGTGTGTGTGTGTGTGTGTGTGTGTGTGTGTGTGTGTGTGTGTGTGTGTGTGTGTCCACTCTAGGTTCCGTCCCCAGTGGCGCAATCCCATCATATGGCACAGTTTTGGAACTAGGTTGACCAGGGGAAGGTTTTAAGCCCACGTATGAGATGATCCGATCACTTTTTTTTTGGCAGCCTATTAGCGAGAATTGTGAAAAAAAAATTAGGTTGCGAGAATTGAGGAAACCTTGATGTAGAGTGATGGGTAATGGGTGAGTGAATGGGTGGGGTGATGGGTAATGGGTGTGGGGTGATGGGTGAGTGAATGGGTGGGGGGTGATGGGTGATGGGTGAGGGAATAGGTAGGGGGTGATGGGTAATGGGTGAGTGAATGGGTGTGTGGTGATGGGTAATGGGTGAGTGAATGGGTGGGGGGTGATGGGTAATGGGTGAGTGAATGGGTTGGGGGTGATGTGAATGGGTTGGTGTTAATACATACATTTCTACATCCATGATTTCAGGAAAGCTAGAAGGGGATATCTGGAGAGTCAGTGTTTGGTGGGCCTTCGGCCCACCAAACACAGGTGGTGGGCCAAAGGCCCACCAATAGCCCTGCGCAGGAGCTAGCCAAAAAGTCCGCCCGGAGGGCGGCTTTGCGGCTAGTTACTAATATAATTCCATCATTATTAACCCCTTCACGCCCAGATCTTTCCTTTGCTATTGTAGCGCCCCCCTTTATAGCTGTATAGCTTTGACGTTAACTCGAAGGGCTCCACAATCCTGGCTATTACGTTGCCACCACCCACAATAAGTGGGAAAAAAAAAAATAAGATTAAGAGAATAAGTGAGTACTAATGGGTCTGAATAAACAACTCGTTAACAGAATATCAGTATATTATCACTTACTGATTCACCAGTAATTACTTCCCTCCTTAACCTAAGGTCTTTCAACACAAAAATATACTTAATAATATGAACATCGACACGACGCGACTCTCAGCTCGTGCTCAACCCAAACCCTATAACTCCTTCACCCTAAATCACTGAGTAACTTTCCGTCACTGACCCTCGGTGTAACTTTCCCGTCACACTGAATCTCCGTGTAACTTTCCCGTCACACTGAATCACTGTGTAAAGTATCAATACACACACACTCCAGCTATGAAAACATGGCCTTAGCTGTATCCATTAGGTGTGTCCAGGGTCATCCACTCAGCTCCCACAGCTCACAGCTGCTCACCCCGCCAGCTTCACCCCGCTCCCTAAAACCCTATAAATAACATATGGCAATGAGCTTTCAAGCTATAACAGATAAATAATCAATCTCCTCTACATCCCCACCAATAC
>JACEEZ010019261.1:125000-130000 GCA_016584305.1 Chionoecetes opilio | reverse complement strand
CAGGTTGATCCCTGCATGTGGATGTTGTTGTTGGTGGTGGTGGATGTGGATGTGGCACTCATGATCTCACCTGCCGTCCAGTACCAAAGACAGTGCCAAAGTGAACACAGTGCCTTCTGGTAGCTCTCTCTCTCTCTCTCTCTCCTCTCTCCCTCTTCTCTCTCTCTCTCTCTCTCTCTCTCTCTTCTCATCCTCCCTCTCTCTCTCTCTCTCTTTCTCTCTCTCTCTCTCTCTCATTTTCCTTGTATATTTTCCTACATTTCTTTATCTTTTCCCTTTATTTTCACATTTCTTTATTTTTTGTATCTGTTTATTTTCTGTTTCTCCTTTGTTGATCTGTTTGTGTCTGTCTCTTTAACTTTATTGACGACTTTACTCCTTCACTCTTTCCCTCTTCTGTTTTTTTCCTGTTGCTTTTTGCGTCTCAAGTGTGTTTGCGAAGAAGTGGAGAGCGCGAGGAGGAGAAAGAGAGAGAGAGAAAGAAAGAAAGAGGGAGAGAAAGAAGGGTGTGAGGAGGAAGAATAGAAAGAAAGAGAGATAAAGAGAAGGAAATAACAAAGGATGTGAGATGTGAGGAGGAAAATGAAGGAAGAAGAAGAGAAAGAGAGAAAGAGAGAAGAAAGAAGGAGGTGAGATGCGAGGAAGAAGAAAAGGAGAGGAAGGAAGAGAGGAAGAGAAAGAGAAAGAGAGAAGGAAGTGAGGAGGAAAAAGAAGGAAGGAGAGGAAAGAGAGAGAGGAGAGAGAGAGGAAGAAAAGAGAAAGATGAGATATGAGGAAGAAAATAAAAATAAAAAGAGACGTTTTATCGGAAATTAATCATAATATTCGTGGGAAAATAATATTCTCAACCAGTCCCGCGAAATGGCTGTCAACAAACTTTTTTCAGGGGTTTTCCCCTTAAGGTGGTTTTAATTGTGCGGGGGGCGGCCCTTTTTTGCATCCTTTTTTTCGCGGTTTAGTGAAAAAAATCTTTTTTTTTTCCGTTGGGAGGGGGGGGTATGTCAAATAACGAAGTTAAAAATTGAAAAAAACCCCCAAAAAAAAAAAAAACCTTATTTTTTTTCCTTTTTTTGGTTTGTTGGTTGTTGCCGGTATGAAAAAAAAAAAACGAAAGATGAAAAAATTTGGGGAAAAACAAAAAAACCCCCCACAAAAAATTATTTTTTTTTTTTTTTTGTGTTTGGTTTGTTTTTTTAAAAAAAAAAAAAAAAAAAAAAAAAAAGAAATTGGGTTGGTTAAAAGGATTCAAAGGAAAATTTTTTTTTTTTTTTTTTTTTTTTTTGTTTTTAAGGGTTTTGAAAATTTTTTTTGGTTTTTTTGAGGTTAGGGGGTTAGAGGTTTTTTTTTTTATTTTTGGGTTTTTTTTTTGGTTATTTTTTTTTTTTTATTGAGGTTTATTTTTGGTTATTTGAGGTTTTTTTTTTTTATTTGAGGTTATTTTTTATTTTTGGTTATTTGGGTTTTTTTTTGGGGTTTTATTTTTGGTTATTTGGGTTTTTTTTTTGAGGTTTTTTTTTGAGGGGGTTTTTTTTTTGAGGTTTTTTTTAAATTTATTTTTTTGGTTATTTGGGGTTTTTGAGGTTTTTTTTTTGGAAATTTTGAGGTTATTTGGGGTTTTTTTTTTGGTATTTGGGTTTAAATTTTGGTTTTTTGAGGTTATTTTTGGTTTTTTTTTTTGGTTTTGAGGTTTTTTTTGGGTTTTTGGGTTTTATTTTTGGTTATTTGAGGTTTTTTTATTTTTTGGGTTATTTGAGGTTTTTTTTTGGTTTTTTTGGGTTTTTGGGGTTTTTTTTGGTTTTTTTTTTGGTTTATTTAGGTTTTTTTTTTTTGGTTTATTTTTTTTGGTTATTTGAGTTTTTTTTTTTTTTTTTTTATTTTTGGTTATTTGGGTTTTTTTTTGGGTTATTTGAGGTTTATTTTTGGTTATTTGAGGTTATTTGAGGTTTATTTGAGGTTATTTTAGGTAGTGCAATCTTTAAAAAGAAAAAAAGGAAGATGAAAGTGATATAGATTGTTTTTAAAGTTTTTTTTTTAAATTTATATATATACGTACCAATTATTTATTTATTTTTTGTATTAGAGTAAAAAAGGGGGAAAAGTTTAAAAGGAAAAAAATAGAATGATGAAAATGATGAATTCTAAAGTCTGTCTAAAGTTTATATTATTGACTTATTTATTTATTGACGAACCGATTTTATATTTTTTGTTTATTTTTATATTTCTGTATTATATAAAAGGAAAACAAATTTAAAAAAAAAAAAAAAAAACCCCGAAAGGTGAAAGTGATCTATAAAAAGATTCTGTTTGATAAAGTGAATATATTTTTGTTTATTTATTTACTTACGAATTATTTGATGTATTTATTTATTTCTGTATCAGTGTGATTTTTATAGTACCAAATAGTGAAGTGTTATTAGCCCCTTCACGCCCAGATCTTTCCTTTGCTATATAAAATTGTCTGTTGTTAGCTATAAAATTAGTGTTATTAGCCCCTTCACGCCCAGATCTTTCCTTTGCTATATAAAATTGTCTGTTGTTAGCCATAAAATTACGAAAACTAAGAAAATTCCGATAGTTGTGGAAAAATATAAAAAGGTATAAGCTTAAAAACTTCTTTTAAAAATAAAAAAAGGGCTTGGTACCCAAAAATTTGGGGAAATTACTTCGGGCCTTTTGGGTTTAAGTGTTGTTAAAAAATATGGATGGAACCTTTGAAATAAATGGGTTTTGAATTAAACCCCCGATTTAATTTGTTTAAATAAGTATAACATTAAAAACAATTCAACCATTAAAAAATGGATGTTTTTTTAAAAGTTTTTTGGTAAAAGGGGGGGGGGGGGGGGGAAAGGTGGGAAATTATTGTTGTTTCCCCCGAAAGCTAAAAAAAAAAAGTTTTTTTTTAAAGGCCCCCTTACCAGGAAAAATAGTTTCGTTGGAAAAAGGGGGGGGGGGGGGGGGGGGAGGAGAGGAGAGAAAAAGGGGGAGAGAAGGTTTAAAAAAGAGAGAGAGAGAGGGGGAGAGAGAGAGGGAGGGGAGAAAGAGAGAGAGAGAGAAAAGAAAAAAGAAAAAAGAGAGAAAAACCCCCCACATTTTCATTATCTTCCTTGATCAGATAATAATCAAATCAAATCAAATAGGGACAGTTTTGGAACGGATCAAACCCTTATTGGCACCTAAAAACCCTCGCCCCCTGCCAAACACAACACCCAAACCACACACACACACCACACAAAAACAAACCCCCACACACACACACACACACCACCCAACACACACACCCACCCCACACACCACACACACACCACACACACCACACACACACACCAACCCCCACACCCACACCCACCCACCCCTCCCCCACAACTCTTTCTTTCTTATGTAGTCATCTTTCTTATGGTTCCTCCCCCCCTCCCCTCCTCCTCCCCTCCTCCTCCTCCTCCCTCCCCTCCTCCCCCTCCTCCTCCTCCTCCTCCCCCTCTTGACGTCACGTTTTTTTTTGTTCAAGTTTAGGTGGGAACCAAATCTATTTTTTTTTTTCCCTTTTCTCTCTCTCTCCTCTCCTCTTCTCTCCTCTCTCTCTCTCTCCTTCCTCTCTCCTCCTCCTCCTCTTCTCTTCTCTCCCCCCCCCTTCCTCTCTCCTCTCTCTCCCCCCTCCTTCTCTCTCTTCTCTTCTCTCTCCTCTCCCCCCTCTCCCCCCTCCTCTCCTTTCTCTCTCTCTCTCCCCCCTTCTCTCCTCTCTCTCTCTCTCTCCTCTCCCCCTGCGCAAAGGCGTGAGTGAGCAAAATTTTGGAAAACAACAATTTTCTTTTCATTTCAAACAACTACTACTACTACTACTACTAACTACTACTACTACTACTACTACTACTACATAATTTGTGGATTTAATGGTGGGGGTGGATGGTTCATATGTGTTTTTAATGACTTTTGCAGAAACAACCACCACCACCACTACCTACCCCACCATCATCACCATCCCCAAACCCCCCAACCCCACCACCATCACAAACCACTAAACCCCACCAATCACCACCACATCACCCCCCACCACCCCACCCCACCAACACCAACACCACACTAAAAACCACCCCCACCCCAAAACCACCACTACCCCCCCCACCAAACCTTTTCCACCACCAAAAACCCCACCACCACCACCCAACCCCCACATCACCACCACCCCACCCCCCAACACCACACCGACTATCACCCCCTCACCACCACCCCACCTCACCACCCACCAACCCCCACCACCCCCCCCCCATCAACCAAAACCCCCACATCACCCCAACCCCCACCAAACAAAACCCCCCACACCACAAACCCCCCACCCCCCTAAACCCCCAAAAAAAAACACAACAACACAACCCCCAAACCCCAACAACAACCCAAGACAAAAAAAACAAAACAACAGACAAAACCCAACGACAACCCAACCAAAACAACAAAGCCACCCACACCCACACACACCACCCACCAACCACCAACACACACAACACCCCAACCAGCCCCCCCACCCAACACACCACCACACCACACCCACAACCCACCCCACACACACCACACCCCACCCCACTTTAAAAAAAACGAAAACAAAAAAAACAAAAAAAAAGAATTATAAATTAAAAAAAATAATAATAATAAAAAAAATAAAAAAAAAAAAATATAAAAATAAAAAAAAAATATAAAATAAAAACCAAAAACCCCCAAAAACCCCTTCACATCCACACAACATCCCCCAACAACAACAACAACAAACACCACAAACCCACACCAAGGAAGGGACCAGCAACGGGGGGCGGGGGGGGGGGGGGGGGGGCGGGGGGGGGACAAGGCAGGGGGCCTTTTTTCCCTTTCCGAACGACCTTTTTCCCCCCCCTCCCCCCCCCCACCCCCCCCCCCCCCCCCCCCCCCCCCCCCCCCCCCCCCCCCCCCCCCCCAATGGGGGCCCAAACAAAAACACTTAAAAAACCGAAAATCCACTTAAAAAAACACAAATT
>JACEEZ010019261.1:100000-122500 GCA_016584305.1 Chionoecetes opilio | reverse complement strand
GCCGTGTGTGTGTGTGTGTGTTTGTGTGTGTGTGTGTGTACAAGTGTAGGCTGGTTGGCGTGGGCGCAGGTGTGGGAGTGCCAGGCCCTGGTGTGTGTGTGTGTGTGTCGCCGCAGGGTGTCAGTGCATGTGACCCGTAGTGTGGCGTGAGTGTCGCCCACCACCCATGTGCCGCCCCGCCCCGCAGGCCTCATGCAGACCTAGGCGTATATGCCGCTGAGGGGGTCGCCGCGGCGTGACACCCCCCGCCCCCCCGTGCCCCCGCCATGCCGCAGTACCACGACGCCGTGCTGGACCACGGCGGCGTGGGGCCCAAGACTGTGTGCTGGCTGGACCAGCCGCCCATGCCCCCGCGCCCCCCACGCCTACACAGGAGCCTGCTGGCCGCCCTCAGGAGTCGCCGCGCCACCTACACCGTCACGCCCTCAGGGGACAGCACGCCCACCACGCCACCGCCGCCGCTGTGCCGCAGCCACAGCGTCACGGAGGGCCGCTGCACCGCCTGGACCCCCACGCCCTCGCCCTCACCCTCCAGGCGCAGCGTGTGGGCGGCCATCGCGCCCTCACCCTCCACCACTACCTCCCCATCACCATCACTGTCACCCGCGGCCTCCACGCCCGCCACGCCCATCCTGGGCGGCACCACCCGGCGCCCTCCCCGTGTCCCGGCACCAGCGTCCTGCACCTCGGCGCCCCCCAGCCCGGGGCCGCCAGGACGCAGGGCGCCGCCCCCGCTGCTGCCACGCCCCAGAAGGCCAGGAGGGGAGAGTTGGGACGTGTGGGCGGGGAGCCTGCCGCTATGCCCCCTGCCGCCCACGGGGTGGGGGTGCGGCGGGGGCAGACAGACGAGCCTCACCATGCAGGACAACGCGGCGCAGTACCGCCGCTGGCTGCAAGGTGGGTGCCGCGGCCATCGCCTGTGTGGCAGTAACCACGGGTGCCGCCCTGTGTGTGCCGCCGCCAGGACGGGTCGGGCACCACTGTAGTCACCCGTGGCGGGGAGCGTTTTCCCTCATGGTGGTGAGCGCTCCGTTTTCTGTGAGCGTTGTTGTTGTTGTTGTGCGTGGTGACCCTTGCACTGGCGGAATGCACACCGTAACACCGACCAGCCCACCACGCCCACGCCGCCACCGCGAGGGCGTGGGTGGCGGAGAAGAGAGAGAGAGAGAGAGAGAGAGAGAGAGCATAGGTACACGTGGGTAACAAGTCATAAAACACCCATGGCAGTGTGAGGGGGGCGGGTAACAGGTGTAGCCGGTGCTTTATGGAGGCTGGTCTACCTCTACCTTTCTATATTGCCCTCACGCCTACCTTGCGTCGCCTCTTTACCTTCTACATTAACATCTGTGTCCCAGCCATAACCTTCCTCTTCCCCCTTGTCGTCACTTCTTGAGCTGCCTTTACAATTCTGCCACTTTTTTATTACATCTCATATTTTTTTCATAATTTCTGTCCAAAAAACACAACCAAAAATATCTACCTATTGTACTATGAACTAAAGAATGGACATGACTTTTTTTTTCTGTTAAGCGTTTTATGCCAACATTTTACGACCAATACTGCGAAAGAAAAAGAAAATAAACGTAGAAGAAAAAAAACGGAGAGTAGTTTAATTTTCGTTTTTTTTTGGCTAAGAACGAAAAAAATGTATGTTCAGGAATTTCAATGTTTTTCGAGCAGATTTTTTTTTTTTTAATATTTCCTTCCAAAAAAACAACACTGACAGAACAGATGAAAATATCGACACATAAAAACGTGTTGTAATTGACGTGTATTTTTTCGGCCAAGAACGAGAAAAAAATAGTTTGCTCAGGAATTTTAAAGTTTTTCGGACAAGTTTTTTTTTATTATTTCTTTCCAAAAAAACAACACTGCGTAAGAAAAAATGAAAATACAGATCAATAAACACGTAGAATATTGGTATTTACTACGTGTATTTTTGTCGGCTAAAGGCGGCGTCACACTAGCACCTTTTCCGTCTAGTTAGACGATCTCCATTGGTTTTTTCTCGCTCTGACTAGTTAGTCCGTCTGAATCAGTCAGTCTGAGTCAGACGATCGTCATCGTCTTCATAGGGAAAGTTGAAGACAACTTTCATAGTCAAATCAAAATCCATAGTGATTACTTTAAAGATATTCGATATAAGTCAGGATTTTTTTGCAAAATATAATTCAATACATTTGCAAGTATGAAAAATATTCAAGTGACTATTGCACATGTAGATACATTTAAAAGCCGGTTTTATAAAACAGGCAACAGTCTCTCGCATGACTCGATTGTTGTGTATATTTTTCAAGACACTCAAAACTCGTTTCTCACTCTTCAAGACTTCAACTTGTAATTATAGACGAAATGCTGTGGACACGTAGTTCAGAAGAATTTCTCATAAATAAGGAGCGGGAGTGACCTCACGCCCCGCCCACCTGTGACCTGACTGTTGCTGTGGCTCCAGCGGGGGGCTGATGCCCGCTCATCTATTACTGTTTTTATGTATATATGTGTATGTATTTTAACTTGTTTGGCGCGTCTACGATTGATAATACACATAATTAAGTGTATACCAGCGATAGCCTGCCCTAAGGTACTCTAGCCTGCCCTGGCGTCGGAGCCATGTTTGTTTACAGTGGCAGGAACAGCTGACTGGTAGTGCAGGCAAACGATTGTGTGTGTGACGGCTTGCAGTCAAAAAATTGTTAGTTTTTAGAAAGTTGCTGGAAAAAATAGACGGAAAAGTGCTAGTGTAACGCCGCCTTAAGAACGAAAACAAATATTATGTTAAAGAATGTTTTAACCCCTTCACACCCAGATCTTTCCTTGGCTATAAAAAATTGTATGTTGTCGAGCCATTAAATTACGAGGAGTTACTTAATATACCAAATTAGTTAGTCGACAAGGGTGCTAAACAGGTCATATCTATTAAATATTGCTAACATTCACTAAAAATCGTCTAATGGTACCGAAATTACAATGGAAATTACGTTCTGGGTCTCAAGGGGGTTAAATGGGGCGTTCAAAAGACGTAGACTGGAATGAGATTATAAGTTACGTAATATATTCCCTCCAAAAAAAAAAAATGTAGATATGTAAAGGAGAAATATATAGATGCGAGATAGCTATACATAAAATACGATAGATGATGGAAGGAGGTATAGAGGAAAGGAGAGATAATGAAGGGGAATGGAGGGAAGGGGGAGGAAGAGAGGTGAAGAAGAGAAGGGTTGACACACACACACACACACACACACACACACACACACACACACACACACACACACACACACACACACACACACAGGTAGCATTAATGTTTACGTCATTCAAGGTTAATACAAGATTCTTATGAGGGTAAAAAATACTCATACTAATTTACTAGATCATGATAATAGCAAAGGTTTCTCTCTCTCTCTCTCTCTCTCTCTCTCTCTCTCTCGTCTCTCTCTCTCTCTCTCTCTCTCTCTCTCTCTCTCTCTCTCTCTCTCTCTCTCTCTCTCTCTCTCTCGCCAACCTACACACACATACTACCAAATAAAGATAGTAATATGCTTAAATAGTCCAAAATTTACATATCAATATTTTTTTTACCTCACAACTGATCATGTAAGAACAAGCTATGTAATCGTGTTAACAGCTGTGTGGTGGGGGTGGGGTGGGGTGGGGGGGAGGGGGTGAAGGGGGCGTGTGGTGTGGGTGTTGGAGGTAAAGGAGGAGGAGGAGGAGGAGAGAGGTACTATAAAATTATGTAGGTAGAAATTATGGACCTCAAAAAATAATCTTAGTTTTTTATATGGCTACTACAACCTTCTGTGTGTGTGTGTGTGTGTGTGTGTGTGTGTGTGTGTGTGTGTGTGTGTGTGTGTGTGTGTGTGTGTGTGTGTGTGTAGGTGTGGATACTGGTTGCTTATGTCCTCATGTCCTCTCGTGTGTGTGTGTGCATTTCTAAAGACGTGTGTGTGTGTGTGTGTGTGTGTGTGTGTGTGTGTGTGTGTGTGTGTGTGTGTGTGTGTGTGTGTGTGTGTGTGTGTTTAGAAATGACAGTTATATGAAGTTGGTAGAAAAGAAGAAGAAGAAAGAAGAAGGAGGAGAAGAGAAGCTCAAAGACGAAGAAAAAGAAGAAAAGAAAAGTTTTAGAGTTAGAGGGAGGTGAAGACACGCAAATAGAGATGTCAAGGAGAAGGGGGAAAGTAAAACTATAAGGAAGCAAGGAGAGAGGAGAGAGAAGAATAAGGAAAAGAACCAATAGCAGGATAGGTAAAGAGGAGGAGGAGGATAGGAATGGGGAGAAAGGAGGATTTACAAAGGATTACAAAGGAAACACAAACAGCAACAGACCAATAGGTCCTTACATGGCTGTTTGATTTAACTACACTACACTAACTAGATAATAAGAGAGAAAGGATAGGAAGTAGAAGGCTCCTCCCCACCCAACCATCCCTCCAGCCGAAGCTGGTCGGAAATGAAGTGATACCATGCTGTATAGAAAAACTGCATGGAATTTGTGAGGAAAGTTGAAAGCTGTAATCTATGGCTAACTACTACTATGTTTGTGGGGGTAGGTTTAGTGCTTGATAGATAGGTCATGTTATGTGTGTTTTGTAATGGTGGGAACACAGTGTGGAGGTTCAAGGGTGGTGCGGCAGCCTTGCCTGGCGCTTTCTTGGGAGGCAGCAGTCAATCAGGCCCCAGCTCCGTTCAATCCACTGCGGTAGTGCACTTTCCAAGTAGGACGCCGTACACTTCAATGCCCCCTGCAGCAGTGACCCCTGGTACCCAAGACACTTCAATGCCCCTGCAGCAGTGACCCTTGGTACCCTGCAGCAGTGACCCCTGGTACCCAAGGACCGGTCTAGCGTGATAAGGTTTTCTGGGATTACGTTCGTAAATCCTTTGAAGATTTTAAAGACTTCGATGAGGTCACCTCTTATCCTTCGTTTTGTTAATGGGAATAAGTTAAGTTCTTTGAGCCGATTTTCGTACGATTTGTTACGCAATCTAGGTATCATTTTGGTTACTCTGCGCTGTATTTTTTCTAGTTTATCTATGTCCTTTTTATAATAAGGTGACCAGAACTGCACACAGTATTCCAGATGGGGGCGAACAAGCGAGTTAAAAAGAGTGAGTATCACTTTTTCAGAGAGAGGAGGAGGAGGAGAAGGAGGAAGAGGAAGAGGAAGAGGAAGAGGAGGAGGAGGAGGAGGAGAGGAAGAGGAAGAGGAGGAAGAGGAAGAGGAAGAGGAGAAAGAGGAAGAGGAAGAGGAAGAGGAAGAGGAAGAGGAAGAGGAAGAGGGAGGAGAAGGAGGAGGAGGAGGAGGAGGAGGAGGAGGAGGAGGAGGAGGAGGAGGAGGAGGAGGAGGAGGAGGAGGAGAATAAGGAAAAATAGCAATAGGAAGATATTTAAAGAGAAGGCTAGGAATGGATAGGATGTCGTTAAGGGTTATAATAGGTGTGTTTTTAGTGAGTTGTTGCCCTTATGTGACCGTGCAAGGTTACGGTCAAGGAGAGAGAGAGAGAGAGAGAGAGAGAGAGAGAGAGAGAGAGAGAGAGAGAGAGAAGAGAGAGAGAGAGAGAGAGAGAGAGAGAGAGAGAGAGATATGTGGGCGTCGGCGAACCCTGTGTGTGTGTATGTGTATGTGTGTGTGTGTGTGTGTGTGTGTGTGTGTGTGTGTGTGTGTGTGTGTGTGTCTGTGTGTGTGTGTGTGTGTGTGTGTGTGTGTGTGTGAGGGTCGGTCATTGGCACTTACACTTCACACTTCACACACACACACACACACACACACACACACACACACACACACACACACACACACACACACACTTTCCCACGCTAACAGATGTAATATTTTGGTCACTTAACAACCAGGACTGAGAGAGAGAGAGGAGAGAGAGAGAGAGAGAGAGAGAGAGAGAGAGAGAGAGAGAGAGAGAGAGTATTTGGATTTTATTTCATCTACAGCAGTGTTATTCAACCTGGGTGGACGGTCCACCAAAAGGTGGACGAGACTGAGTGAGGGGTGGACGGCTGTCTTGGGATGGACAGGTGGGTGGACGAGATCATGCCCACGTGTCGGTATAGATAAGGGAAAATAAATCTATGGTATACAACTAGGCAAAGGTGGGGATATTTTTACAGGTATAGGGAAAATAAATGGATTCAAACTGTAGGTGAAAAAAAAGCCATGTAGAAAAGAGGTGTTGTTCTGATTTTGAAGTCTTTGCTACCTGTATGGGTGGCTGGCAGTGGCTGGGCACATGGTATGCAGACAGCAGAGCAGACACTGGAGGCACCCCTGGATTACCAGACACCTGACTTTGATGCAGGAAAACCTTGCCTTCTATTTCAAAGACCTCAGACCTCCAACATGTGGAAGCTTCATCCATTCTCACATGATGAACTGATCCTTCTGATGCTGGAGCTTCCAGTGGATTGATTATTCTTAAAAAGCAGCTTCCAAAACATTTGGCCATCCTATGCATTGCATTGCCGGGTTGTCCTGCTTGATAGTCAGGACTACAAGAAATAACCTGGGAAACCCGGGAGGCAACAGCCATGTTTGTGCAGATGCCAACATCATGTCTGTGTCAGCAAAGTTTCTCAAGCTTAGTTTTAATCAAGGCAAAGAAAAGGAATGTCATTCTGAATTTGGATCCTCATATGCGGGTTGCATTTGAAAATTGTCTGATGCCTCGGTTTAAGCTGATAGCAGACAAATTGCAACAGCAGCCATGCCACTGATTTTTGTTTCTTGAAGGAAAAGGCTTTGTTTTCTGGATTTCCAAATATAACGCATATCAGGTGCAATTTTACTTGAGTTTCATGAAGAAAAATGCATTTGTTGTGTAATTCCGAAATTATGTTTAACTTTTCCTTGTATATTTATAGTTTTAGACTGCAAGTGTTATTATACAGAAGAATATGTACACTAAACTTAAAATGAGAGTGAAGCTGCCTTTTCCTACCTATATATTTTGTAGAATGATATAGTTAGATTTGAAATGTCAGAGCCGTGAGATTTTAAAGAGAGAAAAAATTGTGGTGGACAGTTCTTACCAAATCACTACTAGGGGTGGACGACATCAAATAAGGTTGAAGAGCACTGATCTACAGTATATACCTCTCTCTCTCTCTCTCTCTCTCTCTCTCTCTCTCTCTCTCTCTCTCTCTCTCTCTCTCTCTCTCTCTCTCTCTCTCTCTCTCTCTCTCTCTCTCTCTCTCCTCTTCTAACTGCTCTTCCAATATTTTTCTCCATTCCTCCTTTTATATCTCTCCTCTCTCCTCTCCTCTCTCCCTGGGTCACTCACCGCCTCTCACCTACATTAGAGTGCAGGAAGGACCGTCCCATATTCGGGTTGTGTGAAGGCGGGAGGAATAGCAGTGTAGCGGCACGGCAAGGAACCGTCTCCCACCCGGTCCGGTCCCGCGATGTAAACAAAGGGAAAAAGCACCATCTCGATGTTGGATGATTTTTTTGTGGGGGATAGTTTTGTTTGTTGTTTTATCGATTTAAAAGGTGTGTCAAGTGTTTATTTTGTTAGGGATGAGTTTTTATTTCCTGTTTAAGCTAATTTGGTCATTTATTTTTATTGGGAAGGTTTGAGAGAGAGAGAGAGAGAGAGAGAGAGAGAGAGAGAGAGAGAGAGAGAGAGAGAGAAATACCGTTAACTTCTAACAGACCGAAGCAATCGCCAGAAACTCCCCCACTCTCTCTCTCTCTCTCTCTCTCTCTCTCCGAGGAAGCACAATTCTTCTCTATGTATTAACATACAAATATATTTCTTACTT
Organism: Chionoecetes opilio; assembly: GCA_016584305.1. NCBI lineage: Eukaryota > Metazoa > Arthropoda > Malacostraca > Decapoda > Majidae > Chionoecetes > Chionoecetes opilio. The sequence continues at coordinate 114,723 of JACEEZ010019261.1, read as the reverse complement.
TTGTGCATTCAGACCAACTATTGTTTTTATTTTCAATGCTAATTATTTAAGAGGATAAGGACATGGAAGCTTCAAAGCAAAGAATGAGAGGAACGAAGTATGCTAACCTAAACTACTGCTAACACTAATTCATCCTGGGGATGTTAATAATATAACTCGCGGGGCAATATCAAAACTCATAATTCTTTGAAGTACGCGTCTAGTCTGTTTTGTAAATCTAGTTATTGTGCTGGTTTCGACAACATTATCTGGTAATTTGTTCCATCGATTGACAACTCTGACATTCCAATAGTTATTTCGGAGATATTTGATGAAACGCTGACCATTTAGTTTTTTTTCTTCTTGTTGTCCCTTGAGGACGTGATGGTGGCTTATAGGTTGTTGTCCTCGTAGTCACCGTGGTAGGATGGGTTGTAGGTGGCGTGGCGGTATAGGCCTGAGCGGTGGAAGGCACGTGTTGCGTGGTTCGGTGAATCACGCCCTTATGGACGTGCCTGGTCGTGTAACGTTGCGTGTTTGTGTTCGGGAGGAAGAATACACTTGTGTTGTATCTTTATGTGTAATTAATGATGAGTTATTGGTACAAAATCAGCTGCCGCCAAGACGTTAAGCACTGAGACCACGTCTGACCCCGGCGGCAACACTGAGAGAACTACTTGACGGTCTTGACCTGGCGCCGGGTTGGCGGCTGACCCACGCTCACCTTGTCCGCAAGTGGGCGCCGCTAGAGGTCACTACTATGCTACAAACATAGAGGCGGCAAACTTAAAGTATAAAAAGTTGCCTATTACAAGGAAAAAGTTTTGTTGGTTGATGATATTGGAAGCTCTAAAAATGGAGATGGAGGAGGCGGAGGAGGCAAACCCAGTGTAGCAACAGGCGTAGGAGGAGAAGGAGGAAAATTCTGATTGTAATACTCAAGATAAATAGTTTGACAGCAATGTTGTATTTGTTTGTTTATTTGTGGTGGTTGTGATGGTGGTTATGTTGCAGCTGTATTATTATTATTGTTATTATTACTATTATTATTATTATTTTTATTATTAATATTAATATTTTCATAACTCCTACTACTACTACTACTACTACTACTACTACTACTACTACTACTACTACTACTACTACTACTACTACTACTGCCATTACGTAATAACACCAGCAGTAATAGTAGCAACAGTATTACCAGGAATAGTAGAGGTGGTGGTAGTAGTAGTAGTAGTAGTAATAGTAGTAGTAGTAGTAGTAGTATAAGTATTATTATTATTATTATTATTATTATTATTATTATTATTAGTAGTAGTAGTAGTAGTAGTAGTAGTAGTAGTAGTAGTAGTAGTAATAGTAGAAGTAGTAGTAGTAGTAGTAGTAGTAGTAGTAGTAGTAGAAGTAGTAGTAGTAGTAGTAGTAGTAGTAGTAGTAGTAGTAGTAGTAGTAGTAGTAGAAGTAGTAGTAGTAGTAGTAGTAGTAGTAGTAGTAGTAGTAGTAGTAGTAGTAGTGTAGAGAAGATAGTAGTAGTGTAGTATAGTAGTAGTAGAATAGTAGTAGTATATGAAGTGTGTAGTATAGTAGTAGACTAGTAGAAGTAGTTAGTAGTAGTGTAGTATAGTAGTAATAGTATAGTAGTAGTAAAGTAGTGTATAGTATTAGTAGAAGTAGTGTAGTAGTAGTAGTAATAGTAGTAGTAGTAGTAAGTAGTAGTAGTATTGAAGTAGTAGTGTAGTATAGAAGTAGTAGTAGTAGTAGTATAGTAGAAGTAGTAGTAGTAGTAGTAGTGTATAGTAAGTATAGTAGTAGTAGGAGTTTTAGTATAGTATATAGAGAAAAGTGTAGAAGTAGTAGTAGTAGTAGTAGTAGTAGTAGTAGAAGTAGTATAGTAAGTAGTAGTAGTAGTAGTAGTAGTAGTAGCAGCAGGAATGTGAGCCAGGATACCTAAACGACTATATTCCTATTGTGTGTGTGTGTGTGTGTGTGTAGGAGGGGCGTGGGAGTGGCGTTGTTGCAATAGGCTAAATCACTCCTCCTCCTCCTCCTCCTCCTCCTCCTCCTCCTCCTCCTCCTCCTCCCCGGTACACGGCCCTATATGGATCAGGTGTGCCCACGCTACCATTTTTTTTTTGTGAGAAAAGGGCTAAAGGAAATATTTCACAACCTGTCACCACCCCACGTACGTACCTCTAAAAAGATAAATTAAAAAGTTGATGAATAAAACAAATCTGTGTAGGGGAGAGAGAGAGAGAGAAGAGAGAGAGAGAGAGAGGAGAGAGAGAGAGGAGAGAGGAGAGAGAAGGAGAGAGAGTTTTCCCCAAATTACAGGTTTTTTTTTTTTTCCTTAACCCCTTGAGCCCAAAAACGTAATTTCCATTGAAATTTTGGGTACCTTTAGACGTTTTTTTAGGGCATTGAAATATTTAATAGATATGACCTGTTTATTTCCCTTTGCCGACTAAAAATTTTGGAATTCAGTTAGTTTTCGAAATTTTATGGTCAAACAGAAAATTTTTTATAGCCAAGGAAAAATCTGGGCGTGAAGGGGGTTATGCTTGTCAGGGGGGGAAGAAGACTCATGCAAAGGGATGCAGAGAGAAAAATAAGGATCAAAAAAAATAAAAAAAGATTTGTAAAATTAAAAAAAAAAAAAAAAATATCTATCGTTAACATGAAACTATATTGTTTTCTTGTCCACGGTAAGATTGTTGGTGTTTTTGGGGGAGGGGGAGGAAGGGGGGGGGAGGAGGAGGGGGAGGAGGAGGAGAGGCAAGGAAGTACAAGTAGTCACATCATAACAGAGAGAGGGAGGGTTCATGTAGCTGCTCTTTTTTATACAAAATTTAAAGCTACACACAACACACACACAACCACACACACAAACCAAACACACAACAAAAACCACAAACCCGCAGCACGCAGCACGACGCACCACGCACGCACCACGCACGCACGCACGCAAGCACGACGCACGCACGCGTGCGGCGTGCTGCGAATGCGTGCGTGTGTGTGCGTGGGGCGAAAGCGCGCGCGCGCGCACACAACACACACACAAACACCACCACACACACACCACACACACACCCGACGTTGGTGACCATGGGGATGTTTACTGCCACGATGTCCATGGATAAGGGGCTGGCGCGCCATTCTGTGGTTAGCCGTTTCGAACCTCCCCACTCCCGGGGATTTTTCACTGAAAATTCGGGGGGTTTTGTTCCCCCCCTGAGCAAGGGATGGGGGTGTGTGGGGTGTGAAACCTTACCCAAAGATCGGTAATAAGAGCTCCAAGCTCGCCGGAGGGGTGCCCCGGTGTCCGTGGCGCCGGGTGTACCCCCCCCCCCCCCCCCCCCCCCCCACCCCACCAACACAAAAACAAACAAAAAAAACACACACACAAAAACACACCCACACACACACACACACACACACCCACACACACACGTTTTTTTTTTAGGCATGTGACCTTGGAAGAAGGAGGAGGTGGGGGGAAGGGGTAAAAGGGGTCGAAGGGAAACTGTACAAGGGAGGGGGGGAGGGGTAAGGGGGGGGAGGGTGAGAGGGGGGGGGGGGAGGGGGAAAGGGCGTATGAACCCCTGATCTAAAACAGGATCGCGGATTGGGCTGCTTTGGCCCAGTACTGAATACCACCGCCCTCTTGAAAAAACCAAAACAAATCATGGGCCGGCCCCGGGAGTGGCTGGGGGTTGGGCTGGCAGTGATGGGGATTTACCCCTACACTCTATTTAAAACCCACTACTACTACTACATTACCACCTATACACTATTTCCACCTAAAACTTTAACCCTACTACACTTAAAACTTTTCCCAATAGTGCATCGTCGACCTTCCCAATATTTATTTACGGGGATACACAGACAACAGGTTTTTGGTTGCGAGGCCTTTAAAATTACCGGGCTTCTAAATTTGTTTTTTTTTAAATCAAATTTTTTGGGTGGCGGGGTTTTCCAAACCAAACAAAATTTATCGGGGGTTTAAAATTTGGGGGTTTTTCCAACCCCGGGGGAAATTATTACCACCCGGGAACCATTTCCCCCTTTTTAAAGTTTTTTTTCGGAATTTTTTGATAAAACGCTGCCCATTTATTTTTTTTTTTCTTTTTTGTCCCCCTTGGGAGGGTGGGGTGGTTTATGGGTTGTTGTCCTCGTGTCACCGGGGTAGGATGGGTTGTAGGGGTCTTTTGGGGGTATAGGCCTGAGCGGGGGGAAGGCACGTGTTTCGGGGGGTTGGGTTGAATCACCCCCTTTTGGACTTTCCTGGTCGTTTTAACGTTGCGTTTTTTTTGTTCGGGAGGAAAAAATACACTTGTGTTGTATTTTTATGTGAAATTTAATGAGGGGGTTTTTTGGTAAAAAATCAGCTGCCCCCAAAGACTTTTAAGCACTGAGACCCACCCCCTGACCCCGGCGGAAACATTTGAGAGCCTACTTGACGGCCCTTTGACCTGGCGCCGGGTTGGCGGCTGACCCACGCTCACCTTGCCCCGGCAAGGGTGGGCCCCCGCTAAAAGGTCCCTATATGTTTACAAACATGAGGGGGCAAATTTAAAGTTTAAAAAGTTGCCTATTAAAAGGGAAAAAAATTTTTGTTGGTTGATGATATTGGAAGCTCTAAAAATGGAGATGGGGAGGCGGGGAGGCAAACCCAGTGTAGCAACAGGCGTAGGAGGAAAGGGGGAAAATTCTGATTGAAATTTCTCAAATAAATAGTTTGACACAATGTTGTATTTTTTTGTTTTTTTGTGGGGGGTTTGTGATGGTGGTTTTTTTTCCCGCTGTTTTTATTATTTTGTTATTATTACTATTATTATTATTTTTTTTAAATTTTTAAATTTAATTTTTTCCCATAACCCCTACTACTACTACCCCCCTTTAAACTACTACTACTACTACTACTTTCTCTACTACTACTATTTACTACTACTACTATTTACTCCCTTGCCATTACGTAAAAACCCCCGCAGAAAATAGTAGCAAAAAATATTACCGGGAATAGTAGGGTGGGGGGTAGTATTAGTAGTAGTATATAGTAGTAGTATATTAGTATATAAGTTTTATTATTATTATTATTATTATTATTATTATTATTATTAGTAGTAAGTAAAGTAGTAGTGTAGTTAGTAGTAGTATAGTAAAAGTAAAAAAGTGTAGTATTTAGTAGTATAGAGTATTTAGTAGAAAGAATTAGTATAGTAGTAGTAGAAAGTATTAGTAGTATTTATGTAGTAGGAAAGTAGAAGTAGTAGTATTTGAAATAGTAGTAGTATAGTAGTAGTATATAGAAATTTAGTAGTAGAAGTAGTGTAGAAATTTAGTAGTAGTATTATATAGAAGTAGTAGTAGTAGTAGTAGAAGAGAAAGTAGTAGAAAGAAAAAATATTTACTAGTAAAAAAGAAAGTAGTATAGTGTAGTATAGTATAGTAGTAGTATTTAATTAGTAGTAGTGAAGAAAGTAGTATAGTAGTATATAAAAGTAGTTTTTAGTAGAAAGTGTGTGGGAGTGGGTAGTAGTAGAAATAGTAGTTAGTAGTAAAGTAGTATTAGAAAGTAGAAAGAAAGTGGGGTAGTATAGTAGTAGGAGAAGTAAAGTTTTAGTAGTAGTAGTAGTAGTAAGTATTAGTATAGTAGTAGTAGAAAGAAGTAGTAGTATAGTAGTAGTAGTAGTAGTATTAGTAAAGAAAGTAAGTATAGTATAGTAGTAGAAAGTAGAAAGGTATTGTGGGATAGAAAGAGTAGTATATTATAATAGTATAGTAGTATAGCAGCGGGTGTCCAGTACCTAAACGACAAATATTCCTATTTTGTGTGTGTGGGGTGGGGTGTGTAGGAGGGGCTTTGGGATTGGCGTTTGTTTGAAATAGGTAAATCACTCCTCCTCCTCCTCCCCCCCTCCTCCTCCCCCCTCCCCCTCCTCCTCCCCGGTAAAAGGGCCCCTATATGGATCAGGTTTGTCCCACCTACCAGGGTGTTTTGTGACAAAGGCTAAAGGAAATATTTCCCCAAAAACAACCCCCGGGTCAAACCCACACTCACTTAGGGTACATAAAACATAAAAAAGATAAATTAAAAAATTTATGATGGGAATGAAACAAATACATGTGATAGAGAGAGAGAGAGAGAGAGAGAGGGGAGAGAGAAAAGAGAGAGGAGAGAGAGAAAAGGGGAGAGAGAGAGAGAGAGAGGGGAAAAGCCCTTCCCCAAATTAAAACAAAAGGGGTTTTTTTTTTTTTTCCCTTCCAACCCCCCCCCTTGGCCCCAAAACTTTTCCTTTGAAATTTTGGGAAACCATTAAACGTTTTTTAGGGCATAAAAGCAATATTTAATAGATTTGCCCTGTTTTAGTACCCTTTGGGCCGGGGGGAACTAACAAATTTTGGGTATATTCAGTTATTTTTCCGTAATTTTATGGCTCGACAACAAAAATTTTTTTTTATACCCAAAGGAAAGATTTTGGGCGTAAAGGGGGTTAAATAGCTTGTCGGGGGAAAAAAAGAAGACTCATGAAAAGGGGTTTAATGCAGAGAAAAAAGTAAGGATCAAGAAAAAATAAAAAAAAAATTTTTTGTAAATATGAAAAAAAAAAAAAATATATCTATCGTTAAACACTGTAACTTTTGATTTCTTGTCCAAAAGGAAAATTTTTGGGGCTGTTTGGAGGGGAGGGGAAAGGGGGGAGGGGGAAGGAGGAGGAGGAAGGGGGGGGAAAGGAAGGCAAGGAAAGTACAAGTATTCACCCTCATTTAACAAGAGAGGGGGGTTTAAATGTAGCTCCCTTTTTAAAATATACAACTTTAAAGCTACACACACACACACACACACACAAAACAAAACACACACACAAACACACACACAACAAAAAACACACGCACGCACGCACGCACGCACGCACGAAGCCGAAACGCCGCACGCACGCACGCACGCACCCGAAACGAAACGCACGCGTGCGTGCGGGGCGTGCGAATGCGTGCGGGGTGTGTGCGTTTTTGTGCGAATGCGCGGGGGGCGCGCCAACACACCAACCCCACAAAACCACACCCCCCAAAACACACACACACACACAAAACACCCGCCCGTGGGGGTGACCTTTGGGGATGTACTCCCCACGATGGCCCCATGGATAAAAGCCGGGCGCGCCATTTTTGGGGTTTCCGTTTCGAATCCGCCCTCCCCCCCGGGGATTTTTTCACTGACAAATTCCGGGCGGTTACTGCCCCCCCGTGGAAAGGGGAGGGGGTTGTGTGTGGTGTGTGAACATTACCCAAAGATCGGTAATAATGAGCTCCAAGCTCGCACGGAGAGGGTGAAATTTGGTGTTTCACTTTGGACAAGCCCCAGGGGTAAATAAACACACACACACACACACACCACACACACACACACACACACAAAACACACACACACACCAACACCACACCACACCACACACACCACACACACACAAAACACACACACACACACCCCACACCACACACACGTTAATGTTTTTTTTTTTCAGGGGTAAACCTTGAGAAGAAGGGGGAGGTAGGGGGAAAGTCAAGAAGGGTTTCGTAGGGGGAAGCTGTAAAAAAGGGAGGGGGGGGGGGTAAAGGGGGGGGGGGGGGGTGTGAGGGGGGGGGGGGAGGGAGGGGGGGGAAAGGGGGGCTTTATGAACCATGATCATAAACTGGACCCGCGGATCTGGGCTAGCGGGTGGCCGAGATACTGAAGTCCCACCGCCACCCTTGAAAATAACCAAAAAAAAATACATGGGCCGGCCAGGCAGGGGCTGGGTTTTGGCTGTTTGGCATGTTTGGCCTATATTACCACCAAACTCTACAAATTAAACCCTACTCCCTACTACAAACTATTCCCACCAAACTACACTATTACCACCTAAAACCCTACTTTTAAACACCTACTACTACTACAAAACTAATTTTCAACCAGTGCATCGTCAAAACCTTTCCCAAACCCATTTATTTACGGTAAACCCAGACAACGGGGGTTGTTGCGAGGCCGTACAGGTTTTTAAGTGACAGGTGTCTTGCGGGGGCCGGTTACAGGGGTGTAGGGGAAAATTGTGTTTTCACCCGTAACAAGGCTTTTATTGACAGGTGCCTTCGAGGCCTACAGGTGTAAAAAAAGTGACGGGTTTGGGGTTGCGGGGGCCGTACGGTGTGTAGCCCTGTGACAGGTGTTTTTGCGGGGCCAAACAGGTGTGTAGTGACAGGTCCCCTTGCGGGGGCCGTAGGGTTTAGTAAAAAGGGTGTGTTGCGAGGCCGTACGGGGTTTGTAGGGGAAAAGGTGCCTTGCGGGGCCCGTACAGGTGAAATTTGACAGGGGGTGTTCGAGGCCGTACAGGTGTGTAGGGGACGGGGTGTTTTTTGCGAGGCCGTAGGGGTTGTGTGACAGGTTTCTTTGCGAGGCCGTACGGGTGTGAAAGTGACAGGTGTCTTGCGGGGCCCCGGTACGGGGTGTGTATTTGCAGGTGTGGGGCGGGGCCGAAACAAGTGGGGTATTTACAGGTGTTTGGTATGTGGGAAGGGGAAGGCAAAGATGCAGTGAAACAGACCAAATGGGGGCAAACCACCAGTTTTTGGGGTGTGTCTGCCCAAAAATTTAGCGAAGCGCATTTTCTCGTCCACTATAACGCGCGCCCCGAAACCGCCGCCCCCCGGGGTACGGCGCAGCCACTTTGGGTCCTAAAACCCTACCCCGGGGGGATTACAGGAATTTTTAAATTTAATAAAAACCCTTTGGCCAAATAAAAAAAACCTTTTCCCTTAATTGGGTTAAAATTGAATTGAAAGGTTTATTTTCGTACACAAAATTTTGGGAAGTATTTTCTACACCCCCTGGTTCGTTTCTAACCCCAAAGTTTCAAGTTCAACTCGAGCTGAGTGAAACCAAACGCTATTTTTTTCATTTAGACACGAAAAAATTTTTTGGGTAAAAATGGGGGGGTTTTCGCGGTCTTTTTTGGGAGTCTCAACTATTTTTTTTTGGCCTACAATAGGTGCTTTTTGGGCCAATGGTTTTATTTTTAAATTTTTGCGAAAACCCCCCCCCCCCCCAAAAAAAAAATAATTTAATGAAACCAAACCAAACCCTTATAGGTTTTAATAAACCTAACCAAACCTTATAGGTGTTTTAAAAAACCAAACCAAATTTTTTAACCACAGGTTTATATTTTTTTTTTCCTTTGCAAAAAAAGTTTACCCTCCATTAGAACAAGCCCCGCTTTTTTAGGAAGCGCGGGGGGAAACCCGGAAACAGCCCCTGAGGGGGGTTTAAATGAAAAAATGACATATATTAAATTTGTATCATAAACCCACTCAGGCCCTGCTTCCTTTCCCCACTCTTGTTAACAAGTAAAAAAAAATATACTTAACCCTATATCAATTTATAAAAAAAAAGTATACCTTTAATCCACCTATTTTTTTTTTTTTAACCTAGTAGGTGGATAAAATGGAGTGGGTAATGGATTAATTGGATAAAGCGGGGGGGGAGGGGGTGGGGGTGTGTGTGTGGTGGGGGTTTGGGGGGTGTTGGGTGGGGGTTGCGTGGGGGTATGGTGGGTCGTCGTGTGTGTTTTGGGGGGTGCTTTGGTGTGGGGGGGGGTGGTGGGTGCGTGGTGGGGGTTTTGTGGTGGGTGTGTGTGTTTTTTTGTGGGGGGGGTGTTTTGGGGTGTGGGGGGTGTGTGTGTGTGGTGGGTGGGTGTGTGTGTGGTGGGGGGCGTGTGTGTGTGTGTGTGGGGGTTTTACCCCAAGGGGGAAAAAGATTTGCCACTTCCGGTCCTGTTTTTTGTAAAAGGCATAGCAGAAAACAGCTTGGCATAAACGGGGTTTGATAACACAGCCAGACAGCAAGCACAACTTTGGGATTTACAGGCATAACACCAGATAGACAGCCAAAGCGAGTCGCAGAAAAAAAGGGTTTGTTTTTTGGGTTTCGACAAGAGGGGGGACAGTTGGGAAACCCGTGCTGACCAAAGGGTTCCCCCGATCCAAATTTTTTAAATCCCTTTGGGATGAACCGGACAAATGTGCTATAGTCCCAAAGGGGTTTTTTTTGTGGGGGTTTTTTTTCCCTGTGGTGTGTTTAAAAAACTATTTTTTGTCCCGGACGACTCACAACACGGCTGGATAAATGTACGAGAGAGAGAAAGAGAGAGAGAGAGAGAGAGAGAGGAGAGAGAAGAAAAGAGAGAGAAGAAAGAGGAGAAAAGAGAGACTGTTTAGGCAGGGGTAATAGGGTGTAGCGTGAAGCAAAAAATTTAAGAGGGAGGAGGAGGAGGAAAGGGGGGAGGAGGGGGGAGGAGGGAGGGAGGGGGATGAGGGGGGAGGAGGAGGGGAGGAGGAGGGGGAGGAGGGGCGCGGGCCCTAAGGGACATTCCAGACTGAAAAAATAATGAGGGGTAGGAAAGGGGGAAGGGGGAGGTTTGGGGGAGGAAAGGGAGGGTAAGGAGGAAGAAAAGAAGGAAGGGGGGGAGAGGAAAATGGTAAGTGGGAAAAAGTTTGGAAAAAAAACCCCCCCCAAAAAATAATGATAATAATGATGAGATAAAAATGATGATATGATGAAAGATAATGATAATGTTTAGGGTGATTATGAAAGATATGATGGTGATTAATAATAAAGAAAAAATGGGAAAAAAAGAAAAAGGGGAAAGATTAAGGAAGAAGAAGAAGAAGAAAAGAGGAGGAGGAGGAGGAGGAGGAAGAGGAAGAGGAAGAGGAAGAGGATTTCTAAATATCTTGGGTTGGAAAAAAAAATTTTATTAAAAATTTTCATGGAAAGGGGGGAAAAAGGGTAAAAGGGAAAAGGGTGGAAAAGGGTAGGAAAAAATGGAAAGGAAGAAATTTGGGAAAGGGAAAATTAAGGAAGAAAAAGGGAAAAAAAATTTAAAAGGATTTAAAAGGGAAAAAACAAATTTTGAAAAAAAGGGAAAAAATTAAGGGGAAAGGGAAAATTAAGGAAGAAAAAGGATAGGAAAGGAAGAAAAATGAAAGAAAAAAAGGACAAGAAGTGAGGAAGAAAAAAGAAGACCAATAAAAAGTGAAGAAGATAAAGGAGGGAAGAAAGAAGAAGGAAGGGATAAAAAGTAATTTAAAGGGGAGAAGGGAAAACAGTAATCTTATACATCAGGGAAAGGAAAGGAAGGGAAAAGCGAAGGAAAAGGAAGGAAGGAAGGAACTGGAGGGAAGGATGGAGAGAAGGAAAAGGGGCATGGGAGAAAAGTCGTGATTTAAAAAAAGGGTTTCCCCCGGTCTCTCCTCCTCCTCCCCCCCTCCTCCCCTCCTCCTCCCCCTCTCCCCTCCTCCTCCTCCTCCTCCTCCTCCTCCTCCTCCCCTCCTCCTCCTCCTCCTCCCCTCCTCCCATATCCTCCCCCTCCAAATCCCCTTTACATTTCCCTGTAAGGGACAAGAGAGAGAGAGAGAGAGAGGAAAAGAGAGAGAAGAGAGAGAGGGAAAAAATTTTGGGGTTTGCAACTAAGGGGGCCCAATTTTGGTTAATTTATTCTAAAATTTAATAATTATTTTTTTTTCTAAAGGGTTTATTTTAAACATGATTTTGTGTCCATATAAGGATTTTTTTTTGTTATATGGTAGTAAATAGTTTTTAAATGTGTAATTAAGGGAGGGAGAGTAGTAGTATAGTATAGTAGTAGTAGTAGTAGTAGTGGAGGTAGTGTAATTTTAGTTTTATTTCGTTGCTCTCGTCTTTCTTTTATTCTCTCTCTCTCCCTCTCCCTCTCTCTCTCTCTTCTCCTCTCTCTCCGGGGGGGGCCAATTTTTCCTCTCCCCCTCTTTTCCCCTCTTTTCCCTCCTCTCTTCTTCTCTCTTTTTTTTCTTTTTCTCTCTCTCTTTTTTTCTCATTCTCTGTTTTTTCCTCTCTCTTGACCCATTGAAATATAAAAAGGCCTTTCCACACACACCCACACCCCACACCACCCACCCACACACACACACCACCACACACACAACACCACACAACACACACACACACACACAAACCCCACCCACAAAACACCCCCCACAACCCCACCCCCCCACACAAAACGCAACCCCAACCACACACACACACACACACACACACACACACAACCCCCACGCACACCCCACCCCACACACACAACCCCACACACACACACACACCCCACACACACACACAAGAAGAAAGGTTTAAAAAAATGGGGGGGGTTGCAAGAGAAGGAAAAAAGTTTTAAAGAAATAGGGTTTGGGAGAGAGAGAGAGAGGAGAGAGGGGGGAGAGAGAGAGAGGAGAGAGAAGAAAGAGAGAGAAAGGGAGAGAGAGGGGAGAGAGAGAGAGAGAGAGAGAGAAGTGAAAAAACTTTCTTTATATTGGGAAAGACCCTCCTCCTCCTCCTCCTCCTCCTCCTCTTTTCCCCTTTTCCCCTTCCCTCTTCTTTTTCCTCCTCTTCTTTTTTCTCTTATAGTTTATTGGCACTTTTATATTAATTTAAAAGCTTTGAAGGGGGGGTGGAGGAGGAGGAGGAGGAGGGCCTGTAATTGTGGCCCCAAAAGGGAAAGGCCGGGGTTTTGGTTTACGTCACCAAAAGGGATTGGGGGTGGTGGAGGGGAAAGGTGGGGGGGATCATTTTTTGTTTTGTCCCGTGGGTTGTGATGTAGGGGGATCCGCCTTGCGTGTGTTGCGTGCGTGTGGGCCTTTGCGTGCGGGCATTGGGTACACACACACACACACACATGCATTCATAATTTCATCCAAAAAAAGGGAAAAAGAAAAATCATTATCATCATTATTGTTAAATTGTTATTTTTTATTGCTGTTTTTTTAAAATTAATTTTTTATTTTTATCATTATTTTATTATCTTATTATTATTTTTTTTATTTTTTTTTGTCCCTTTGTTATGCATTATTTAAAACCTTTTTTTTCTTTTATCCGTGTGTGTGGGGTTTGTGTGTTTTGTTTTGGGGTGTGTTTTGGGTGTGTGTGTGTGTGGGGTGTGTGTATTTGTGTTGTGTGTGGTATGTTCTTTTGTTTTGTTTTGTGGGGTGTGTGGGGTGTGTGTGTCTATGTCTGTGTTTTTTGTGTGTGTCTGTGTCTGTGTGTTTTGTGTGTGTGTGTGTGTGTGTGTGGGGTGTGTGTGTGTGTGTGTGTGGTTGTGTGTTTGTGGTGTTTTGTGGGGTGTCTGTGTGCTGTGTGTGTGTTTTTTGTGTCTAAAGTCTGTGTTTTTTGTGTTTGTCTGTGTTTGTGTGTGTATGTTTATGTGTAAATTTTTGTGGTGTGTGTGTGGGTGTGTGTGGTGTGTGTGGTAAAGTTTTGTGTGTGTGTTTTATTTGGGGGGGGGTATGTGGGGTGTGTGTGTGCCCTCAAAGAGCACCCTAGCTCTTTGGGCGCATCAAGAACGAAAAATAAGGAGGGAGGGGGAGGAGGGAAAAAGGGGGGAGGAGGAAAGGGGGATTTTAAAAAGGGAAAAAGGGAAAGGGTTTTAAAAACTGACGTCTCTCTCTTTTCTTTCCCCTCTCTCTCTCCTCTCGTCTTTTCCTTTTCTCTCCTCCCCCCTCTCTTCCCTTTTCCCTCTCCTTCCCTTTTCTCCCCTCCCCTCTCAAACTCCCCTCTCTCCTCTCTTTTCTTTTTTTTTCTTTCCCCCTTTTTTTCTTTCTCTCAGTTTGTCTCATGTATAGTATATCCTTTAGACTTATTTTTCCTTTCCATCTTTTATTGACCTATCTTTTATTGACCTATCTTTTATTGGCCTATCTTTTATTGACCTATCTTTTTTTTTGACCTAAACTTTTATTGACCTAAACTTTTTTGACCTAAACTTTTTTTGCCTATCTTTTATTGGGCCCCTCTTTTTTGAAAACCCATCTTTTATTGACCTATCTTTTATTGGCCCATCTTTTATTGACCTATCTTTTATTGACCTATCTTTTATTGGCCCATCTTTTATTGACCTATCTTTTATTGACCTATCTTTTTAATTTGGGCCCATCTTTTTAAATTTACCTATCTTTTTTTTGCCTATTTTTTTATTTACCCATCTTTTAAATTTGGGCCCAAACTTTTATTGACCTATCTTTTATTGACCTATCTTTTATTGGCCTATCTTTTATTGACCTATCTTTTATTGACCTATCTTTTATTGGCCTATCTTTTATTGACCTATCTTTTATTGACCTATCTTTTATTGACCCATCTTTTATTGACCTATCTTTTATTGACCTATCTTTTATTGACCTATCTTTTATTGACCCATCTTTTATTGACCTATCTTTTATTGGCCTATCTTTTATTGACCCATCTTTTAAAATTTAACCCCATCTTTTTTGACCCATCTTTTTATTGACCTATCTTTTATTGACCCATCTTTTATTGAACCTAAACTTTTTTTGCCCCCCTCTTTTATTGACCCATCTTTTATTGACCTATCTTTTATTTGACCTATCTTTTATTGACCTATCTTTTATTGACCTATCTTTTATTGACCCTTATCCCTTTTTTTGGGCCCATCTTTTATTTTACCTATCTTTTATTTTACCCATCCCTTTTTTGACCCATTTTTTTATTGACCTATCTTTTATTGACCCATCTTTTATTGACCTATCTTTTATTGACCTATCTTTTATTGACCTATCTTTTATTGACCTATCTTTTATTTTAACAGTGTTCTCAAATTTTTCCTTCCTTCCTTCCTTCCTTCCTTCCCTCAGTTTATTGAAATTTTATTTTTTATATATTTTAATATTTT
>JACEEZ010019261.1:37500-92500 GCA_016584305.1 Chionoecetes opilio | reverse complement strand
CCTGGGCGGGGAGGTGCCGGATTGGGCGCGGCGGTGGCACAGCTCCGAGACGCTGGTGCAGGCGTACGCGGGCCGCGGGGATGCCCAGACACACCCCAGCAAGCTGCCGCAGTGCCCCCGCAGACGCCGCCGCCGCCTGCCAGGTAATAGCTCCTTGTTACCCGTTTCTATATTGTGTTCATAGGTAACAGGGGTCAACCTAAGGTACTTACAGTTGTCAGTGACGCTGTAGGGGTGATTGCCAGGTGATGCCTCTCTTGACAGGCAGGTGTATCTTGCTTCCCTGGCCAGAGGTACACATCAAAGTCAATCCATCAATCATTGGGGGCATACGCCGGGGGCGCGTCGCCTCGTCCACCCTACGACGCCACTCCCGGGGGTCACCACGCGCCGAGTCCCCATGCAGGCTCCTTTCCCATACCAAGCAGCTCTCGACAAGAAACATCAACTTGCCCCAGCCACGAGCCTTGTGGGCGCCCCCTTGGCCTCCTACACGCCGGATTGTCTCTTACAGATACAACCCGATGGGAAGGATCGGTTTCAGGGTAGCGTGTCACATGCCCATATAGCCGAGATCAAAGTGGTAGTAAATAAAAGTGGTCGAGGGGTTTAAGTAAGGCTTTGCAGATTAAAGTAAAGTATACTTTACTTTACTCCTCCTCCTTCCGTCATTACTTTCTTTCCCTCCTCTTCCTCTCCTTCCTTCCTTCCTTCCTTCCTTCCTTCCTTCCTTCCTTCCTTCCTTCCTTCCTAACTTCCTTTCCTTCCTTCTTTCCCTTCCTCCTCCTTCTTTCCTCCTTCTTTCCCTTCCTCCTCCTTTCCCTCCTCCTTCTTTCCCTCCTCCTTCTTTCCCTCCTCCTTCTTTCCCTTCTCCTTCTTTCCCTTCTCCTCCTTTCCCTTCCTCCTCCTTTCCCTTCCCTCCTTCTTTCCCTTCTCCTCCTTCTTTCCTTCTCCTCCTTCTTTCCCTTCCTTCTCCTTTCCCTTCCTCCTCCTTCTTTCCCTTCTCCTCCTTCTTTCCCTTCTCCTCCTTTCCCTTCCTCCTCCTTCTTTCCCTTCTCCTCCTTCTTTCCCTTCCTCCTCCTTTCCCTTCTCCTCCTCCTTTCCCTTCCTCCTCCTTCATCCCCCTCCTCCTCCTTCTTTCCTTCCCTGGTATTTGGTAAGACGTGTTTTTCGTAATAAGAACATAAGAACATAAGGAAGCTACAAGAGTCATGCATTCTTTCTGACTCCCTTCATCTCCAGCGGTACCCATCAAACCTTTTTATTTATACATATACTAGTAAATACACCTCATTATCTACACTGCCACTGTGTAGTCTGTGCCCCACACACTACATACTGCTTAAGGAACACACACATACAGGACTACCCACCCAGGCCAGTCACCTCCACCCACGTGCTTCCACCTAGTCCATCTCCGCCTCCACCTTCACTGGTCTCCGCTCGGCCCTTTAATCCACCCACTAGTACACCCCCTCCTCCACCCCCAACATAACCCTTCACCATTCACACACACACACACAACACACACACACACACACACACACACACACACACACACACACACACCCACACCCACCCACCCACCCACACACACACACACACACACACACACCCACACACACACACACACACACACACACACACACACACACACACACACACACACACACACACACACGTGTCAAGACCAATACAACGTGTGACCTTTCTTCTTCTACGTTTCCTTGACCTTTCTTGACCCAAACACACCACCACCAAACTCCTCCATCACCGTCACGTCACTATAAAAAAGTCTTATACAAAATTTCTTTAATGTTTTATCTGGGTGATTTTATTCCATTCATATATTATTCATTTATATTTTATTATTATTGCTTTATTTTGACCATTTTGTGATTTTCTTCTAGTTTTTATTGTGTTATTTTATCAGTCGGTTTTTTCTAGTAATTTGTGTGTTTACATGTATATTTTAGAGTGTGTATTTCCGTCGATCAGTCAGTCAGGCACTAAGTTCACTATTTTCATTTATAATTATCATATTACTTGTGACGTTACTTCCTCGTCTTCCTCTTCTCTTCCTCCTCCTCGTCTTCTTCCTCCTAGTCCTCCTTAACTAACAAGGAGTATTGAAGGCAAACAAGTATATTCCTTTACATATAGTTTCTTAAAGATAGGAGTAGAAGCACAACAAATAAACAAAAATAGTAGTTGTAGAAATAGAAAGATCAACATTAAAGGCGTATTTTGTAGTGTCCTTCCGGAGTAAAATTATACTTATTTAAGCTCCGCCCCTGCTTGCCATCACAAAATACGATTGTAGCGCTGCCAAAGCTCTTTCTTGATGTTGCCGAGAGTAAAAGTGTCGTACACTTCATTACCTCTTGCAGAGGCTCAAGGAATATCGTTAAGGTTGACATTATTGAAGGCACAGCAAAGAGTAGTAGCGTGATTGTCTGTATTACACATCGATATCTAATTGTTTTGAGCTCTTAGAATGGCCTAGCATTGTTTTCTAACTCTATAGATGGACTTGATATTAAACTGAAATGTTTAGGGCGCTATGAAACTGTTATTTGAATATCTATTTGCTACACAGCCATTTCACGATGTGCGTCGAGGATGTTTAATGCTTTCATGGACCTGTACGTATGTAGGCTACGTGTACCTACATCTACGTTTCACCAATTATTCTTTGCCTAAACCTAAATGAATGCTGTTGTGATTCATCCTCCAGTGCATCTCCCCCGTTTAACATCCATGGGCGGGTGTGTGGTGGGCGGGTGTGTGATGGACGTGTGGTGGGTGGGTGTGTGGTGGGCGGATGTATGATGGGCGTATGGTGGGTGGGTGTGTGGTGGGCGGATGGGTGATGGGCGTGTGGTGGGTGGGTGTGTGGTGGGCGGATGTGTGATGGGCGTGTGGTGGGTGGGTGTGTGGTGGGCGGATGGGTGATGGGCGTGTGGTGGGTGGGTGTGTGGTGGGCGGGTGGTGGGCGGATGGGTGATGGGCGTGTGGTGGGTGGGTGTGTGATGGGTGTGTGGTGGGCGGGTGGTGGGTGGGCGGGTGGGTGCCTGGGTGGTGGTGGGTGTGTGGTGGCCCGTGGGTAGAGACCTCCTTACCGTGTTGGCGCTGAATCAGACTGATGAAATGTTCGTATTCGTGCCCTGCGATAGGTTCTCTAAAAGGCTTTCTTTTGTGTGATATAACATATATACCAAATTTATACATTTCTATTGCAAATGTAATATCACTCATGAATATATTTAAGTATTTGACTATACTATAGCAATAATACACCAGTTTTGGTGCTAAGCCAGCAAGCATCAACGAAGATTCGGACACATTGAAAAATTCGAGGGATTGGGAAATTTGTTCCCAGACGTCGCTGGAGAATTTTAATATTTGTGACTTCTTACCTGTTAAGAGTCACCTACTCTTCTCCTTACTACTCCTTACCTACTATTAATTAAATACAGTATCCTTTGCATGTCGTGCGCATGTAATGAATGTTGAATTGGATGAGAATTAAAGGAAAAGAGAAACATTTACGGGAGGAGTTTTGATAAGATTTTCTCATGCGCGCGATCTGATTGGCCAGGCTCTTGAAACCACCACCCACACCCACGACTGTATAATTTTTCAGGAAAAGAGTAAAATATCGCTGCCGAAGTGTATCTGCTCAGTTTTCTATGCACGCAAAAGAGTAAAATATAAGTGGGCGGAGCTTAAATAAGTAAAATTTTACTTCCAAGGGCATGGACAAAATACGCCTTAATACAGCGACGGTTTCTTAAAGTTTATCAGTGTATTAATTAAGTGAGTTTAAAAACCCCTTGAGACTCAGAGCGTAACTTCCATTGTAATTTGACTGCCATTAGACGATTTTTAGTGAATATAAGGAATATTTTATAGCTATGACCTGTTTAGTATCCTTATCAACTAACTAATTTGGTATATTCAGTGACTTTTCGTAATTTTATGGCTAACAACAGACGATTTCATATAGTAAAGGAAAGATCTGGGTGTGAAGGGGTTAATGGTAGGAGTAAAACAACAGCAAACAAGAAGTAGTAGTAGTAGTAGGTAGTAGTAGTAGTAGTAGTAGTAGTAGTAGTAGTAGTAGTAGTAGTAGTAGTAGTAGTAGTAGTAGTAGTAGTAGAAAGTAGCAAGATAACTCAATACAGTGATGGTGGTTTGGTAGCAGTAGTAGTAGTAGAAGTAGTAGTAGTAGTAGTAGTAGTAGTAGTAGTAGTAGTAGTAGTAGTAGTAGTAGTAGTAGCAGTAGTGGTAGTGGTAGTAGTAGGTAGTAGTAGTGGTAGTGGTAGTGGTAGTAGTAGTGGTAGTAGTAGTGGTAGTAGTAGTAGCAGTAGTAGTAGTAGTAGCAGCAGTAGTAGTAGTAGTAGTAGTAGTAGTAGTAGTAGTAGCAGTAGCAGTGGTAGTGGTGGTAGTGGTAGTGGTAGTGGTAGTGGTAGTGGTAGTGGTAGTAGTAGTGGTAGTAGTAGTAGTGGTAGTAGTAGGTAGTAGTAGTAGTAGTAGTAGTAGTAGTAGTAGTAGTAGTAGGTAGTAGTAGTAGTAGAAAGTAGAAGGATAACTCAATACAGTGACGGTGGTTTGCTACAACACTACCTTCCCTTCTCTTCCCTTTCACCTATAGTGTAGTGTAGTGGTGGCATCCGATCCCCTGTTACCGCGTCACGTAGAGAGGGTTGGGTCGCCTCTAACAGGATCGAGTACTCTTGTCGTGTTGCTGGCCTGATAACCGAGATGGATCCTTTCACCTGAGAGAGAGAGAGAGAGAGAGAGAGAGAGGGAGAGAGAGAGAGAGAGAGAGAGAGAGAGAGAGAGAGAGAGAGAGAGAGATCATACATAGTGAAAAGGATAATTGTGCCAAGGCTTCTCTCTCTCTCTCTCTCTCTCTCTCTCTCTCTCTCTCTCTCTCTCTCTCTCTCTCTCTCTCTCTCTCTCACTTACTCGCTTCATGTGATGGTGAAATGAGGAAAGGCGGAAGGGAGGTGTGTGTGCGTGTGTATGTGTGTGTGTGTGTGTGTGTGTGTGTGTGTGTGTGTGTTTATTAATCAATTTAAATGATAAAGTGACCAACTATTAAGATGGATTTCCTTTTTATATTCCTTCAAAATTTCCGTTTGTACACAAATGAAATAAGTCAGATAATTTGAGTACGGCCTGTCCTACCTCACTCCTCCATGTGTTAACCTAAACCATGTCACTCTTCTCTCTTTTCCTTCTTCTTCCTATTCATATTTTTCTTCCTTTCTCCTTTCCTTCTTATTTTCCTCCTCTTCCTTTTATTCCTCTGATTTTAAGCATCATGTACAACTGGAAACCGTCATTTAGTATTCAGAAACACATCAAAATCCTTTACAATTACCAATAGTAGTATTGTCGGCGTTTAAGAACAAACTACGTAGATAAATATTTAGCATCAACTGCCCAACTCGATTTATTCGGCCCTACGTAAACTCTTTTTTTTTTGTAGCGTTAGCTTTAGTTTAGAGTGTGTCTCTCCTTCAATCTTTCCTATAAAATTCCATGGCAGTTTTTCTATACTGTATGGTGGTTTTTTTCTCACTTTTTTTTCTGCCGGACTCGGCCGAAGGGAGGGAGAGGTGGGTGGAGAGGAGCCTTCAACTTTACTATTCTTTTACCTCTAACACGTAGAAACTATAGTGGTAGAAAGTAGTCACACAGACAGCCTCGGTTGGCCCAGTAGGGCTGTTGCTGTCTGTTCTTCCTTTGTATTCCTTTTTTTTTTCTCTCTCTCTCTCTCTCTCTCTCTCTCTCTCTCTCTCTCTCTCTCTCTCTCTCTCTCTCTCTCTCTCTCTCTCTCTCTCTCTCTCTCTCTCTCTCTCTCTCTCTCTCTCTCTCTCTCTCTCTCTCTCTCTCTCTCTCGCGCCAGGATTGCCTCACAGTCTACTCACCGTTAATAGTACTACTCACTACTCGCTATCTGAATAACTATCATTGCCTCACACTAATACAATAACAAACTCAACACACGTGCGGTGAAAGTGTTTACATTTTGCACGCTTTGTTTGTTTTTCCCTCCTCTGTGCCTTAGTATTTTCTTGATCTTCCTCCTCCTCCTCCTCCTTCTCTTCTCTTCCTTTCTTCCTCCTCCTTCTCGTCTTCCTCTTCTCTTCCTCCTCCTCGTCTTCTTCCTCCTCCTCCTCCTGTTTTCCCTTCCAAGTGGTGTACAGTTTTTATTTTATTTTAGACTACCTCCTCCTCCTCCTCTTCTATTAATTCCCTTCATAAACAAGAGAAAAAAGCTTTATCCACCACTAGGACTCTCTCTCTCTCTCTCTCTCTCTCTCTCTCTCTCTCTCTCTCTCTCTCTCTCTCTCTCTCTCTCTCTCTCTCTCTCTCAAGTTATCTCATCTAACGTAAATCCCTTGTTTTTTCCCTCTTTCCTCTTTCTTTAACGTAAATACCGTGTTTTTTCCCTCTGTTTCCTCTTTCTTTAACGTAAATCCCGTGTTTTTTCCCTCTGTTTCCTCTTTCTTTAACGTAAATACCGTGTTTTTTCCCTCTTTCCTCTTTCTTTAACGTAAATCCCGTGTTTTTTCCCTCTGTTTCCTCTTTCTTTAACGTAAATACCGTGTTTTTTCCCTCTTTCCTCTTTCTTTAACGTAAATACCGTGTTTTTTCCCTCTGTTTCCTCTTTCTTTAACGTAAATCCCTTGTTTTTTCCCTCTGTTTCCTCTTTCTTTAACGTAAATCCCTTGTTTTTTCCCTCTGTTTCCTCTTTCTTTAACGTAAATCCCGTGTTTTTTCCCTCTGTTTCCTCTTTCTTTAACGTAAATCCCGTGTTTTTTCCCTCTGTTTCCTCTTTCTTTAACGTAAATCCCTTGTTTTTTCCCTCTGTTTCCTCTTTCTTTAACGTAAATCCCTTGTTTTTTCCCTCTGTTTCCTCTTTCTTTAACGTAAATCCCGTGTTTTTTCCCTCTGTTTCCTCTTTCTTTAACGTAAATCCCTTGTTTTTTCCCTCTGTTTCCTCTTTCTTTAACGTAAACCCCGTGTTTTTTTCCCTCTGTTTCCTCTTTCTTTAACGTAAATCCCTTGTTTTTTCCCTCTGTTTCCTCTTTCTTTAACGTAAATACCGTGTTTTTTTTCCTCTGTTTCCTCTTTCTTTAACGTAAATCCCTTGTTTTTTCCCTCTGTTTCCTTTCTTTAACGTAAATCCCGTGTTTTTTCCCTCTGTTTCCTCTTTCTTTAACGTAAATACCGTGTTTTTTCCCTCTGTTTCCTCTTTCTTTAACGTAAATCCCGTGTTTTTTCCCTCTGTTTCCTCTTTCTTTAACGTAAATCCCTTGTTTTTTCCCTCTGTTTCCTCTTTCTTTAACGTAAATACCGTGTTTTTTCCCTCTTTTTCCTTTCTTTAACGTAAATCCCGTGTTTTTTTTCCCTGTTTCCTCTTTCTTTAACGTAAATCCCGTGTTTTTTTCCCTCTGTTTCCTCTTTCTTTAACGTAAATACCGTGTTTTTTCCCTCTTTTTCCTTTCTTTAACGTAAATCCCGTGTTTTTTCCCTCTGTTTCCTCTTTCTTTAACGTAAATCCCTTGTTTTTTCCCTGTTTCCTCTTTCTTTAACGTAAATCCCGTGTTTTTTCCCTCTGTTTCCTCTTTCTTTAACGTAAATCCCTTGTTTTTTCCCTCTGTTTCCTCTTTCTTTAACGTAAATACCGTGTTTTTTTCCCTCTGTTTCCTCTTTCTTTAACGTAAATACCGTGTTTTTTCCCTCTTTCCTCTTTCTTTAACGTAAATACCGTGTTTTTTCCCTGTTTCCTCTTTCTTTAACGTAAATCCCGTGTTTTTTCCCTCTGTTTCCTCTTTCTTTAACGTAAATCCCGTGTTTTTTCCCTCTGTTTCCTCTTTCTTTAACGTAAATACCGTGTTTTTTCCCTCTGTTTCCTCTTTCTTTAACGTAAATCCCTTGTTTTTTCCCTCTTTTTCCTCTTTCTTTAACGTAAATCCCTTGTTTTTTCCCTCTTTTTCCTCTTTCTTTAACGTAAATCCCTTGTTTTTTCCCTCTTTTTCCTCTTTCTTTAACGTAAATCCCGTGTTTTTTCCCTCTTTTTCCTCTTTCTTTAACGTAAATCCCGTGTTTTTTCCCTCTGTTTCCTATGTTCTCTAACGCCTCCTTGTGTTCTCCCCCCACAGACACGCCGAAGGGGAGCAAGGCGGCGCTGCTGACCCGCGCCATATCCTTCAAGGACAAGTTTGGGCGGCAGCTGGGCGGCAAGTCTCCTCTGAGGCAAGGTGAGGCGCGGGGCACGTGATGGGTGGGGCGGGGCGGGCTGGGGCGGGGCGAGGGGGTGTTATATATAGAGTGAGGTGAGTAAATAGTGAGGTTGTTTAGTTAGGTTGTTGTAGTATTGAGGTCGTTGTTATAGTGAGGTTGTGAAATTTTAGTTATTTATTTTAGCAAGGCAAACATTCCATTCTATCTTAAGGTCTCATGCTTAAAATGATGCCTATGTTTACCTGATACTATGGTTAACTATGATAAAATACAACTGAAATTTAGAAGAAGCGTAGTATTCCCTTCTCCTGGCATCAAATATCAGTCAGTAAGCAGCAAGGGGGCAGGATTTTTCACCTCGTAAAAAAAAATAGACTATAGGTCATTGAAGAAAAAACAGTCTTAGAAAGTATCACGATTAAAAGTCACGGCGAAAGGCGAGGTTGCGGTGGTTTTTTTTAATTTATTTTTATTTTTTATTATATTTTATTTTTATTATATTATTATCGTCATGTAGTACCTCTCGCTTTGTTTTGCTTCGTAGGTAAGACGAAGAATACACATAAGAGAATAAGGAAGCTACAAGAGACCGCGAGACCTACACGTGGTAGTTCCTGTTATTTAACACTACTTGCATCCACCTTGCATCCCCACCCATTCAAGAGGTCTGACAGTCTCTTGTAGCTTCCTTATTTTCTTATGTTCATATGTTCTTATTCATAAAATTTATCTAGCCTCCTTTTAAAACTCCCCACACTCTTAGAAGAAAAGGGTAGGAAAGGGGTAGAAAAAGGGTATTTGTAGTGATGAAATACTGCTACCCTTTTTCTACCCTTACAAATCTACCCTTTCGGATCGACGCAAATATACCCTTTTCCAACTCTCTCGTCTAAAAAGGGTAGATAAAGGGTAGATGAAGGGTATAATCGGCAGCATCTACCCTCCAGCCTGGACATAGGGTTTAAAAAGGGTAGTGATGGTGCGATGTAACAATTCTACCCTTAATATACCCCTTATTTCTGAGTGTGTATTGACTCCGCACTAAATACTTGATGACTGAGTCCACGCCAATCATTACCACCCGGTTCTTATATTTCGAGCTCCTTTTTTCCTCTACTTTCTATTATAGCGGCCCAGCGGGTTGGCTGTCACACTTACCTTGCTTAACTGTGCATGTCCAGTGTCCGCAACGTTATTATCATTATTCTAGCAGCAGGGCTCTCCCGCCATTCACTTGCCCCGTTGATCAAGCGAGGAAGTATAACCGTAGTATTTATAGCGTGTCGTTATGGTGTGGTGAGCTGGGGGAGCGGTGGTGGTGGTGGTTTTGTAGGAGTGGTGGTGGTGAGGTTGGAGTGGTGAGGTAGGAGTGGTGGTGGTGGTGGTGGTGGTGAGGAGGAGGGGGAGTGGTGGTGGTGAGGTGTAGGAGTGGTGGTGGTGGTGGTGGTGAGCTCAGAGTAGGCTAGGAGTAGGAGTGGTGGTAGTGGTGGTGGTGAGCTATAGGAGTGGTGGTGGTAGTGGTGGTGGTCTGTTAGGAGTGGTGGTGGTGGTAGTGCTGAAGCTGGTGGTGGTGGTAGTAGTGCTGAGGGTGGTGGTGGTGGTGGTCTGTGGTCGTAGTTAACTAGGCATGACGTTCCTATGATTTAGTTATTACCAGAACAATTTGTGTTTATTTGTGTGTAACGATGCATAACTTTGTGTATGTATTTGTTCATCTGTTCTTTTTGATTGATTGATTTATTCTGTATTCATTTATTTGTCTGTCAATTGATATTTCTACTCTTCTATTTATTCATCTGTTTTTCTGTTTATTTACTCTCTCCATATATTTGTCTGTCTATTGATATTTCTGTTTTTTCAATCTTGTAAATCCTTAGTATTTATCCCCCCACATCCCCCTCGGTCCCATGCACAGCTCCTAAACATTCTTCTCAATACATACAAACTCCAAACTATTCACTGTTCACTCCTACGAAAGTGTAACACAAGTAAAAGATTGACTAAAGTTCAAAAGATATAAATGTTCACTATTCACTCCAAAGTTGACAACCAGTAAAATATTCCGTGTCACGTGAACCGGAGCCGTAAGTCGAGGCTTCACTGTCTGTCTCGCTGTCTCGGGTGAATGACTCGGGTAGTTAGGGAGTCATTAGAGGGAGGTAGGCGCGTGCTGTGGCGTGTGTGAAGGAGCGTTTAGGTGTACAGAGGCAAGAGCAAGTCCCACTCAAGCCAGATCACCGTCACTAAGCATTACACAGCCGTCCTTGGTTTTAGTTTTTAGTTTAGTTTATTGCCGTACCTTTAGAAGTACATAGATTATTGCCATACCTTTAGAAGTACATAGATTATTGCCATACCTTTAGAAGTACATAGATTATTGCCATACCTTTAGAAGTACATAGATTATTGCCATACCTTTAGAAGTACATAGATTATTGCCATACCTTTAGAAGTACATAGATTATTGCCATACCTTTAGAAGTACATAGATTATTGCCATACCTTTAGAAGTACATAGATTATTGCCATACCTTTAGAAGTACATAGATTATTGCCATACCTTTAGAAGTCCATAGATTATTGCCATACCTTTAGAAGTCCATAGATTATTGCCATACCTTTAGAAGTCCATAGATTATTGCCATACCTTTAGAAGTACATAGATTATTGCCATACCTTTAGAAGTACATAGATTATTGCCATACCTTTAGTAGTACATAGATTATTGCCATACCTTTAGAAGTACATAGATTATTGCCATACCTTTAGAAGTACATAGATTATTGCCATACCTTTAGAAGTACATAGATTATTGCCATACCTTTAGAAGTACATAGATTATTGCCATACCTTTAGAAGTACATAGATTATTGCCATACCTTTAGAAGTACATAGATTATTGCCATACCTTTAGAAGTACATAGATTATTGCCATACCTTTAGAAGTACATAGATTATTGCCATACCTTTAGAAGTACATAGATTATTGCCATACCTTTAGAAGTACATAGATTATTGCCATACCTTTAGAAGTACATAGATTATTGCCATACCTTTAGAAGTACATAGATTATTGCCATACCTTTAGAAGTACATAGATTATTGCCATACCTTTAGAAGTACATAGATTATTGCCATACCTTTAGAAGTACATAGATTATTTCCATACCTTTAGAAGTACATAGATTATTGCCATACCTTTAGAAGTACATAGATTATTGCCATACCTTTAGAAGTACATAGATTATTGCCATACCTTTAGAAGTACATAGATTATTGCCATACCTTTAGAAGTACATAGATTATTGCCATACCTTTAGAAGTACATAGATTATTGCCATACCTTTAGAAGTACATAGATTATTGCCATACCTTTAGAAGTACATAGATTATTGCCATACCTTTAGAAGTACATAGATTATTGCCATACCTTTAGAAGTACATAGTTTATTGCCATACCTTTAGAAGTACATAGATTATTGCCATACCTTTAGAAGTACATAGATTATTGCCATACCTTTAGTAGTACATAGATTATTGCCATACCTTTAGAAGTACATAGATTATTGCCATACCTTTAGAAGTACATAGATTATTGCCGTACCTTTAGAAGTACATAGATTATTGCCATACCTTTAGAAGTACATAGATTATTGCCATACCTTTAGAAGTACATAGATTATTGCCATACCTTTAGAAGTACATAGATTATTGCCATACCTTTAGAAGTACATAGATTATTGCCATACCTTTAGAAGTACATAGATTATTGCCATACCTTTAGAAGTACATAGATTATTGCCATACCTTTAGAAGTACATAGATTATTGCCATACCTTTAGAAGTACATAGATTATTGCCATACCTTTAGAAGTACATAGATTATTGCCATACCTTTAGAAGTACATAGATTATTGCCGTACCTTTAGAAGTACATAGATTATTGCCATACCTTTAGAAGTACATAGATTATTGCCGTACCTTTAGAAGTACATAGATTATTGCCATACCTTTAGAAGTACATAGATTATTGCCGTACCTTTAGAAGTACATAGATTATTGCCATACCTTTAGAAGTACATAGATTATTGCCATACCTTTAGAAGTACATAGATTATTGCCATACCTTTAGAAGTACATAGATTATTGCCATACCTTTAGAAGTACATAGATTATTGCCATACCTTTAGTAAGTACATAGATTATTGCCATACCTTTAGTAGTACATAGATTATTGCCATACCTTTAGAAGTACATAGATTATTGCCATACCTTTAGAAGTACATAGATTATTGCCATACCTTTAGAAGTACATAGATTATTGCCATACCTTTAGAAGTACATAGATTATTGCCATACCTTTAGAAGTACATAGATTATTGCCATACCTTTAGAAGTACATAGATTATTGCCATACCTTTAGAAGTACATAGATTATTGCCATACCTTTAGAAGTACATAGATTATTGCCATACCTTTAGAAGTACATAGATTATTGCCATACCTTTAGAAGTACATAGATTATTGCGTACCTTAGAATACATAGATTATTGCCATACTTTAGAGTACATAGATTATTGCCGTACCTTTAGAAGTACATAGATTATTGCCATACCTTTAGAAGTACATAGATTATTGCCGTACCTTTAGAAGTACATAGATTATTGCCATCCTTTAGAAGTACATAGATTATTGCATACCTTTAGAAGGTAGAACATAGATTATGCCATACTTTAGAAGTACATAGATTATTGCCATACCTTTAGAAGTACATAGATTATTGCCATACCTTTAGTAGTACATAGATTATTGCCATACCTTTAGTAGTACATAGATTATTGCATACCTTTAGAAGTACATAGATTATTGCCATACCTTTAGAAGTACAAGATTATTGCCATACTTTAGAAGTACATAGATTTTGCCATACTTTAGAAGTACATAGATTATGCCATACCTTAGAAGTACATAGATTATGCATACCTTAGAAGTACATAGATATTGCCATACCTTAGAAGTACATAGATTATTGCCCTACCTTAGAAGTACATAGATTATTGCCATACTTATAGAAGTACCATAGTATTATTGCCATACCTTTAGAAAGTACATAGATTATTGCATACTTTAGAAGTACAAGATTATTGCATACCTTTAGAAGTACATAGATTATTGCCATACCTTTAGAAGTACATAGATTATTGCCGTACCTTTAGAAGTACATAGATTATTGCATACCTTTAGAAATACATAGATTATTGCCATACCTTAGAAGTACATAGATTATTGCCATACCTTTAAAGTACATAATTATTGCCATACCTTAGAAGTACATAGATTATTGCCATACCTTAGAAGTACATAGATTATTGCCATACCTTAGAAGTACATAGATTATTGCCATACCTTTAGAAGTACATAGATTATTGCCATACCTTTAGAAGTACATAGATATTGCCATACCTTTAGAAGTACATAGATTATTGCCATACCTTTAGAAGTACATAGATTATTGCCGTACCTTAGAAGTACATAGATTATTGCCATACCTTAGAAGTACATAGATTATTGCCGTACCTTTAGAAGTACATAGATTATTGCCATACCTTTAGAAGTACATAGATTATTGCCGTACCTTTGAAATAATAGATTTTGCCATACCTTAGAAGTACATAGATTATTGCCATACCTTTGAAGTAATAGATTATTTGCCATACCTTTAAGAAGTACATAGATTATTGCCATACCTTTAGAAGTACATAGATTATTGCCATACTTTAGTAGTACATAGATATTGCCATACCTTTAGTATACATAGATTATTGCCATACCTTTAGAAGTACATAGATTATTGCCATACCTTTAGAAGTACATAGATTATTGCCATACCTTTAGAAGTCACATAGATTATTGCCATACCTTTGAACGTCATAGATTATTCCATACCTTTAGAGTACATAGATTATTGCCATACCTTTAGAAGTACATAGATTATTGCCATTACCTTTAGAAGTACATAGATTATTGCCATACCTTTAGAAGTACATAGATTATTGCCATACCTTTAGAAGTCATAGATTATTGCCATACCTTTAGAAGTACATAGATTATTGCCGTACCTTTAGAAGTACATAGATTATTGCCATACCTTTAGAAGTACATAGATTATTGCCGTACCTTTAGAAGTACATAGATTATTGCCATACCTTTAGAAGTACATAGATTATTGCCGTACCTTTAGAAGTACATAGATTATTGCCATACCTTTAGAAGTACATAGATTATTGCCATACCTTTAGAAGTACATAGATTATTGCCATACCTTTAGAAGTACATAGATTATTGCCATACCTTTAGAAGTACATAGATTATTGCCATACCTTTAGTAGTACATAGATTATTGCCATACCTTTAGTAGTACATAGATTATTGCCATACCTTTAGAAGTACATAGATTATTGCCATACCTTTAGAAGTACATAGATTATTGCCATACCTTTAGAAGTACATAGATTATTGCCATACCTTTAGAAGTACATAGATTATTGCCATACCTTTAGAAGTACATAGATTATTGCCATACCTTTAGAAGTACATAGATTATTGCCATACCTTTAGAAGTACATAGATTATTGCCATACCTTTAGAAGTACATAGATTATTGCCATACCTTTAGAAGTACATAGATTATTGCCATACCTTTAGAAGTACATAGATTATTGCCATACCTTTAGAAGTACATAGATTATTGCCATACCTTTAGAAGTACATAGATTATTGCCATACCTTTAGAAGTACATAGATTATTGCCATACCTTTAGAAGTACATAGATTATTGCCATACCTTTAGAAGTACATAGATTATTGCCATACCTTTAGAAGTACATAGATTATTGCCATACCTTTAGAAGTACATAGATTATTGCCATACCTTTAGAAGTACATAGATTATTGCCATACCTTTAGAAGTACATAGATTATTGCCATACCTTTAGAAGTACATAGATTATTGCCATACCTTTAGAAGTACATAGATTATTGCCATACCTTTAGAAGTACATAGATTATTGCCATACCTTTAGAAGTACATAGATTATTGCCATACCTTTAGAAGTACATAGATTATTGCCATACCTTTAGAAGTACATAGATTATTGCCATACCTTTAGAAGTACATAGATTATTGCCATACCTTTAGAAGTACATAGATTATTGCCATACCTTTAGAAGTACATAGATTATTGCCATCCTTTAGAAGTACATAGATTATTGCCATACCTTTAGAAGTACATAGATTATTGCCATACCTTTAGAAGTACATAGATTATTGCCATACCTTTAGAAGTACATAGATTATTGCCCTACCTTTAGAAGTACATAGTTTATTGCCATACCTTTAGAAGTACATAGATTATTGCCATACCTTTAGAAGTACATAGATTATTGCCATACCTTTAGTAGTACATAGATTATTGCCATACCTTTAGAAGTACATAGATTATTGCCATACCTTTAGAAGTACATAGATTATTGCCATACCTTTAGAAGTACATAGATTATTGCCATACCTTTAGAAGTACATAGTTTATTGCCATACCTTTAGAAGTACATAGATTATTGCCATACCTTTAGAAGTACATATATTATTGCCATACCTTTAGTAGTACATAGATTATTGCCATACCTTTAGAAGTACATAGATTATTGCCATACCTTTAGTAGTACATAGTTTATTGCCATACCTTTAGAAGTACATAGATTATTGCCATACCTTTAGAAGTACATAGATTATTGCCATACCTTTAGTAGTACATAGATTATTGCCATACCTTTAGTAGTACATAGATTATTGCCATACCTTTAGTAGTACATAGATTATTGCCATACCTTTAGAAGTACATAGATTATTGCCATACCTTTAGAAGTACATAGTTTATTGCCATACCTTTAGAAGTACATAGTTTATATAATTATTTTGTCTGGTGGTGTTGGACTGACTACCACCACCACTACTGGATGGGAGAGAGAGAGAGAGAGAGAGAGAGAGAGAGAGAGAGAGAGAGAGAGAGAGAGAGAGAGAGAGAGAGAGAGAGAGAGAGAGAGAGAGAGAGAGAGAGAGAGAGAGTGTGTGTTCAAGGTGTAAGAGAACAAAATGACCACTTAATAGGCCCCCATAGCTATTAGGAGCCCCCGTGACCCCTTGAAATGGTCCACTACTCTTTACTGTTTTATATATCACAGTGTATATTGTGCACATAATTATTCATTAACACTTTGCATAGACGCAGCAGATTTAGTTAGATCACATTTAAAGGAAGATAATATAATGGAGGACGCGCTATAATGATACTGGTAAAAATAACAATAATAATAGTATAGTAATAATAATAACAAAATACTATTGCATATGTAGAAGTCTGCAGAGTTAGTGAAGCGTGGCAAAGCGTCACCGCAGAGTTTTGCAGCCACACTTTCATCTCTGTCGCGACGCTCACCCTCACGCACGACACTCATGTTAAAGCGAAGGCCGAGCTTACAGTTATATACTTGACAGTTCTTCCTTGTTCTCTCTAGCCTCACGCCCCCCTTGGTAATTACCCACGCACCACTAAGTTGTCGCGCCCCCGGGTAAGAACCATTGCTGTAGACTGTAGAGGTAATCTTTCTCCAAGAAGGCCTGATAGCTGCCTCTCTTCTCCTGCTTTAGTAATGAATATATAGAGCAAGGGATGATAATTTATGATGAGAATGAGGGATGCATTGTTTATCCTTCCTTCCCTATACCACAATTATCACCACTACTACTATTATTATCACTATTATCGCCACTACCGCTATTACCACCACTGTATTCAATCCCCCCCGTCACCACCACCTTAACACCCCACGCTGACTCCCTTCCTTCTTGTCCTTTCTTTTTCCTTAATTTCCTTCCTTCCTTCCTTCCTTCCTTCCTTCCTTCCTTCCTCCTTTCCTTCCTCCCTCCTTTCCTTCCTTTCTTCCTTCCTTCCTTCCTTCCTTCCTTTCCTTTCCTTCCTTCCTTTCCTTCCTTCCTTCCTCTCCTCCTTTCCTTCCTCCTTCTCTTCCTCCTTCCTTCCTTCCTCCTTTCCTTCCTTCCTTTCCTTCCTTCTTCCTTCTTCCTTCCTTCCTTCCTTCCTTCTCTCCTTCCTTCCTTTCCTTCCCTCCTCCTTCCTTTTCCTTCCTTCCTTCCTTCCTTCCTTCCTTCCTTCCTTCCTTCCTCCTTCCTTCTTCCTTCCTCTTCCTTCCTTCCTTCCTTTCCTCTTCCTTCCTTCTTCCTTTCCTTCCTTCCTCCTTCCTTCCTTCCTCCTCCTCCTTCCTTTCCTTCCTTCCTTCCTTCCTTCCTTCCTCCTCCTCTCCTTCCTTCCTTCCTTCCTCCTTCCTTCCTTCTTCCTTCCTTCTCTTCCTTCCTCATCCTCCCTACCTGACCTTCCCCCTTCTTACCTCCTTTCCCCCCTCCTTGCTTCACTTCCTTCCTTGTCGAGATTCCTTCCTTCTTCCTGCTCTTCTTGCACCCTTTACCTTCCTTCCTCTCTTCCTCCCCTCACACTTGAGTTCTCCTTGCCCTCATACTCACAGCTCACCATTCCAACCCTAGGTAGTTGAATGTACGGCTCTAGTGCACTTCTAACTTACATTTTGTGAGATACACTTTCTAGCTATTTCATGGTGAGGATGTGACACTTTCTAGCTTACTTTTTACATTTTGGTGAGAGTGCTACCTACATTTCGTGCTCTACTTATTTTTTACATTTTTGGTGAGATTCTACACTTTTTCTAGCTTATTTTTTACATTTTTGGTGAGATTCTACACTTTTTCTAGCTTATTTTTTACATTTTTGGTGAGATGCTACACTTTTTCTAGCTTATTTTTTACATTTTTTGTGAGATTCTACACTTTTTCTAGCTTATTTTTTACATTTTTGGTGAGATTCTACACTTTTTCTAGCTTATTTTTTACATTTTTTGTGAGATGCTACACTTTTTCTAACTAATTATTAACATTTTTGGTGAGATTCTACACTTTTTCTAGCTTATTTTTTACATTTTTGGTGAGATGCTACACTTTTTCTAACTAATTATTAACATTTTTGGTGAGATTCTACACTTTTTCTAACTTATTTTTAACATTTTGGGTGAGATTCTACACTTTTTCTAGCTTATTTTTTACATTTTTGGTGAGATTCTACACTTTTTCTAACTTATTTTTAACATTTTTGGTGAGATTCTACACTTTTTCAAACTAATTATTAACATTTTTGGTGAGATTCTACACTTTTTCTAACTTATTTTTAACATTTTGGGTGAGATTCTACACTTTTTCAAACTAATTATTAACATTTTTGGTGAGATTCTACACTTTTTCTAACAAATTTTTAACATTTTTGGTGAGATTCTACACTTTTTCAAACTAATTATTAACATTTTTGGTGAGATTCTACACTTTTTCAAACTAATTATTAACATTTTTGGTGAGATTCTACACTTTTTCTAACTTATTTTTAACATTTTGGGTGAGATTCTACACTTTTTCTAACTTATTTTTAACATTTTGGGTGAGATTCTACACTTTTTCAAACTAATTATTAACATTTTTGGTGAGATTCTACACTTTTTCAAACTAATTATTAACATTTTTGGTGAGATTCTACACTTTTTCTAACTAATTATTAACATTTTTGGTGAGATTCTACACTTTTTCAAACTAATTATTAACATTTTTGGTGAGATTCTACACTTTTTCTAACTAATTTTTAACATTTTCTGTGAGATGCTACACTTTTTCTAATCCATTTTAAACCCAGAGCCGTGTTTTTGTCGTCCAAGCATCGTCTTGGTACGAAGACTGTTTTTTCTCGCAATTGAAAACGGATTGGTTTCTGCGACAAAACACAACAAGCTTGGTAGGGGCCGAAATAATAATCAGTCCAAAACATTGCAAACAATATCACAAAGCAGTATAACACACATTTCAGCAAGTGTTATTGGAGTGGTCTTCGTAATCCAAGACGGTGCTTGGACGACAAAAACACGGCTTAAGTTCACAAACCAAAACAGATGAGATGCTGCACTAGACTTCTAACTTATTATTTTTCTTTGGTATGCAACTTGAGCCTCAAAGTATCAAAAACGACAGATGATTAAGGGTTCTTTGACTTCCTAGTAGACTAAAGATTTGCTCCTATAGTTCTAAATCCTTGAGGGCAAGTTCTGTCATTGATGGTTAACAGAAGTACAATGGGAGGCAGCCACTACTACTTGCTTATTTTGAACATTTATTTGTTCTAATCAATTTTCCCAGGATGTGTTACAGTACTTGTTCTCATTGTGTTTCCTTCCACCCGTGCAGATATAAGTTTACATTAAAAAAATAATAGCAAGGTTTTCCGATTCTGTTTCCTCTTGCTTTCACCTTGATGTTGTTGTGCGACATGTTACCGTAGATAACAGTGAAGTCGCCAGTTCTACGTTTCTTTGTTATTTACAGACGTGTGGTGGCGTTAATACTTACATTTGTACATCCATGATTTCAGGAAAGTTAGAAGGGGCTATCTGGAAAGTCTGTGTCATTTTGTGTCTTCATCTGTGTCATATTAGGGCTATAAATGAACAAATTACAAAAATAAAACCGAGTGGCGACCTCACTATACCTACTACAGTAAAGTCGCCAGCTAGTATTTTAACCCAACAGTTGAGTCGCCACTCTGGGGAATTCAGGGAAATTAGAGGTAAAGTAAAACAAGTCTCTATATATATTAGCTGCGGAAGATGCTTGGATATATAAAAATTCCTCTGCCAACGTGAAAATAAATTCTATTCAAGTTTGAAAGATCTGGCAAGTCTGTGTCTTGTCGCCCGAAAAGCTACTGTTTACTGTCTGTCATTGCGCGAAGAAAAACGTGAGAAGCAAAATGCGCAACAGTTATATTTGCAGATACAAAGCATAAAACAACGCTGAAACAGGGTAGATTATACAGTCATGATATAAACTACTGTGTAACATCTTCAGTGGCACATACAAATCAGTAGTGATGCTATAATTCGTAATATTTGGCGCCTGACGACTTCACTGTAGGTGGCGACTTCACTGTTATCTACGGTAGTATAGTCGGTGGTATTCTTGCTTCCCTTCTTGCACTCACAAAAGTACAACAACAAAATAGTGAAAGGTTGACTGCTCTGTTATCTGATGTTTTGCCCTTTGTTGAGAAATATCTATTGTTTACTTCAAATGCATATTTTTTAGGAAGACGATAACACAAACTTCTTTTCAATTTCTATTATTACTATGTCCCATCCGTCAACATATATTTATAATTGCAAATGGGAAGGTCATGTCTTACTATAATGCACCAAATGTCCCTCTGTCTACTCACACAGCTAAGGTCGAGCCATTTCTGTCTCAATTTAAACCAAACTCAGAGAGAGAGAGAGAGAGAGAGAGAGAGAGAGAGAGAGAGAGAGAGAGAGAGAGAGAGAGAGAGAGAGAGAGAGAGAGAGAGAGAGAGAGAGAGAGAGAGGAGAGAGAGAGAGAAGAGAGAGAGAGAGAGAGAGAGAGAGAGAGAGGAGAAGGAGAGAGAGAGAAGAAAAGAGGAAGGCGAGGGGAGTGCAAGATGAAGAGAAAAGAGAGAGGCGAGGGAGAGGAAGATGAGAGAGAGAGAGAGAGAGAGAGAGAGAGAGAGAGAGAGAGAGAGAGAGAGAGATTTAAATACAATGTTACGTGTACAAAGCCCTTGGGATTGTCTTTCAGAGCATCATACTTATTACTGTTAACTTCTGGTAATAATACTACTATTTGTTTTAGGGAGAGAGCATCATCCTTGTCTTCCTCTGACTCAAGGTAGGCGAGTTAAGCCTCAAAGGGTGGAAAGGGGCTTGTGGCGGATGATTCAGTGCTCTCTGGTCGCATACTAGACTAAGGATGTTCTTCTAATTATAAATCCTTGAGGGCGTTTTTCACTGATGGTTAACCCCTTGATACCCAGAACGTAATTTCCATTGTAATTTGGCTACCATTAGACAATTTTTAGTGAATCAAAGCAATATTTTAAAGATATAACCTATTAAGTATACTTGGCGACTAACTAATTTGATATATTAAGTTACATTTCGAAATTGTATGGCTCAACAACAAACAATTTTTATAGTAAAGGAAAGCTCTGGGTGTGAAGGGGTTAATGGAAGCAATGGGAGGAGGGGAAGGAGAGGGAAGGGGTGATTCTGCTGTGTCGTGATGTCCTTAACAGCTGGTGTGTGGTGAGGCTAATGTGATGACTCTTCCACCAAGACACACTAGATATGTTTATTTATTATTTCCTGCTTCAGCCTGTGTTTCCCTGCCACTTTCATTACCACTCTTCACCTCTCCACCCCGGGTCTCAGCTTTGTCCACCATGGCTACACTGTCACGCCACTGCCGAGCAAGGGACGCACTCAGGCTTTCTTCCTTGCCTTGATTTTTTCCTTTCTTTTTGCTTTTTGTTTCCTTTCTTTCTGCAAATTTTTTGTTATACTTTCTTTTGATTTCAGAAGTCTTTTTCAAGACTTTAATTTGATTTCTGCAGGAAATGAATCATTGTTAACACATAATTGCATCAATATTACCCTGGACAAGACCAACACAACCCCCTGCCTCCCCCCACAGTTCAGCGGTGTCGTCGGTGATCGCCAGCGTGCACCACAGCCTGGCGGAGCTGGTGCGCTGGAGTGACAAGTGGCTGCTGTACGAGGACGACGCAGACAACACGCAGAAGGTGCAGGAGGTGGTGAAGGTGGCCAGGGAAGCCGTCCAGGTGCGTGGCTGTGTGCCTGACTTTTTTTTTTTTTTTTTTTTTTTTTTTATATTTTTTATACAGGTGTGGGTTTTTTTTTTTTTTTTTTTTTTTTTTTTTTTTTTTTTTTCCCCAAGTGTGAGTGGCCCGACTTTTTATTTTATTTTGTATTATTTTTACATGTGTGTGGGTGGCCTGCCTTTTTGGTTGTAATTATTTTTACAAACATGACAAAGGGCTGGCCAAGGGGGAAAACATGTAGTGACCGAAAAGTCCGCCAGTTCCCGTAAAGAAGACAGTAAGAGTTTGCAGAGAGGGAGGTGTCTTGCCACTCCTGTCTCAAAGTCATGGAAGTCGTAGTAAGGTAGAGAAATAGACACAGAAGGAGAGAGTTCCAGAGTTGACCAGTGAAAGGGATCAAAGTGTAAGATACTGATTAAC
Organism: Chionoecetes opilio; assembly: GCA_016584305.1. Lineage (NCBI taxonomy): Eukaryota > Metazoa > Arthropoda > Malacostraca > Decapoda > Majidae > Chionoecetes > Chionoecetes opilio. The sequence goes on along the minus strand of JACEEZ010019261.1, from coordinate 70,004 downwards.
TCTTGCATTAGGAAGATGGACAGAATAGAGAGGATAGTTGTCTGGAAGGTTATGTCGAGTCATCACTGCATTGCTTGTCTTTATACAACAATATAACATGAACTTAAAACAGCCACTAAAGATCTATATGTTGTGATGAAGTCACGGATTCAAGCTGGAAAAGCGTAGATTTAAAAAATAAATAGGGAGAAACTGGTTCACAAATAGGGTGGTAAATGATTGGAATGGACTCAGTAGACAGGTAGTTAGTGCGGAGTCATTCGGGAGCTTTGAGAGGAGGCTGGATGATTTCATGGATGGGGATGAGAGGTGGATGTAGGTAGTGTTAAGTAACAGGAACTGCCACGTGTAGGTCTCACGGCCTCTTGTAGCTTCCTTATTTTCTTATGTTCTTATGTTTATATTTCAGGCCTTGATTGACCTTGCCGCTGATAAGGAAAACTTGTACATATCAGACTCCGCCATGTTTCCGTCCACCCTCGACAACAACAACTCCATTGACAAGTCTCCCGCGTGCTACAGGTGACTGCAATAATAATAATAATAATAATAATAATAATAATAATAATAATAATAATAATAATAATAATAATAATTTCATTTTCACCCGAACGCATACAGGAAAAAAAACAACAAAAACATAATATATATACATACATGAGGAAATGAACTTAACCCCTTGAGGCCCAGAACGTAATTTCCATTGTAATTTGGGTACCATTAGACAATTTTTAGTGAATATAAGCAATTTTTTATAGATATGACCTGTTTAGTATCCTTGTCGACTAACTAATTTGGTATATTCAGTGACTTTTCGTAATTTTATGGCTCGACAACATACAATTTTTTATAGCCAAGGAAAGATCTGGGCGTGAAGGGGTTAAGGGCTAAACCAATTAAAAGCCTGTGCCTTCCCTTTGTACTCACTGTATTACATCTGACAGACTATGTGAACTCCTACTGACAGACTATGTGAACTCCTACTGACAGACTATGTGAACTCCTACTGACAGACTATGTGAACTCCTACTGACAGACTATGTGAACTCCTACTGACAGACTATGTGAACTCCTACTGACAGACTATGTGAACTCCTACTGACAGACTATGTGAACTCCTACTGACAGACTATGTGAACTCCTACTGACAGACTATGTGAACTCCTACTGACAGACTATGTGAACTCCTACTGACAGACTATGCAAACTCCTACTGACAGACTATGTGAACTCCTACTGACAGACTATGCAAACTCCTACTGACAGACTATGTGAACTCCTACTGACAAACTATGTGAACTCCTACTGACAGACTATGCAAACTCCTACTGACAGACTATGTGAACTCCTACTGACAGACTATGCAAACTCCTACTGACAGACTATGCAAACTCCTACTGACAGACTATGTGAACTCCTACTGACAGACTATGTGAACTCCTACTGACAGACTATGTGAACTCCTACTGACAGACTATGCAAACTCCTACTGACAGACTATGTGAACTCCTACTGACAGACTATGTGAACTCCTACTGACAGACTATGCAAACTCCTACTGACAGACTATGTGAACTCCTACTGACAGACTATGTGAACTCCTACTGACAGACTATGCAAACTCCTACTGACAGACTATGTGAACTCCTACTGACAGACTATGCAAACTCCTACTGACAGACTATGTGAACTCCTACTGACAGACTATGTGAACTCCTACTGACAGACTATGTGAACTCCTACTGACAGACTATGCAAACTCCTACTGACAGACTATGTGAACTCCTACTGACAGACTATGCAAACTCCTACTGACAGACTATGTGAACTCCTACTGACAGACTATGTGAACTCCTAATGACAGACTATGTGAACTCCTACTGACAGACTATGCAAACTCCTACTGACAGACTATGTGAACTCCTACTGACAGACTATGTGAACTGCTACTGACAGACTATGTGAACTCCTACTGACAGACTATGTGAACTCCTACTGACAGGGCTATGCAAACTCCTAGAAGACTATGTGAACTCCTATGATAGACTATGTGAACTCCTAATGACAGACTATGTGAACCTCCTACTGACAGACTATGTGAACTGCTACTGACCAGACTATGTGAACTCCTACTGACAGACTATGTGAACTCCTACTGACGACTATGCAAACTCCTACTGACAGACTATGTGAACTCCTACTGACAGACTATGTTAACTCCTACTGACAGACTATGTGAACTGCTACTGACAGACTATGTGAACTCCTACTGACAGACTATGTGAACTCCTACTGACAGACTATGTGAACTCCTACTGACAGACTATGTGAACTCCTACTGACAGACTATGTTAACTCCTACTGACAGACTATGTGAACTCCTACTGACAGACTATGTGAATCCTATGACAGACTATGTGAACTCCTACTGACAGACTATGTGAACTCCTACTGACAGACTGTGAATCCTACTGACAGACTATGTGAACTCCTACTGACAGACTATGTGAACTCCTACTGACAGACTATCTAAATTATTTAAAGTGTTTTTTGGTACTTTCCTTACGTTTAACTCAGACATTTTGTTCAATGACATTATAAAGTGTTTCGGGTATTTTCTTCTAACTCAAAAATTTATGATTCACCGTAATTATAGTGTTTTCAATTTTTTCCTCCCATTGTTGGCTCTATTCCACTTTAGGCATTATATTCACTTGTAGGCTTTCATATTCCACTTGTTCGGATTCATATCACTTGTTAGGCTTTATTTTTTCCCACTTGTTAGGCATTATATTCCACTTTTAGGCTTTATATTCCCTTTTTCGGCATTCATATTCCCTGTTGGGCATCATTTTCCATTGTCGGCATTCATATCCACTTTGGGCTTTCATTTTCCACTTGTTAGGAATTCATATTCATTGTAGGTTTTCATATTCCAATGTTAGGCTTTCATATTAAACTTGTTAGGCATTCAATCCATTTTTCGGTTCAATTTTCCCATTTGTTAGGCAATATTCCACTTTTGGGCCCCTATTTCCATTTGTTCGGCTCTTTTCCCACTTGTTAGGCTTTATATTCCATTTGTTGGCATTCAATCCACTTGTTAGGCATTATTTCCACTTTTTGGGCATTCATATTCCACTTGTTGGCTTAATTCCATTTGTTGGCATTCAATTCCACTTGTAGGCATTCAAAATTCCCACTGAGGCCTTTCAATTCCAATTTGTAGGATCATACCATTGTTTGGCGTTCATATCAACTGTTTGGAATTCATATTCACTTGTTAGGCTTCATATTCCATTTGTTAGCTTTATATTCCACTTGTTAGCATTCATATTCATTTGTAGGCATTCATATTTCCACTGTTAGGCATTATATTCATTGTAGGCATTCATATTCCACTTGTAGCATAATTCATTTGTTAGGCATTCATATTCATGTTGGGATTCATATTCCCCTTTGGTTAGGCTTATTATTCCACTTTTAGGCATCATTACCATTGTTAGGCATTCATATTCCACTGTTAGCATCATATTCCACTTGTTGGCATCATATCCACTGTTAGGCATTCATATTCCACTGTTAGGCATTCATTTCCATTTTGGCTTTCCCATATTCCACTTTTTTGGCATTCATATTCCACTTTTCCGGCATTCAATTCCACTTGTTAGGCATTCTTTATTCCCTTTGTTGGCATTCATTTTCCAACTTGTTAGGCATTCATATTCCACTTGTTAGGCATTCATATTCCACTTGTTCGGCATTCATATTCCACTTGTTAGGCATTCATATTCCACTTGTTCGGCATTCATATTCCACTTGTTTGGCATTCATATTCCACTTGTTTGGCATTCATATTCCACTTGTTAGGCATTCATATTCCACTTGTTTGGCATTCATATTCCACTTGTTAGGCATTCATATTCCACTTGTTAGGCATTCATATTCCACTTGTTAGGCATTCATATTCCACTTGTTAGGCATTCATATTCCACTTGTTAGGCATTCATATTCCACTTGTTAGGCATTCATATTCCACTTGTTTGGGCTTTCATATTCCACTTGTTGGCATTCAATTCCACTTGTTAGGCATCATATTCCACTTGTTTGGCATTCATATTCCACTTGTTAGCATTCATATTCAACTTGTTAGGCATTCATATTCCCCCTTGTTTGGCATTCATATTCCACTGTAGGCATTCATATTCCACTTGTTCGGCATGCATATTCCACTTGTTTGGCATTCATATTCCACTTGTTTGGCATTCATATTCCACTTGTTAGGCATTCATATTCCACTTGTTTGGCATTCATATTCCACTTGTTAGGCATTCATATTCCACTTTTAGGCATTCATATTCCATTTGTTTGGGCATTCATTTTCCATTTGTTAGGCATTAATATTCCACTTGTTTGGCATTTCATATTCCACTTGTTCGGCATCATATTCCACTTGTGGCATCATTTTCCATTGTCGGCATTCATATGTCACTTGTTGGCATTCATTTCCAAACTTGTTTGGCATTCATATTCATTTGGGTTTGGCATTCATTTTCCACTTGTTTGGCATTCATATTCCACTTGTTAGGCATTCATATTCCACTTGTTTGGCATTCATATTCCACTTGTTCGGCATTCATATTCCACTTGTTAGGCATTCATATTGCACTTGTTCGGCATTCATATTCCACTTGTTTGGCATTCATTTTCCCAAATTGTTTGGCATCATTTTCCACTTGTTTGGCATTCATATTCAACTTGTTTGGCATTCATATTCCACTGTTAGGCATTCATATTCCACTTGTTTGGCATTCTTTTCCATTTTCGCCATATTCCACTTTTTAGGCATTAAAATTTCCCACTTGTTAGGCATTCATATCCACTTGTTAGGCATCATATTCCACTTGTTAGGCATTCATATTCCACTTGTTCGGCATTCATATTCCACTTGTTAGGCATTCATATTCCACTGTTAGGCTTTCCCATATTCCATTTGTTTGGCATTCATATTCCACTTGTTAGTCATTCAATTCCACTTGTTTGGCATTCATATTCCATTTGTTAGGCATTCAATTCACTGTTAGGCATTCAATTTCCACTTGTTGGCATTCATATTCCACTTTTTTAGGCATTCATATTCCACTTGTTTGGCATTCATATTCCCACTTGTTTGGCATTCATATTCCACTTGTTTGGCATTCATATTCCACTTGTTTGGCATTCATATCCACGTTGCATCATTTCCACTTGTTGGCATTCATATTCCACTTGTTAGGCATGCATTTTTCCACTTGTTAGGCATTCATATTCCACTTGTTAGGCATTCATATTCCACTTGTTAGGAATTAATATTCCATTTGTAGGCTTATATTCCACTTGTTTGGCATTCATATCCACTTTTCCATTCATATTCCCTGTTAGGCTTCATATTCCTTGTTGGCATTCATATTCCACTGGTTAGGCATTCATATTCCACTTGTTAGGCATTCATATTCCACTTGTTAGGCATTCATATTCCATTTGTTAGGCATTCATATTCCATTTGTTAGGCATTAAATTTTCCATTGTTAGGCCTCAATCCATTTGTTAGGATTCATATTCCACTTGTTGGGCATTCATATCCACTTGTTAGGCATTCAATTCCCACTTGTTAGCATTCATATTCCACTTGTTAGGCATTCATATTCCACTTGTGGGCATTCATATTCCACTTGTAGGCATCATATTCCACTTGTTAGGCATTCATATTCCACTTGTTAGGCTTTCATATTCCACTTGTTAGGCATTCATATTCCACTGTTGGCATTAATATTTCCACTTTTTTAGGCATCATATTCCACTTGTTAGGCATTCATATTCCATTTGTTTGGCATTCATATTCCACTTGTTAGGCATTCATATTCCACTTGTTAGGCAATTCATATTCACTTGTTCGGCATTCATATTCCACTTGTTAGGCTTTCATATTCACTGTGTGGCATTCATATTCCACTTGTCGGCATTTATTCCACTTTTTAGGCATTCATATTCCACTTGTTAGCATTCATATTCCACTTGTTAGGCATTCATATTCCACTTGTTTGGCATTCATATTCCACTTGTTCGGCATTCATATTCCACTTGTTAGGCATTCATATTCCACTTGTTAGGCATTCATATTCCACTTGTTAGGCATTCATATTCCACTTGTTTGGCATTCATATTCCACTTGTTTGGCATTCATATTCCACTTGTTAGGCATTCATATTCCACTTGTTTGGCATTCATATTCCACTTGTTAGGCATTCATATTCCACTTGTTAGGCATTCATATTCCACTTGTTTGGCATTCATATTCCACTTGTTAGGCATTCATATTCCACTTGTTTGGCATTCATATTCCACTTGTTTGGCATTCATATTCCACTTGTTAGGCATTCATATTCCACTTGTTTGGCATTCATTTTCCACTTTTTAGGCATTCATATTCCTGTTAGGCTCATATCACTTTTGGCATATATTCATTTGTAGGCATCAATCCATTTTTTGGCATCATTTCCTTCTTGTACTACTTGCGACATTTCTTTCGTCCAGCAAGTGGAACTCAGAAATCTCAAACCACAGAAACTCTTAACTCAGAAATTTTGTCAAATGAAATTATAAAGTGTTTTTGATATTTGCCTCACAATTAATAGGTTTTTTTATGCTTGTATTACTGAAGAGACATTTCTTTCTTCCAGCAACATGAATTCTGAAATCTGAAATAGTATTTTGGGGTATTTTCTCACTTGTTCGGCATATATATCCTGCTTGTCGTAGTAAAGCGACATTTCTTTCTCCCAGCAACAGGAACTTAGAAATCTCAAACCATCGGAACTCTTTGGAATTATTCTGTTCAATGAAACTATAAATCGTTTTTGATATTTGCCGTGCACTTAATAGGTTTTATTTTGTTATGCTTGTAGTAAAGCGACATTTCTTTCTCCCAGCAACAGGAACTCACAAATCTCAAACCATCGGAACTCTTTGAAATTATTCTGTTCAATGAAACTATAAAGTGTTTTTGGTCAATTTCCTTCCATCTTGTTAGGTAATTATTTCCTTCTTGTACTAAAGCAACATTTTTTTCCTCCAGCAACAGGAACTCTGAAATCTCAAACCACAGAAACTCTTTAACTCAGAAATTATGTCCAATAAAACTATAAAGTGTTTTTGGTCAATTTCCTTCCTGTTGTTAGGTATTCATATCCTGTTGTACTAAAGCGACATTTCTTTCTTCCAGCAACAGGAACTCGGAAATCTCCAACCACCGTAACTCTTTGCCGGAGATCAAGCAGGACTCTCCCATGGAGCAGAATGGCCGCTACCTGATGCCCGGCGACAACTCGGTGAAGCTGACGCACTCCCGCAGCTCAGACTCCATCCTGACCGGGGTGGAGGTGGAGGTGCCGCCCCCCAAGCCCCCCCTGCCTATAGGGTAAGGGAGTGTCAGGGGGCAGAGAGAGCTGACTGAGTACTGGGTGGAATGCAAGCTGTCTGTCTGTCTATTTCAATACAATTAAAATGACTTCTGTTACTCTTCTTTTTAATGAGTTATAAATATTGACACGAATCGTAGAGTTAAAATTCAATATTTCACTTTATTATTTCCTATTGATGGTTTCCTCGCTCTTATTGTCCAGTCAAAACTAATTATTTATCATGAGCTACCACGTGTAGGTCTCACGGCCTCTTGTAGCTTCCTTATTTTCTTATGTTCTTATTTCACCTTGTTATTTCCTCCCTCGCCAGCCATGTCATGTTTTATTGAGATTCTTTTCAATAAGTTATAAGTATTGACAGTAATTGTAGGGAGTAAAAACTAAATATTTCCCCTCGTTCTTCCCCCCCTCAGGCCGGATGTGGCTCCCCCGCTGCCGCCCAAGAGGAAGCATCTGAAGGGTGCCTCGCAGGACACCTTCGCCGCCCACCTCCACTCCCTCGCCTCCCCCGCCACCCACGCCTCACCACACAACACAAGCGACTGGCTACACGGGACTAACTCGCTCTCCACAACCCTGGAGAGACACGGGACAAACTCTCTCTCGGGGACGCTAGAGAGAGGCTCCTTGACTAACTCCTCGGACCAGGTCTCCCCCGCCTCGAGCCTAGACTCAATGCACCAGACGCACGACGACCCGCCAGCCTCCAGGACCAGCATAGACTCCTCCTCCTCCCTGCACGAGCGCCAGGAGCTCGGCGCGGACTTGGGCTACATGAAGCACATGAATAAGAGTATAGACACGCTCACCATCAGTATAGGGGAAGCTAACTCCTCGCAGAACTTCTATTCCAGCAGCAGCAGCAGGTGGGTTGGGGGGCTGTTGTTGTGTATGTTGTTGTTGTGACTTCATTTCTCATTGGATTGACATTACCCTATCAGCTCTATCAGTACCGCTCGGGTGTTGGGTTAAGAGGTCAATGGGGAATTACTGATCTCCCGAATTATGATTGTCACCTAACCTGACCTGACCTTTCCCCCCCACACACACAGGTCAAAGTAGTAAGGTCAGATAGCATGCTGGACGAGGCACCACTAAAAAGTTGCCGTACCCCAGATTTCTCATTGGGTGGAAGGAAGGTCAAGGGGATGGGACTAGTCACACAGGAATGCCTTGCAGGGTCACCGCAAGGAAGGAACTGAACTTTATGAGTGTGTGGGAAAAAGATAGCATAAAGTGAAGTTATGTCTGTGTTGTGTAAGACCTGCTCTCTTCATTACAGGTCACAAGCTCATGAGATACTTTTTTAATGTAAACGATACATTTAGAAATTCTCTCTCTCTCTCTCTCTCTCTCTCTCTCTCTCTCTCTCTTCTTCTCTCTCTCTCCCCCTCTCTCTACTCACCTTTCTCATCTCTATCATCTCTCTCCTCCCCCCTCTCTCTTCTCTTTCTCTCTCTTTCTCTACTCTTTCTCTCATCATCTCATCTCATCTTTACTCTCTCTCCTCTCTCTCTCTTCTCTCTCTCTCTCATCCCTTCTCCTCTCTCTCCTCTCTCTTCTCTCTCTCTCTCGTCTTCTCTTTCTCTCTCTCTCTCTCTCTCCTCTCTCTCTCCTCTCCTCTCTCTCTCTCTCTCTCTCTCTCTCTCTCTCTCTCTCTCTCTCTCTCTCTCTCTCTCTCTCTCTCTCTCTCTCCTCTCTCTCTCTCTCTCTCTCTCTTTTACCTATGATAGTCAACAATATTAAAGCATTACAAATATTCCCCCCTCCCTCACAGTCAGTTTTCCAAGAGGAACAGCCAGACGGTGTGCATAAAGACTCACTCCGCGTCCTCCCAGGTAAGCTGAGACACTGTTACTATTTTGGAGGCCTGGGGGTCCTTGATGCATGATACTTGTGATGCATGGGAACATATTTACCACATTGAAAGCAAGAATTTGTTGTAGCAGTATTGGTCATATTTTTGCTCAGTATATATTTATATCACCACAACAGACTTGATTCCCGGCACAGTGACTTAGTGACTTACGTAGAACAGGACTTAAAGTAACTTAGAACAGGACATAGGTTGAGTTACGATCTGGTGTTTCAGCTTTCAAAGAATCATCCACAGTTAGATAAAAACTTGCAATACAGCTAAGTATTAATTATCCGACCTTGGGGGGACCGAAGGTAGGTCAGATAATTGGAATAGTCGGATGTTCGGATATCACAGTAACCATAAACGTAAGGACAAAATGGTATAGAACATAAAAGATGCAGCTCTTGAAGGCCGATCCAGTGGTATACGCGAAAGTAAAATTCATGCATAAATAAAGCCACAAATCAATGTTTTCTATAAAAAAAAAAAAAAAAAAAAAAAAAAAAAACTAAGTAAAATAAATGGCCAAAACAAGACACAATGTGGTGGTGAAAAAAGTCGGTTGTTTGGACAAGTCGGATGTTTGGAGGTCGGATGTTGGGAATTTGGCTGTACATCAAAAGGGAAGTGCAGGTCATGCTTTAGACTGAGACGCGAGGACTTTCAGGACAGTTTTCAATGCAACAGTAACGTGTGATCCTTGTATACTCTGAAGGGGAGTGGAAGGGGAGTAACTAAGACTTTGGTGGTCTCTCTTTCCCCAGATAGATTTTAGGAACTTTTCAACAGCGCCACATGAAACATTGGGTATATAAATGGTACGATTGTTTTGCTGTAATAACTCTATAACATTACAGAACTCAAATGTCTTTCTGCTCATTAAACACAATAGTCTCCCTTCCTTATTGTTCCTTTCCTTAATATCAACCCAAGAAAGCTGCAGTAATAGGAACCTGGACTCTAATCTAAAGTGAAGCGTAAATGTTCAAAAAATTGTTGATAGAAAATGCATGATGGGGAGTGAAGGGCGGCATTAGTGATCCTGATCTTGATGTGTCATGGAGTGACAAACACTAGTACAGGCTGCCCATCACTAATCCGGCAGCCACGGGACCTCAGGACTGCAGGATTTTCGAAATTTCTGGATTATTGGTGTTTTGTTTCCTGCCTGTATCTGTGCTGTCTATCAGGCGCCTAGAATTGTAACGGCACAAGCGCCACTTTTAAAACACTGAGAAAAATGCGCTTATAGTTTAATCTAATATCTTCATTTGTTGCTGATTTACTTTGAAAACACTTTAGGTGCATTTTTTTCATTGATAAAAAGTGGCGCTTGTGCCGTTTCATATCTTGATTTTCTTAGATTAAACTTTAAGCGCGTTTTTCTCAGTTTTTTAAAAGTGGCGCTTGTGCCGTTTCAATTCTAGGCGCCTGATATATTGTAACAGAAAATGCTATACAGCAGCAGATTTTTACAATTACGGCAAATAAATGAGAAGGAATGCCTGTTTGCTGTGGGAAGCGTGAGCATACAGCTGGTCTGGGTACAGCTGGTCTGGGTCTGGCTCCCGAAAACAGTGGCAGGCAAACCCGGGAAATTTGAAACTGCGCTCCGAAATTCATGCCGGAAAATTGATGGCACCGGAATATTGATTGGCGGATTAGTGACGGTCAGCCTGTAGTGTCGCCCAGTGGTTGTCATTGTTTATTGATCATTGTCAATCTTTGCAGTGACTGGTCAATGCTAATGGGTGTTGAGTGCCACGCAGGGAAACGATGGATACATATTTCAGGATATTAATTTGTGAAGTTTAAATAAATCAGGAATTCTATCTATTGGCTTTTATATATATGTTTATTTTTATATTTATATTTTAAATTGGTTGATGAACTTTTTATTGTGTATTTCTTGATCTGTAGAACCTTTTGGCCTTGAATTGAAATATTGACTAATTAGAATAACTTTCACATCTCAGTTTCCTAAGTTTATCATTTTGTAATTTTGTAAAGCAGAAAGTTGAGCTGCAGTATTTTGTCTTTTTAACGATTTGGTTTGTTTGCAGTTTTTACAGTTTTTACTTTCCATCAATGCACTATTTTGTTTTACCTTTGCATGACATGACAACCTCTGCAGGTGTACACCTATACCTCCCAGCACACTGTGTCATCATGCACTGCCACCCGATCCTCCACCTCATCCTCCGCCTCCTCCTCCTCCAGCGCCAGTGAGGTGGGTGTTCCGGCCGGGTCTTGTGGGTCTACTCGCCGCACGTTACCCGGCGAAAATGGTGCCCCTTCACTCCCCCCTTCCAAATGCACGGGATTGGCTGAGGTGTTGGGTGTTGGGTGAGAATGCCTTACTCCAAGTCACGCCCCAACACCCAACACCTCGGCTAATCCCGTGCATTCGGAAGGGGGGAGGGAGGGGACCTTATTTTCGCCACCTTAACGTGCGGCGAGTGTAGTGTGCATGACTGAGTGTTACAAGGGGTCTCTCTGATGCCTGACTGCATTCCTTAGCGCTGGTAGATCTTGGAAGTATAAGACACATTTTTTATTATCCTAGCATTATTTGGTGTGAGATTTTTCCTGTATTGTATGATAAGCTAATTGATGTAGTTAGCACATGATAGTTAGAGGAGCTATACAGAACATGGATGGATGATGGGTATATGTCCAGTGGTTAGATCTTTGGATTATTAAGACAAGTTTTCTATTATCCTGGCATTTATTGGTGTGAGATTTTTCCTTTATTGTATGATAAGTTAGTTTGTGTAGCTAGCAGAGGAGACTTAGAGGGGGTGTAAGGACCATGGCTAGAAGGTGTGTGTATGTCTAGTGGTTAGATGTTTAGGAGATGACAAGTTTTCCATCATCCTAACATTATTTGGTATGAGATTTTTCCTTTATTGTATCATAAGCTAGAGTCTATTTTTTTTAACGAGGTGAAAAATCCTGACCCCTTGCTGCTTACTGACTGATATTTGATGCCAGGAGAAGGGAATACTACGCTTCTTCTAAATTTCAGTTGTATTTGATCATAGTTAACCATAGTATCAGGTAAACATAGGCATCATTTTAAGCATGAGACCTTAAGATAGATTGGAATTTTTGCCTCGTTAAAAAAAATAGACTATAGTTTGTGTAGCCAGCACAGGAGCCTTAGAGGAGCTATGAGGCTGTAAGAGACATGGGGGGCAGGTGTGTCTATGTGCAGTGGTTGAGGGACAGTGTGGGAGACAGGTAGCATGTGAGGCAGGCAGTGGAGGCAGAAGTGTGTGTGTTTGTGGTGATGGTGTTAGAAGTGGAGCTACTCTGCCTAGAGTCTATTTTTTTTAACGAGGCAAAAATTCCATTCTATCTTAAGGTCTCATGCTCAAAATGATGCCTATGTTTACCTGATACTATGGTTAACTATGATGAAATACACCTGAAATTATGAAGAAGCGTAGTATTCCCTTCTCCTGGCATCAAATATCAGTCACTAAGCAGCAAGGGGGCAGGATTTTTCACCTCGTTAAAAAAAATAGACTAGTATAATCTGACATCTATTATTTCTTGCTATATCTTTCTTACATCTGTTATTAGTATTTATTATTCTCTCTATCTTGTCTAGTATTTCCTGATGTGATGTTGACGCTGCGTCGCCACCTTAACAGGGAGATAAATGTGTAAGGTGTATTTCATGAGAGTCTGGTATAAAAGCAGTCACAAATGGGTCCCACAGCCACCCACTTTAACCCCTTGAGACCCAGAGCATAATTTCCATTGTAATTTGGGTGCCATTAGACAATTTTTAATGACTATAAGCAATATTTTATAGATTTGACTCGTTTAGTATCCTTGTCCACTAACTAATTTGGTATGTTACGTTAGTTTTCGTAATTTTATGGCTAACAACAGACAATTTTACAAGCAAAATAATAATCCATAGCCAAGGGAAGATCTGGGCGTGAAGGGTTAATACTAATCTTACATCATTAGTATTTATATGTGGTGTTGATGTTGTGTTGGCACCTTGACAGGGCGACAAGTGTGACAGTGCCAGGTCAGTGCCGGGGCCGCGGTGGCAGGACAGACAGTGGCTCCACCCCAGCCGAGCCCACTCCACCTACGACAACCTGGAGACCGGGAGCATCCACGACCCCTCCACACTGGTAGGCACGCTGGCAGGCTGTTGTGTATGGCTAGTCTCACCTCACAGACTTACACCTTTTATTACTATATTTTACATCTTGTTGTTTATATAGATTAAGGGAAATTCACCTCAAGTAAAAAAAAATCTGTTTTGAATTCATACTTTTGTTGTGGATTGTTTAATTTAAAGGGAAAAATAGAAAGTCAGTAAAAAGAATGTTGTTCTGAACTCCAGTGAACCCACTCTAATTCAAACTAATTGAGGGAAGACCTGGGTGGCATTAGCCAAAAGTGTGAATTATCCGATGGTTACCTCCAGCCCCTCCACACAATAAGAACTCACTCAAACATGCCAAAACAGCACAGATTGTATTACTTGTACTCACCAAAACCATCGTATTTACACAATAATTATCGTATATCTGGTCACGCTGGGCAGCCGCGGCACCCACCACATGGGAGAGGTCGGACGCGCACTAGTAAGGCCTGGATAATTCAAACTTCTGTTTGAATTATTGAAAATTGTCAAAAATTTTGAACTGGCCTGAAACAGGTTGAATTATAATTTTATCCGAAGTTAGAATTAGAGAGGCTTTACTGTATTACTGTTGTTCTGGATTGTTTCATTTATAGGAAAAAAAACTTAATCTCACAAGACAAGAAATACAGTACATAGTAGCTTATAAATGACACAGAAACTTGACTCAGGTTTTTGTTTGATAAGAAAAAGATAATTTCCGGGAGTAATGTTTGTGATGACTTGCTCTGTGTGACCCCAGGAGGAGCCGAGCCCCGAGCTGCCCCCCAAGGTGAGGAACATGGGTGGCAGCAGCAGCAGCAGCACCAGCAGCGGCTATGAGAGCCGGGGCCTCAGCGTGGTGAGCAACAGCAGCCGCAGCACCTCCAGCACCGACGGCAGCACCACGGTACAGATGCGCCGACACCAACAGTTTGACCTGCAGCGCATCACCCTGGGAGGCTCGGAGGACGCCCCGCCACCCCTGCCCGAGAAGAAGAAACTGGGTAATTACCTTGACAGCTTAATATTATGATTGTTGTGTGTTGGAAAGAGTATAAAAACCTTGTGTCTAATCTTCATTGCTTAATAAAACTAATTATTTACACCAAAGGGATAAATTGATAGACAAAAGAAAGCGAGATTAACAAAACGCAAAGCATTATAACAAGTCTTTGAAGGTTAGGCAGCAAAAGAGTTTCATAAGTGAAGGGTGTTAAAAATAACTTGGGAGAACTTGGTTTGTGGCGGCCGCCGGACTGACGTGAAGACTCTCCCTCCCGGCGAACACTTTGTGCTGTAACCTTCTGTAAGATGTAACCCTCTAAACAAATAACTGTATTGTCGTGAAAGATTGAAATGAGGATGGGAAGTTACTCGGGACAGATAGTGATTCATTAATGACCTACGCGTTGTATTGGATTCTTTCTTGCCACTTTTACTGCACTTCAATAACATACAACTTGCAGACGCTAATGGGGGAGTATTGCAGGTAAGGATTGTAGTACTGTAGTAGATTGTAGTAAGGCAGTATTGCAGGTAAGGATTGTAGTACTGTAGTAGATTGTAGTAAGGCAGTATTGCAGGTAAGGATTGTAGTACTGTAGTAGATTGTAGTAAGGCAGTATTGTAGGTAAGGATTGTTGGTAAGGGAATTTGCATAGCTGTGTTTCTAACCTTAGTGTATTCTTGCAGTGCACGACTACATGCAGGTGTTTGGCAAGGTGACGGAGCCGAACCCCAGTGAGCTGCTGCGCCACTCAGTGCACCAGATGCACCTCCTCAAGTCCTCCATGGAGTCCCACTTCCCCGACCACGACACGGAGCACATCCACGGCCACTGCCTCAGGATCAGTGTGTACGTATCACTCCCTCCCTCCCTGTAACGTGTAGTTATCCCCCCGGCATTGCCTTTACTGGGGTTATATGTGTAGGTATCCCACCACCATGGCTAATAGAGGCCATGCCGCCCCCCTGTAGCCTCCGAGGCACTCGCCGTCGAAGGTTGTTAACCCCTTGAGGCCCAAAACGTAATTTCCATTGTAATTTGGGTGTACCATTAGATGATTTTAATGAATATAAACAATACTTTATAGATATGACCTGTTTAGTATCCTTGTACACTAGCTAATTTGATATATTAAGTTACTTTTTGTAATTTTAACAACAGACAATTTTACATAGCAGAGGAAAGATCTGGGTGTGAAGGGATTAATGGGCTGCAGGTGGTGTTGTCAGGCCACTCCACTACAGGCACCATAGGCCAAAAAAATATATATATAAAATATAAATTTTAAAGAATACCAAGCAACGGACTTTTTTGAGCAACGGACACTTTAATTCTCCATTTAGTCCGTTAAATTGAGGGTGGAGTGTAGTGTAAGGAACCATCGGCCACTAATGTATTCCCGTGTAAAAAGTCACACCTCACTGTTTAGTCAGTTAGTTTTAGTTAGTTTTTACTTAATGTTGTTTGTTGTTGCAGTGAGGACGACAAGTCAGCCGCCCACCCCCCCGCCCTGCCCCCCAAGCGGCGCACCGTACACCGGGTGTTGACGCGCCAGTCATCGCCCCCCTCCGCCCTGCCCTCCACGGCCATGGCCACCAGGATCGACCTCACGCCAGAACAGCATCTCGTGTAAGTGTGATTTTATCAGCGAATATTGTATAGATATTTTCATGACCAGAGCTGGGCACTAAATACATTGAATGTATTTAAATACTAAATACTAAATACATGGGAGAAATGTATTTAAATACTAAATACTAAATACATTTTATGAATGTATTTAAATACTAAATACTAAATACATCAATTGCATTTAAATACATTTTTAAATACATTTTAAATACACACAAATTTTAACATGTCTGAAAAAAATGAATTTCCTTAGGATTTCCTCAGATTTTGGGTTTCCTTAGAAATTTCCTTCTCAGGCCTAAATTTCCTTGAAATCAGGACATTTCCTTGCCAGTGGAAACACTGGTTCACTGTAACATCAGGGTTGCCAGATAGTTGGCAACGTGTATTGACTTACCCACCCACCCACCCACCCAAAACCACCCACACACACACGGGGGAGGTGGTGTAATGGTGTTAACAAGGAAGGATGTGGTAGTAGGAAAAGTGGAAAAAGGAGAAGGTATGGCCGAGGTGTTGAGGGTAGAGTTGGTGATGAAAAAAGGAAGAATAAGAGACTTAGTACTCATATACGTTCCACCTAAGACAAATTCCTGGTGGGGAGAGGAGTATGGAGACATGATAAGAGACACAAGCAAATGTTTAAAGAATACGATGGAAAATAGTGAGAACATAATTTTGATGGGAGATTTTAACTGCAAAGAAGTTTGCTGGGAAGAATGGTATACTGAAGGAGGAGAAGACTCATGGGGTGGTACATTGTTGTATTTGGTAATGAATAACATCATGACTCAGTGGATTAAAGAGAACACAAGATTCAGAGGTAGTGAAGAACCATCAAGACTAGACCTACTGTTGACGAAAGAACTGGAAGTAATTAGTAAAGTAAATTATCAGTGCCCACTTGGAAAGAGCGACCATGTACTTATTGAATTTGAAATAAATTATAGCAAAAAGGAGGGGAGAAGAGAAGAACACAAGAAAGGAAGATACAATTATGGAAAAGCAGACTTTGACGGATTAAGAACATTCTTCGGAGAGACAGACTGGAGTAATTTCCATGCAGCAAGGAAAACCCAGAAAAAATGGGATGAGTTCATCCAAATTTACACCGAAGGAATAAATAGTTATGTTCCAAGGATAGTTATCAGAGAAAAGAAAAAAGATGAATGGTTTAACAGAAAATGTGAATTAGCAAGACTAGAAAGAGAAAAAACATGGAAAGTTGGAGGAAAAAAGAGGGCAGCAACCTTTGGAGAAGTACAAAACAACTAGAAATGAATATGTAAGAATCCGAAGAGAAGAAGAAAGTAACTATGAGAGGAATATAATAGAAAAATGTAAGAATGAACCGAAACTTTTCTATAGATATATTAATGGAATAATGAAAAACAAGGAAGGAATAGATAAGCTGAAGGTAGAAGGCATAGTGTATGAAGATGCATTACAACAGGCCGAGGTGATGAATAAGGGGTTACCAACTGGTATTTACAAGAGAAAGTGAATTTAAAACGAAAAATATAAATAGCAAAAGAAAATATATGGTAGACGTAATAGAAGTAAAAAAGGCTAAGGGAAAGTCAAGATGTGAGAAAAGCCCCGGGTCCAGATGGAGTGTCGACTGGATAATGAAAGAGTGCAGTAACCAACTAGCAGGAAAGTTACATAGTGTAATTGAGAGTTCATTCAAGGAGAGCAGAGTCCCGCTTGATTGGAAAAGAGCAAATATTGTGGCCAATTCAAAAAGGAGGAGACAAAGAAGAACCACTAAATACAGGCCAGTATCATTAACAAATGTAGTGGCAAAAAATGTGTGAAAAAATTGTGAAGGACAGATGGTTGAAATATTTGGAAGAGACAAACACACTCGCAGGTGGCCAGTTTGGATTTAGAGGAGGAATGTCATGTACAACGAATTTATTAAGCTTTTACTCGAGAGTGGTCGATGTGACACAGGAAAGAGAGGGGTGGGTCGATTGCATATACTTGGACCTAAAGAAGGCATTTGACAAGGTACCTCATAAGAGACTGCTCTGGAAGCTAGAACATGTAGGAGGATTGAAGGGTGGTTTGCTGAAGTGGATGGAAACTTTTTGAGCAACAGAGAGATGAGAACAGTTAATAAAGATCAAAAGTCAGAATGGTGCAGTGTGATAAGTGGAGTTCCTCAAGGATCAGTATTGGCCCCAGTGATGTTCTTGGTCTATGTAAATGATATGACAGAAGGAGTAAACAGTTATATGAGTTTATTCGCTGATGATGCTAAATTACTAAGAAAAGTAGAAAGTAAAGAGGACTGTGAGGATTTACAAAAGGATCTAGATAAGATTTTCAGATGGAGGGCAACTATGGGAAATGGAGTTTTAATGCCAAAAAGTGTAAAGTGATGGAAATGGGCAGTAGCAAAAAGAGACAGAGAGGAAAGTATTCGATGGGAAACGAATGGATAATCAAAACAAAGGTCGAAAAAGATCTGGGAGTATGGATTAAGGACAATTTGTCACCAGAGAAGCATATAAACAAGATCACAGGAGATACATACCAGTTGCTGAGGAATATAAGAATGGCATTCAAATATCTGGATGAAGAGATGATTAAGAAATTGATAACATCTTTGATTCGACCAAGGTTGGAATACGCGGCAGTTATTGGGTCACCACATAAAAAGAAGGATATAAGGAAGATTGAGAGAATACAAAGAGCAGCCACAAAAATGGCTCCAAGCCTGGGAGATTTAACATATGAAAAAAGACTTTCAAGACTAAAACTCCCAACTCTTGAGAAAAGAAGAGAAAGGGGAGATTTTATAGCAGTGTATAGAGCATCAATGGGTCTGGAAAAAATTGATAGAGAAGATCTGTTTGTGTGGGACGATAGAAGTACAAGAGGTCATGAGAAGAAATTGAAAAGGACAACATGCAAGAGAGATATACAAAAATACAGCTTCCCGTATAGAAGCCTAGAAGCCTGGAACAACCTTGATGCAAAAGTGATTAATGCAAGAAGTATTCAGGACTTCAAAGGCAACTGGATAATAGTAGATTTGGAGACGGGACAGTACGAGCATAGCTCTTTTCCTGTATGTTACAACTAGGTAAATACAACTAGGTAAATACACACACACACACACACACACACACACACACTTTCCACATTAAAGGTAGGAATCTCCTCTCAGATTTGTCACAGATTTCATTCCCAAACATTTTCTAGAGCAGTATTTTCTTTGCATTTTTTTCGTCCCTATAATTTTCTGGTATTATTTCTTATCTTTGCAGTACGTTACCTCATGTAATCTTCAGTACCTCTAATAATCGAATCTAACAATATCTTCTAATAACCTTCTAATTCAGTGCCTCTAACCACCACAGCGCGGAGAACAACGTGTACCGCAAGTCCAATGAGGAGAAAGACGAACCGGAGGAGGTGATCATCGAGGACCAGAGCGTGGAGATGGAGAGAGACAGCGATGCGGAGACCAAGGAGGAGGCGGAAGTGGAGGAGGAGGAGGAGGAGGAGGAGAGTCTTATTGATCTGCTGGACGTGTTGGACCTCCTCATACTCAAGAAGGAGGGAGAGGAAGGCCCTGTGATCCGCGGGGGCCGAATTGACGCTTTAATTGTCCACGCGTCAAAGGCCAATAAGAACGGTAAGGTGATATTTAATGTGTATGGAAACGTATTTATTTGTTTATTATATTAATCTCAATTCATTCCTGTTCTCACACTACTTTGGGATAGACAGAGAGGTAGTGTTGCTTGCATTTTATGACGTTAGTCTGGTTATATCTTATTGTTGCATGGCTATGATTAAAGATACTATGTGAGTTTGGAGAGTCATGGAAGGGTTGTGGGATATAAAGGAATAGCCAAGTATAACTGGTGTAAGTTTCTACTAACACTTACTAACATTTTAAGCAGCTTTCCCTACCGCCCTAATGTTTGAAATGTTTTTGGGTTTGTGGCCAGTTGTTGCCTTTCTTACTAATTCCTTCCTCACCCCGTGTACCCTCGGATGTATTGCCTCTGAGGCTTGCAGAGTTAAATGAGTGTACTGGTCTTGTACAGGCACTTGTCACATGTTAACTCTTGACGAGAATACAGACTAGTCTATTTTTTTTATTATGGTCAAAATGCAGTAAGGAAGCCACGCCCCCTGCCTCCCCTTCTATTCTACGGGGCAGCTGATTGGTGCATTCCTCGTATCATCACTACCAATCACAATATCTTCACTACTTAACAGCGCGTGACCACTGGACAGAGGGGGGAGGCAGGGGGCGTGGCTTCCTTACTGCATTTTGACCATGATAAAACAAATAGACTATAGATAATGTTTGTATATTGTGGCAGATGATGGCAAGATGACTGCTTCCATTATGGTTCCTTTGAGCAGAGCAGCAAGGGATAGAAAACAAACATCAATTTTAGTTTAGAAGTCAGAAAGAGGGAATAAGAAATGATGGGACAGTAATCAGAAAACTTGAGTGAGTGGAGATGTTCCCCAGAGGAAATGAAGTTATGGTTAAGAGTTTGAAGTGGTTTTAGCTCAATAATTCTCACCAGGGACGAATTAGATTATAGTTTGAAATGTTTTGAGTTAATAATCCTTACTAGGGACGAATTAAATGAATGTCAAGTCACTTCTCTTCCTTAGTGACAGGGGTGACCTATGACCTAGGCCTACAGATATTTCCTCACAGTTTTTCCCTGACCCTTTTTTACTGCTGCAAGTGGTCAGGCTGAACATGCTGCATTTTTATCTCCTGCACAGTGCATTTTTTTGCATCACAACTGGGCGACCAAAATGTCTCCCAGTGATGGAAAACTGTCGCCCAGTAAGAACAATTTTAAGCTACTGGGCAACAAGATATTTGTTCATAAAATCCTTCCTGGATACAATGGTTCATCTTGTCTGTGTGTGTTAGATCCAGAAGTGCATTCTTATTACTGCATAGGATCTTTATTTATACACAACATACAAAAGGGTGAAGTTGATGTATCCAAAAAACTATATTTTAACAGGTAGGCCTTTACCCTTCTGGCTATCCAAAGAATGTCGCCCAGTAAGATTGGCTTAAAGAATGCACTGCTCCTGCACCGTCGCCTTCCTCTCTCTCTGTGTGATCTTTGCAGGGCTAACCATGCACACAAGACTTGCTTCTCGGCTTGTTTACCTTTTTGTCACTGACCAAACCTTCCTCATCTCTAAAGGATCTCTGGATTTTAGGCCCAAATTTAAATACCTAAACACTACTGATTCATTTGTCTACTGTGGTAAATTTAAGATAGAATGAAATACCCCACTATATTTTTTGGTGTTTTCTTTCATGGTTAACAGAGGATGAGGAAAAGGATGGTAAGGCTTGAGCTGATTTTTATGATGACTAGCACACTTACTGGATCATGTGTACCTTAGTGAGCTTATTTATGTTTTATGTAGTAAGCTTAAGTCATTCTAGTGATGCAGGTGAACGTGATTGAGGCAGGGGAGGAGGAGGAGTGGCTGAGGTGGTAGTGCAAGGCTGAAATGCGTGGTAGACCGTGACTTGGTGATGGCGAGAAGAATGGTATACTCGCCGCACGTTAAGTTGGCGAAAATGGGGCCCCTTCACTCCCCCCTTCTGAATGCACGGGATTGGCTGAGGTGTTGGGTGTTGGGTGTTTAGGGCGGAACTTGGAATAAGGCATTCTCACCCAACACCTCAGCCAATCCCGTGCGTTCGGAAGGGGGGAGTGAAGGGGCTCCATTTTCCCCAACTTAACGTGTGGCGAGTATAGTTGAGTGGCTTACTTACCAACTTTAAACATTACTTTTGAGTTGTCTTGCTATGGCTTAAAGATCAGTCTGTATATAACATTCAATACCAGTGTTTTGAAAGTTGTGAAGTGTAGATTAGAGTGGTGATGTGTCAGCTTTATTGCAGTTGGGTAATCTTGCAGCATACCATAACCGTGGAGCTCCTCTTCATTTAACACTCAAGTCTAAAGTTACATTCAATAAACACTCATCCATATCACTGACTTCAATAGGGACAAATAGGTAAAGGGTTGGGTTAAACAAAACTTATTTCTTTCCACTCAGAATTAAAGAATTTGGTAAAGTTTTCCTGTACAGTGCAGTGCGCTCACATTTGTCCAGTTTGGTTTTACGAAATTCAAATTTGAGGTCCAATTACTCACCAAATAAGAGCGCCTGTCAACTCGAGTACATGTACGTTACGTTAGGTAAACGTTCTGTTTTGTATAAGACATAAATTTCATGGGTACAGCATGAAGCCCAGAGTGGTGGGAAGGATGCCATCTTCTCAGTTCTCTCCCCCTTAGATCAAGACAAAATAATAATCCTGGACATCATTAGCCGTGCTCTAACAACTGTATGACCAGTGACCACATCAATCTTGTCGCTATATTGGCCACATCAAACCTTCAAAGTCTGTACATTCGTTGGCAGAAATTCCACCTCACTCCCATACTTAAAGATTGACTCTGGTTTGTCTCCCGAAAGAGTCACAACACCTTAGTACCCCGCCTGGCCTGCCGTGGCTCAGTCCGGCGATGGGGGTTGTGATTGTGAAGGACTCCCAATAATAGAAAGAATGATTCTTTGCACTTTCTCATATTGTTTTAACTAATTCTAAAATCATGTTTTCTCAGCCCATATATGCCATTAGGAAATTAATATTCAGACGGCAGCATCCCTCTGCTTGGGTAACTTTTCCCGAGATGACTCAGATGACGCATGGAATTGACTATTCTTTCAGAGATTGTCGCTTTTCTCACAAAGGTGACCTGCCTGGGAGAGGAATTTCTGTTGAGGAATTTGCAAACTTATTAACAAAAGTATCATTTGCATTAGTTTAAATATCACTTATACTAAGAGGATCTGAGAAAATGATATATTTCCTTTATATGTCAGTTTTATTTGCATCACAAGTTTATTGTACATTTCTTTCTAACTCAACTTTGTTTCACATTTGATATGATTTAGTCTGTAATTTTGGTTCTTTCATTGTACACATGAAAAATGAAAAGTTCCTTCTTTTTAGTGTAGTAAGTTATCAGCCGAGTGCCTTCGTGTGAGACAGTTGAAAGATAAATCACACGTCCCTTGTTCCCTCTGTCCTTACATGGTCACCTATATTTCAGATTTCCTATACCAAGAAGCATTCCTGACCACCTACCGCACCTTCATCCCGCCCGACGACCTCGTTCACAAGCTGCTGAAGCGTTACGACAGGTTCGTCAGCAGCCCGGACATTGAGCGGCAGAAGGCGGCTCGCAACGCCTTCTCCCTGCTGATGCGTGTGGTGGACGACCTGGCCATCATCGACCTGTCCATCAAGACCCTGGAAACCCTCACCAACTTTGAGTATGGCCTGCTGTGTCGCGGAGAGCTGCTGCACGCCCGGGCCCTCAGGGGGAAGATCGTGGAGAAGTTTGAGGCCCGGAAGAAGCACAACGCATCCAAGGAAAGCTACAACATTGCCTCCTTGGCCGTCACTACCAGAAACGTGACTCTTCTCGATTTCAAACCCCAAGAAATAGCCGAGCAGATGACTCTATTAGACGCAGAACTCTTCCTGACGATGGAGATCCCGGAAGTGTTGCTTTACGCGCAGGAGCAGAACGAGGAGAGAGCCCCGAACCTGACCAAGTTCACGGAGCACTTCAACAAGATGTCGTACTGGGCCCGCACGCGCATCCTGGAGCAGGACGACGGCAAGGACCGGGAGAGATACGTCGTCAAGTTCACCAAGATCATGAAGCACCTCCGCAAGATGAACAACTTCAACTCCTACCTGGCTCTCCTCTCGGCCCTCGACTCTGCTCCCATCCGGCGCCTGGAGTGGCAGAAGAACATCACCGACGCGCTCAAGGAGTACTGCCTCCTCATCGACTCCACGTGCTCCTTCCGGGCGTACCGGCAGGCCCTCTCCGACTCCAAGCCTCCCTGCATACCCTACATGTAAGTCACCCTGTTAGCCAAGCCTCCCTGCATACCCTACCCTACATGTAAGTCACCCTGTTAGCCAAGCCTCCCTGCATACCCTACATGTAAGTCACCCTGTTAGCCAAGCCTCCCTCATGTAAGTCACCCTGTTAGCCAGCCTCCCTGCATACCCTACATGTAAGTCACCCTGTTAGCCAAGCCTCCCTGCATGTAAGTCACCCTGTAGCCAAGCCTCCCTGCATGTAAGTCACCCTGTTAGCCAAGCCTCCCTGCATACCCTACATGTAAGTTACCCTGTTAGCCAAGCCTCCCTACATGTAAGTCACCCTGTTAGCCAAGCCTCCCTGCATACCCTACATGTAAGTCACCCTGTTAGCCAAGTCTCCCTGCATGTAAGTCACCCTGTTAGCCAAGTCTCCCTGCATGTAAGTCACCCTGTTAGCCAAGCCTCCCTGCATGTAAGTCACCCTGTAGCCAAGCCTCCCTACATGTAAGTCACCCTGTTAGCCAAGCCTCCCTGACATGTAAGTCACCCTGTTAGCCAAGCCTCCCTGCATGTAAGTCACCCTGTTAGCCAAGCTCCCCTGCATACCCTACATGTAAGTCACCCTGTTAGCCAAGCCTCCCTACATGTAAGTCACCCTGTTAGCCAAGCCTCCCTGCATACCCTACATGTAAGTTACCCTGTTAGCCAAGCCTCCCTACATGTAAGTCACCCTGTTAGCCAAGCCTCCTCTCCTACATGTAAGTCACCCTGTTAGCCAAGCCTCCCTGCACATGTAAGTCACCCTGTTAGCCAAGCCTCCCTGCATACCCTACATGTAAGTCACCCTGTTAGCCAAGCCTCCCTACATGTAAGTCACCCTGTTAGCCAAGCCTCCCTGCATGTAAGTCACCCTGTTAGCCAAGCCTCCCTACATGTAAGTCACCCTGTTAGCCAAGCCTCCCTACATGTAAGTCACCCTGTTAGCCAAGCCTCCCTACATGTAAGTCACCCTGTTAGCCAAGCCTCCCTACATGTAAGTCACCCTGTTAGCCAAGCCTCCCTGCATGTAAGTCACCCTGTTAGCCAAGCCTCCTACATACTACTGTAAGTCACCCTGTTAGCCAAGCCTCCCTACATGTAAGTCACCCTGTTAGCCAAGCCTCCCTGCATGTAAGTCACCCTGTTAGCCAAGCCTCCCTCATGTAAGTCACCCTGTTAGCCAGCCTCCTGCATGTAAGTCACCCTGTTAGCCAAGCCTCCCTGCATACCCTACATGTAAGTCACCCTGTTAGCCAAGCCTCCCTGCATGTAAGTCACCCTGTTAGCCAAGCCTCCCTGCCAATGTAAGTCACCCTGTTAGCCAACCCCTGCATACCCTACATGTAAGTCACCCTGTTAGCCAAGCCTCCCTGCATGTAAGTCACCCTGTTAGCCAAGCCTCCCTACATGTAAGTCACCCTGTTAGCCAAGCCTCCCTGCATGTAAGTCACCCTGTTAGCCAAGCCTCCCTGCATACCCTACATGTAAGTCACCCTGTTAGCCAAGCCCTCCCTGCATGTAAGTCACCCTGTTAGCCAAGCCTCCCTACATGTAAGTCACCCTGTTAGCCAAGCCTCCCTACATGTAAGTCACCCTGTTAGCCAAGCCTCCCTACATGTAAGTCACCCTGTTAGCCAAGCCTCCCTGCATGTAAGTCACCCTGTTAGCCAAGCCTCCCTGCTACATGTAAGTCACCCTGTTAGCCAAGCCTCCCTGCATACCCTACATGTAAGTCACCCTGTTAGCCAAGCCTCCCTGCATGTAAGTCACCCTGTTAGCCAAGCCTCCCTGCATACCCTACATGTAAGTCACCCTGTTAGCCAAGTCTCCCTGTTAGCCAAGCCTCCCTGCATGTAAGTCACCCTGTTAGCCAAGCCTCCCTGCATGTAAGTCACCCTGTTAGCCAAGCCTCCCTGCATACCCTACATGTAAGTCACCCTGTTAGCCAAGCCTCCCTGCATACCCTACATGTAAGTCACCCTGTTAGCCAAGCCTCCCTACATGTAAGTCACCCTGCTAGCCAAGCCTCCCTGCATACCCTACATGTAAGTCACAATGTTGGCAGGCATCAGCGTTCCTAAAGAAATAAGATGAATAAAAGGGATTGATTGACTAAAAGACTGAAGGGAGATGTGTTAAGTGAGACTTAAGTATAAAGACGTTAGACCCTAATAAAGATGTTTATAAAGACGGTTAGTAAGAAGGATGGGGCAAGTTGATATTTCCTGTTGAGAGCTGCTTGGTATGGGAGGGAGCCTGCATGGGGACTCGCGTGTGGTGACCGCCGGGAGTGGCGTCGTAGGGTGGGCGAGGTGACGCCCCCCCCCCCCCCCCCGGTGTTTGCCCCCAATGATTGACGGATTGATTTGTGTTCCAGTGGCCTGATTCTTCAAGACTTGACATTTGTCCATATCGGGAACAGCGATACCCTCCCTGATGGCAATATCAACTTCTCCAAAAGATGGCAACAATACCACATTCTTGAAGACAACATGAAAAGATTTAAACAAGGGTAAGTAAAAATGTGTTTAATGAAACATGTCAACAGTGGTGCTTATGAATCCTCACGTAATCTTTATTGTGAGGGAAATTTGGATGAGAGAATCTAAGTTTATGAGGAGCTTGATCCTGGGCAGGGCCTGAGTCAGCTTTGCAGACTGCTAGGGAGCTGTGAGTTAGTGGTAGGCTTGCCCCACCCTCACTGTAAGGGGAACCTTGTTGGCGACAAGTACTTTAACTTGTACAGTCGCCAACAAGGTTCCCCGTACACCCAGGGTGGGACAAACCTACCACTTTCTCACGTCTCCATAGCAGTCTGCAAAGCTTACTCATGACCTGCCCGCTCCCCTCCCTCGTAGCCGCACCACAGCCTCCCTCCACACTACACGGCCATTCCTGTCTGACACACTGGCTATGGATAGGAATGTATCCATGCAATAATCACAATAATGATAATTCATAATATAGATTATGAAAATAATAACAATAATAATAATGTTAAGTGTCGTGTGTCTGATGTAACATTCTTTGATCACAGCTCCTACGATTTCAAGAAGAACGAGAAGATCATCACCTTTTTGAACAACTTTGATTCTTACCGCAACGAGGAGGCTCTCTGGTACATCTCCGAGACCATCAAGCCACGCGGAGGCAAGAAGAAGTGAGCCGCGGCAAACTGCTTCTTCTGCGGCGAAGGAAAACCCTGGTCCATCTCTTGCATTTTTAACAACTGCTGATTGAATTCTCTGTGCAGATAACACTTGGCCTGTTATAGAGGGAATGCAGTGACTCGGTGGTGGCCGTGAGTACGCTGAACGTGAACCTCGGCAATATCGTGACAGACCTGAAGATTCACCTCGGCTCACGTCGGAAGCTCGGCGGCCGCTGCGAGATCTGTCGAGAGGAAAGAACTTTTATCAATAACATGAACTGCTTAAGATATTATTTATTTTATAAACAGAAACTGGTAATGTATGGCTTTGGATTAAGTATTTAAAAGCTTAATTTAGTATTATCTCTTGCTATACTGGTATGGTATTTACTATTTAGTATTTGAACCAAGTGTAAAATATGCATGAAGGTTTTGAAGTGTAAATACGAGATATAATTTTGTACAGCCATAAAGGAAAGATGGTGAAGCATCTTCAAAGTATTGGTTTTATATTTGTTTACATTAATTTTCTACGTTCAAGCCAATCATGCACTAATTCTTAAGTTTTAATCCCAGCTGTACAAAGGCACTAAGGAGATTGCATACCTGCCATAGCCAGGCCGACACAACACTGTGCAGCCGTAACCAGATAGATCAGCTGCTGGGCAAGTCCTTTTATCCAAGAAGCATGACCTCCACTGATCCGAGCCTCCGATGGCAGGCGTGTCTCGCGACCCGATGCCTCAGTGCTTGGTGGCAGACGGGAGTGTGTCTCAGGTGGTGTCATGATGGGAAGATTCTGCTCTCCCTAAGTCTGTGGCAGCAAGGAGGAAGGCCGCTCCTGCGAGGCACCGGCTGTTGGGAGGTAGTTTAGGCTGCAGGCACAGGAGCATTGAAGGATGACAAGTCCTGCCGATAGAAAATACCCTTCCATGCAGAAAGATTATGACACACCACAGGATACTTGCCACACACGCAATCATTTACCCCATGTCATGGCGAGTCATGGCTGGCTAGGGTGTGGCCCCACAGTCTGCCTGGCCCGGCATGCATGGAAGGGCCACAGGTTGACAGCTGGGAGGGAACGCTGGGCACGCCATCACTGAGCTATGGTAGAGCTTGGATAAAAGGGATTTCAGTGTAATGTGCTTGTTATCGATGTTTAACTGGTATTGAACGCATCACAAAACCTCACTGACGTATTCAGTGCAATGACGTGACGCACGGTGCAAACATGATAGGAAAGAGACTATTGAAGTGCAGTGACAACACAAATGCACACACAGGAATATTTTTGTAGGCCACTCTAGAGTTGGCTTCACTTCATCTCTTTGTGAGGGATGACCAATGTTTGTATGCCAAAAGAATTATATGTGAAAATACATGTCTATCCCAGTCCAGTGTGTGACTTGGTGTGTGTGTGAGAGTAAAGCATCAGAATGGTGCTCTCCATGAAGGCCATAATGGCTAGTCTTGTGCATTGTATTAAGTAGGGCGAGGTCTCAAGAAACTCTTGCTGTAGTGCTACAAGGAGCAGCGAAGTGTGTGTGTGTGTGTGTGTGTGTGTGTGAGAGAGTGAGTGAGTGAGTGAGTGCTTCAGTGCGGGGCGTGTGTGTGCGCCGCCCCACCCCGTGTGCTTCATCGGTGTGTGTGTGTGCGTGAGTGGGCTTGGTGTGTGTGTGCGTGAGTGGGCTTGGTGCTGCCACGGGAGCGGCCGCCAAGAATCAAACCTTTCAGTATGTCAGGAAGATACTTGTACATACTTGTATAGTCACTTATATTGCATTATTTCTATAATCACTATTTTAGTTACAAATGTCACTTTCATTTTAGAAGTTAACCCGTTGCAAAGAGTCACTTACTCAGTGAATCACCATGTAGCAGAAGTTTCCTGTACTCCAGATGTACGTAAAGCTTAGCAAGCCAAAGAGACAGCCCAGTGGCTGCGTGTATGAGTCCAAAGATATATTCCTGCTTGTGAGTGGATGAACCATCATCCAGCGGTCAATGCTCTGAAGTGGAGCAAATAGACAGCGGGTGCATTGCATTAGTGTTGGAAGCAGTGGGAGGAGCCTGACCCTGTGGGAGGAGCCTGACCCTTGGGCTCCACTATGAGGTTCACCACACTGTGGACAGACTTTGAAAAGTCAGTATGTGTCATACTGAATTATTTCCACATTAAGAATCACACCAAATAATGATTATCCACTCCTAAGTCCTTCAGTCAGTTTGTATTTCAGGTTGACAGGTCACATCACTCAGCAAGCTACACACACATTCATCATCATCATCGTGCAACAGCGTCATCTCATTCATGTTTCCATCGCTCATCCATCACTCGGCTTCATGGACCACACCAAAAATGTCAAGGTCACAAGGTCATCAAGGTTCTCAGTCCGTCATCGACGCCAGGTGTTATCAGGGAGGCCTGGAGCAGGGCAGCCCGTGCCAAGGTTCCTGTGTGAGGCCACTGTCCCTGCCCCAGCCAGGTGACTGTGTGAGGTCTCCCCAGCCAGGTGACTGTGCCCCGGCGGGTTCAGGGCGGGGGGGGGGGGGGGGGGGAGATCTCCGCGGGCAGGAGTGAGTGGTCCCAATAGTGATGAATTTCTTCATGATCACAGTCAAGTCTTATTGTGGATTTGAGTGTAATAAGGATTGTGTGCAACGATAATTGTAATGTCATTCGTTATTTGATTCTTTGGTGAGAAATACTTGAGTGCAAGCGGCCGGCTGCCTTTTGGGTGCCGCTTCGTGTGCCAGGTTTTCAGGTTGGGTCGTTTTCTTGGTCAAGTCACTGACTCGGGTCAAAATTGTTGTGCAATTTTAGTTTACTTTTCTTGTCTTTCCTTTTGTGTTTTATAAAGTAAACTTTGACCACTGGTGCGAGAGCAGAACTCGGGACAACGCAAGGCTCTTCTTCCAAAACTCTTGAAACATTTTGGCATTCATGAAAACGCCATACAGTATATTAAAAAATTCCATCCTTTGGATGTTTTTTTTCCAATGTGTTTTCTATTATCATCACATCACCTGCTCTTGTCAGGGCTAAGGAAGACAAAGATGATGAAACGTTTCAAGTAACAGAACGAAAGTAAATTTGCTTTGTCTGTCATTCCCTTGCCTGGGTTGTAAGTGACGGTAGTGCATGGTCACCCTCAGTACAGTGGTCATGTAGCAATATCCCCGGTGGTTAGCCATGAACAGGCTGTGCAGAACACCAATACTGTGTGGCAAACAGTACAATGAAACACTGCTCCGAGCCCCGTGTATGTACCAGGTGTGGCGCATCACTACTTCTTAATAGTGAAGTGTTTGTCCTTTACAGAGTGTGTCATACGCCTGATATCACAACGTTCAGTTGAGTTCATCTTACTTTTCTCAAAACTGTAGAGTGAGGAACTCCACCAGACATCGAAGGCTGGACACAGTTACCACACAACGCAACACATTTATGACTGCAATTCTACACACCTCATTTTGTATGTATCATGTGTATACAGATTATTTTTCCATGCTGCATGATATGTACCGTCAATGGTTCTGTAATGTTAAGGTGATGTCGCGAGGCCGCGCCCCGTGTGTGCCTGGGCGGGCAGGGCGGCGGCCGAGGGTGCAATGCAGGCGTGGGACCGAGTGTTCCCTGTGTGGTGCAACAGCAGGTGTGGAAGAAGCTCCTGTGAGGGCTATTAAGGAGGGGAATCAGAGGCTGCCTCAACACAGCCCTTATTCTAGTCATTTAAGTAAGTCGTTGCACATTGAGATATTATTTAACTTTGGACTTTTCAAATTAGTAATTATTATTTAATCTTGCAGAATGAGATACTCTAAGTTAATGGTTTGTATTGTCAAGCAATTTTATACATTAAAGGAAATTTATATGCCTATATTTTGTTTCTGTTTCCTGGAGCATAAAAGGGAGGATGGAAGTTCAAGTTTTCTTTGTTTCTTCAATAACATTAAACAGTAAAATTAAAGTGACCCATTACTGTAAAGACACCCTAGATGGCTAGGCATCATAAGTCACGAGATTAATTACATCCAGAAATATAACGTTTTATATTAATTAAGCAATTAAAGGTTTTTTTGGCAAATTTAAGAATAGATTTAGCATGATTATGATAATGATAATAATAACTGATAATAACTAATAGTAATAATAATAAAAAATTACATTACGTACAAGTCTAGAGTTAGTGAAACCTGGCAAGGCGTCACCGCAGAGTTTTTCAGACACTTGCTTCTGTGTAGCGACTTTCTTCGCTCACCCTCGCGCGCGAGTTTCGTGTTAAAGCGAAGGCCGAACTTCAAGTTAAAATACTTAAGGGGAGGGGTAAGCATTCAGGTCATCATATAGAAGGAATGGTTGAAATTTTATGAAACTAACACAATGTTGGGACTATTAAAAAATTGCTTCAAACCAAAAAATAATGATTTTTTTTTTTTTTTTTTTTTAACTTAAATTCTTCAAGCTGACTCTCCTTCAGATTTGCTACTATTGCTTATTTCTAAAGTTAATTTTAAAGAGGAAGTTTATTTCTATTAATTTGGTTGCCGGAATTTGAAATTTATGATTAGTTTTCAAGATGTATACAATTTTCGAAGAACATAAAACAACAACAACAACATGTCATTTGATTTGATAAAGAAATTATTTTTTCATATCAATAATTTGGCAAGAGGAATCCTTCTTTATATCATACTGATCAAAACAAACTTAAACAAGATTCAAAATTGGTTGAAAATCGAGCAAGTAGTCTTATAGAAGTATTGGAAACCAGTCAAAAAGTAATTTTGAGAAAACGGTCCTCAAAGATTGGCTACAAATTACTCCTATAACAATCCATTCAACAGAAATTTCTACTTAGTAAGTTTTATAACTCTTTTACTAAAAATTTCAATAAAATAAACATCAGAAATTTATCATTAATAAAAAAGATACAGCATTTTGAATGCAAGTATCCAGAGCAATTCTTGGCGGCGATGTTAGCGGTGACGGGCCTTTTCATCTAATAGACCAAATATAAATAATAAAAAACATACACACTTGACCAGGGCTCTCCTAGAAGGCCTTGCCTTGGTTCAAACTCTTCCACACTACCCCATGCAGGGATGGTTTGAGAAGCACGTTTTTTTCCCCCAGTAGGCCTACCCTTGTAGGCCTACTCTCTTGTGGTTGCTGTGTCGTACAGCAACCACAACCATTTTTTTTCAGATAAAATAACAAGATAACTGAAAAAAATAATGGAAAACTAAATTTGTATTA
>JACEEZ010019261.1:0-32500 GCA_016584305.1 Chionoecetes opilio | reverse complement strand
CAGGAAAAGATGGCACTTGGTAAGATGGTACAGCAAAAAATGTCACAAAGTTTGGAGTAGGAAGAAATACCACATACAAGTAAGGGCATCTTATATAGTAGTGTAGATTAGGCAA
Organism: Chionoecetes opilio; assembly: GCA_016584305.1. Lineage (NCBI taxonomy): Eukaryota > Metazoa > Arthropoda > Malacostraca > Decapoda > Majidae > Chionoecetes > Chionoecetes opilio. The sequence goes on along the minus strand of JACEEZ010019261.1, from coordinate 32,385 downwards.
AGGTGGCACCAAACCGTTAATCCGTTAATCGTTAATTAACGAAGTTAACATTTTCGTTAACGATTAAACTTTTAAGTTAACTTTGGAAATCATTATCGGACTAATTAACTTCCGTTACATTTAACTTCCGTTAACTCAAGTCCGCTAACCCAAAAATTTCACAAAAACCGGTAAACGTTTAAAAGTTTCTATTATTTTCATTCTATTATTAAAAGCCTTTAAAAACCTAAAACAGGGCCAAAACTATGAAATCAGCCTTTTTTAGGTTTTTTTAAAAGTTAAAACTATAAAATCTGCCTTTTTTTTTTTTTTACTCTAAAGCAAAAAAAACCTATAGTTTTTGGGTTCCAAAGCCCTTAAAAAACCCCAGAAAGGCTGATTTTATAGTGTTGGCACTTTTCAAAGGTGTTTTTAGGTGGTTTTAGAGCAAAAACAGATTTTTTTTTTTTTCTAGAATAAAAATTAACGTTAAATTTCGTTAAATTAACGTTTAAATCGTTTATCGATAACTTCCGTTACATTTTTAAAGAATTAACTGATTAACGGTTATCGAAGTTAATTTTTTGGATAACGGATTAACGGTTAACGAAGTTAACTTTTTGATTAACGGCGCCCACCACTGAGATTAGGTTAGATTAGGTTAGGACGTATTTGAATAAGGTTCTCAAAAGGTGCTATTTATTCCTAGCCTGAAGAATATACCATTTTTTCCTCTGATTTTATTTCCAGTGCCATTAATTCCTGTGTCATTTTTTCCTACATTGGACCTGAGATGCTTGCTTTGTTTAGTAATACTGTCAACACAACACCATCGGCGGCTGACTCAGTGCACAGGCAGATGGATGCGAGGCTGCCATGAAGTTGGTGACTCGGTGCCTTATCGGTGAGTCTTTGCGCGGCCTGGTGTGTGTGAGTCGTGGGGCGGGAGTCACTGGGGACCCACGGGTATCCTCAGCCCCTTGCCAGCCCTCAGCGGGGGCCCGGACACCAGCCAGTACGTGGGCAGCGACCCCTTGCCCTGGGGGGTATGGGTGGGTCTCATATAGTAAAGGGACTCTAGGTAGGGGTAGCGTCACTACTACTACTATTACTACTATCTACTGCATTATTACTCCTACATTATTATTGTTATCATTATCATTAGTATTAAGAACATAGAACATAAGAAAATAAGGAAGCTACAAGAGGCTTAGAAGAAGCTAGAAGAGAAGAGGTATTACTACTACTACTAGCCTACTATCATTATCATCATTATTATTATTACTACTCCTGCTGCTTCTACTATTACTACAACTACTACTACCATTACTTACTACTACTACTACTACTACTACTACTACTACTACTACTACTACTACGACAATAATTAATACTACAACTCTCGTCTTCTACTGGAAATACCACGCCTGACACACAGACACACACACACACACATAACTCTCTCTTAACTAATCCCCAGGGAGCTCTAGCAACCACGTCCTTCCCGTTCAAGCACCCACGCTAGAATCTACTACTACTACAACCACTACTACAACTACAACAACTACTACTACTACAACCACTACTACATCTATAACAACAACAACTACTACTACTACAACCACTACTACATCTACAACTACAACTACTACTACTACTACAGTCACTACTACATCTACAACAACTACTACTACTACTACTACAACCACTACTTCAACTACAACTACTATGTACCGCTACTCCCTTGCACCTTCTGGAAATACCCCACCTGACTCTCTCTCTCTCTCTCTCTCTCTCTCTCTCTCTCTCGTCTCGTCTCTTTCTCTCACCTTCACTTCCTGATAGCCCCGGAACTCGCAGCTGTACCCGCCCACCAGGTCCAGCACGTCCTTGGTGGCCTGCGACAGGTGCACCTTCATGGCTGGGGAGGAAAGGCGCGAGGAAGGGGAGATAGAGAGCAAAAATGGGACGTGGGACGAAAACAAATAGAGGAAAAAATGACGAGGGAAAAAAACTGGAAAATGTCTCTTTCTAGTTCATTAATCAAAAATAATGGTCCCTATGCTCCAGCGAGAGAGAGAGAGAGAGAGAGAGAGAGAGAGAGAGAGAGAGAGAGAGAGAGAGAGAGAGAGAGAGAGAGAGACTCACCCTCGCCTGTGGTCTCCATCCTGCTCGCCACGTTCACGGTGTCGCCGAAGAGGCAGTAGCGCGGCATCTTGGTGCCCACCACACCTGCGGCCAAGGGTAACAGTACATTAGCCTTGCCTTCGGGGGGACACACACACAAGGGATCAGGTAATTCCATAAGAGAAAAAACAGACCATGCACCCTCGTCACCATACTTCAGAATGTCATTCTCCCCCTGGGGGAAATTCCCCTCTGGTTGAGAACCGTCGCCCCAGGCCTAAAGAAAGCGTAAGTGCGGCAGCCCTGTCTTCGGGTGGGCTATTTTGAGCCTTACGGTTCAGGAGCTGCGAGCTTGTGGTACACAATTCAATAGGCTGCCGCCACCAGGCCACCGCTGCATTGTGTGGCACCCCGGGGACTCCGAGGCAACACAACGATCAATACTGCCACAATTTGTCTGCCATTCTGTGGTCACAAGTCCTCCCCTGAAACCCTGAAATTCCTCACCCTCCAGAGGGGAATTGCCCACTGATTGAGAAGCCATGCTATATTGAAAGAGGGAAGAAAAGGAAGAAAATAACAGAAGGCAAGGCCACAGTACCCGCCACGCAGGAGCCGGAGTTGATGCCCGCGCGGATGAGCAGGTCTTTGTCTGGGCAGTGGGGATCTCGAACTCCTTGGCGCCCTCGATCAGGTCCAGGGCCATGTTGCACAGCTCGGCGGCGTGACGCAGCCCTGAAATACACACACACACACTCACCCACCACTCACCCAGGAACAGGGAGGAAAAAAGGATAAAGAAAAATACACAAACGAAAAGAAAACGGCGAATACGATTATTGGTAGCCTATAAGCAAGGTATTCCCTGTGTTTTGTACTTCCTTCCCTTAAAAACACACACACACACACACACACACACACACACACACACATCACGATGCCGGAACTACGGACTACGGAGAGAGAGAGAGAGAGAGAGAGAGAGAGAGAGAGAGAGAGAGAGAGAGAGAGAGAGAGAGAGAGAGAGAGAGAGAGAGAGAGAGAGGTCAGACTCAGTCGGCATAACATACATATCCGTGTTATGCCCCCTGCTAAGTGAGGCATAATTAATGAACTACCAACACACACGCTTGGTGATGTCACGGAGACGCGGCGACACGCGGCGATCACAACACAAAGGAGGAACACAAATACCTACACAGGAATCAACAAAATAATGCGTAAGAAAAAGTGGGATACGAAGGAAGCAAAGAGAGATCAATACATAACATAAAGTGTAGGAAAGGAAAAAATAACAAGAGAATTAACAAGAGCACGAAGGCAGAACAGGAAAAACAGGAAGCAACAAAATAATGCGACAGATAAAAGTGTGAGAGAGAAAGAAATATAAAATAAAACGTGGAGAAAATGGGAAAAAAAACATAGATCATTAGTACTAGGGGAGAGCGGGGCAGGTTGCATCGAGGGTAGGTTGCATCATTGCCTCTAACTCGCATTAACTTTTTTTATTATTATTATTGCTGTAGTTGTAGTAGTAGTAGTTTATAGTAGTAGTAGTAGCAGTAGTAGTAGTAGTAGTAGTAGTAGTAGTAGTAGTAGTAGTAGTAGTAGTATTAAGACGATGTAGTACGTGTGATAGCATGCGAGTTAAGAGGCAATGATGCAACCTGCCCCGCTCTCCCCTACTACAGTATATAAGCAGTGAAAACAAAATGTCTAGAAAATTATAACCAGGTAACAAGAAAATTAGAACTATTGTCAAGGCAACGCAACCCAAACAAGAGGAAGAGACGATCTAAATAGCATTACATACATCATTGATCTAGCACAATAACTTGGCGGTGGTAGATCTATTTCATTTCAAGCTCTTCGTTGCCTTTTCACGCCTCCTCACACAGTCGAGCAAAATCAGACCAGCGCTTCCATACTCTTCCCTTTGAATGCGTGATAACAAATGGTGACTTTTTTGCAAGAATAAAGAAAAGGCTGAAAGTTTTTTAGATCGATGGAGTAAGAGTATAGATGTAAGGAAGGAATTGAGTAACTTGTAGACTATGTTGACATGCAAACAACACACTGACAGCAAACAACAATATACTCTCTCTCTCTCTCTCTCTCTCTCTCTCTCTCTCTCTTCTCTCTCTCTCTCTCTCTCTCTCTCTCTCTCTCTCTCTCCTCTCTACTCTCATCCTCTACTCTCTCTACATCTCGTCCTCTAGGTCTCTCTACTCTCTCTCTCTCTCTCTCTATCTCTCTCTCTTCTCTCTCTCTCTCTCTCTCTCTCTCTCTCTCTCTCTCTCTCTCTCTCTCTCTCTCTCTCTCTCTTCTCTCTCTCTCTCTCTCTCTCTCTCTCTCTCTTCTCTCTCTCTCATCTCTCCTCATCTCTTATCCTCCTCTCTCTCTCTCTTCTCTCTCCTCTCTCTCTCTACTCTCTCTCTCTCTCCTCTCCTCTTCTCTCTCTCTCTCATCTCTCTCTCTTTTCTCTCTCTCTCTCTCTCTCTCTCCTCTCTCTCTCTCTCTCTCTCTCTCTTCTCTCCTTCTCTCTCTCTCTCTCTCTCTCTCTCTCTCTCTCTCTCTCTCTCTCTCTCTCTCTCTCTCTCTCTCTCTCTCTCTCTCTCTCTCTCTCTCTCCTCCTCTCTCTCTCTCAGCCCTACCGTTGGGGTGGGGCACGCCGGACACCACCATGTAGGCGTCGCCAATAGTCTCCACTTTGTACACGTCGTAGTTACCGATGCGGGAGTCAAACATGTTGTACAGCTTGTTAAGCAGCAAGATCACCTGCCGGGGAGGGGAAGAGCAAGACGTGTATAAGGGGAGAGAGATACTATACTATAAGAAAACATAAAAAAATAAGGAAGCTACAAGAGGCCGCGAGACCTACACGAGGTATAGCTACATATAGTTCCTGTTATACACTACCTACATATCCATTATCCACCCTTCATCCCCATCCATGAATTTATCCATCCTCCTTTTAACCCCTTCACGCCCAGATCTTTCCTTCGCTATAAAAAAAATGTATGCTGTCGAGCCATGAAATTAAGAAGTCACTTAATATACCAAATTAGTTGACAAGGATACTAAACAGGTCATATTTATAAAATATTGCTTATATTCATTATAAATTGTCTAATGATAGGCAAATTGCAATGGAAATTACGTTCTGGGCCTCAAGGGGTTAAAGGTCTCTATTGACTCCGCACTAACTACCTGACGACTGAGTCCATTCCAATCATTTACCACCCTATATTTGTGAACCAGTTTTTCCCTATTTCCTTTTTATGTCTACGCTTTTCTAGCTTGAAGCATTACTTCTTGTTCTACCCTACCCTGACGTTACTTGCTCGCCTCTACCTCGCTGTCTATTCATTCGTGCACTCAGTATGGTTCAATCCTTAAATTTAGGCCGGCGAGACTGTGCGAGTATTTCACGTCTCAAGATCACCTGAAATCGAGGGAGGAGGAGGAAGAAGAAAGGGGAAAAGCGAAATGATGACGAAATTTTTGTTAGTTTACTTAATGGACAGGCTAAGGAGCAGTATTAAAGGACAGGCTAAGGAGCAGTATTAAAGGACAGGCTAAGGAGCAGTATTAAAGGACAGGCTAAGGAGCAGTATTAAAGGACAGCTAAGGAGCAGTATTAAAGGACAGGCTAAGGAGCAGTATTAAAGGACAGGCTAAGGAGCAGTATTAAAGGACAGCCTAAGGAGCAGTATTAAAGGACAGGCTAAGGAGCAGTATTAAAGGACAGCTAAGGAGCAGTATTAAAGGACAGGCTAAGGAGCAGTATTAAAGGACAGGCTAAGGAGCAGTATTAAAGGACAGCCTAAGGAGCAGTATTAAAGGACAGGCTAAGGAGCAGTATTAAAGGACAGGCTAAGGAGCAGTATTAAAGGACAGGCTAAGGAGCAGTATTAAAGGACAGCCTAAGGAGCAGTATTAAAGGACAGGCTAAGGAGCAGTATTAAAGGACAGCCTAAGGAGCAGTATTAAAGGACAGGCTAAGGAGCAGTATTAAAGGACAGGCTAAGGAGCAGTATTAAAGGACAGGCTAAGGAGCAGTATTAAAGGACAGGCTAAGGAGCAGTATTAAAGGACAGGCTAAGGAGCAGTATTAAAGGACAGGCTAGGGAGCAGTATTAAAGGACAGGGCTAAGGAGCAGTATTAAAGGACAGCCTAAGGAGCAGTATTAAAGGACAGGCTAAGGAGCAGTATTAAAGGACAGGCTAAGGAGCAGTATTAAAGGACAGGCTAAGGAGCAGTATTAAAGGACAGGCTAAGGAGCAGTATTAAAGGACAGCTAAGGAGCAGTTTAAAGGACAGGCTAAGGAGCAGTATTAAAGGACAGGCTAAGGAGCAGTATTAAAGGACAGGCTAAGGAGCAGTATTAAAGGCACAAGGCTATAAGGCAGGGAGATTAAAGGACAGGCTAAGGAGCAGTATTAAAGGACAGGCTAAGGAGCAGTATTAAAGGACAGGCTAAGGAGCAGTATTAAAGGACAGGCTAAGGAGCAGTATTAAAGGACAGGCTAAGGAGCAGTATTAAAGGACAGCTAAGGAGCAGTATTAAAGGACAGGCTAAGGAGCAGTATTAAAGGACAGGCTAAGGAGCAGTATTAAAGGACAGGCTAAGGAGCAGTATTAAAGGACAGGCTAAGGAGCAGTATTAAAGGACAGGCTAAGGAGCAGTATTAAAGGACAGGCTAAGGAGCAGTATTAAAGGAGCAGGGCTAAAGGAGGCAGCATTTAAAGGACAGGCTAAGGAGCAGTGTTAAAGGACAGGCTAAGGAGCAGTATTAAAGGACAGACTAAGGAGCAGTATTAAAGGACAGGCTAAGGAGCAGTATTAAAGGACAGGCTAAGGAGCAGCATTAAAGGACAGGCTAAGGAGCAGTATTAAAGGACAGGCTAAGGAGCAGTATTAAAGGACAGGCTAAGGAGCAGCATTAAAGGACAGGCTAATGAGCAGTATTAAAGGACAGGCTAAGGAGCAGATTAAAGGACAGGCTAAGGAGCAGTATTAAAGGACAGGCTAAGGAGCAGTATTAAAGGACAGCTAAGGAGCAGTATTAAAGGACAGGCTAAGGAGCAGTATTAAAGGACAGGCTAAGGAGCAGATTAAAGGACAGGCTAAGGAGCAGTATTAAAGGACAGGCTAAGGAGCAGATTAAAGGACAGGCTAAGGAGCAGCATTAAAGGACAGCTAGGAGCAGTATTAAAAAGGCTAAGAGCGATTAGACAGCTAAGGAGCAGATTAAAGGACAGGCTAAGGAGCAGTATTAAAGGACAGGCTAAGGAGCAGTATTAAAGGACAGGCTAAGGAGCAGTATTAAAGGACAGGCTAAGGAGCAGTATTAAAGGACAGGCTAAGGAGCAGTATTAAAGGACAGGCTAAGGAGCAGTATTAAAGGACAGGCTAAGGAGCAGTATTAAAGGACAGGCTAAGGAGCAGTGTAAAGGACAGGCTAAGGAGCAGTATTAAAGGACAGGCTAAGGAGCAGTATTAAAGGACAGGCTAAGGAGCAGTGTTAAAGGACAGGCTAAGGAGCAGTATTAAAGGACAGGCTAAGGAGCAGCATTAAAGGACAGGCTAAGGAGCAGTATTAAAGGACAGGCTAAGGAGCAGTATTAAAGGACAGGCTAAGGAGCAGCATTAAAGGACAGGCTAATGAGCAGTGTTAAAGGACAGGCTAAGGAGCAGCATTAAAGGACAGGCTAAGGAGCAGCATTAAAGGACGGCTAAGGAGCAGTATTAAAGGACAGGCATTCATGGAGCAGTATTAAAGGACAGGCTAAGGAGCAGCATTAAAGGACAGGCTAAGGAGCAGTATTAAAGGACAGGCTAAGGAGCAGCATTAAAGGACAGGCTAAGGAGCAGCATTAAAGGAGCAGGGAGTTTTAAAAAGAGGCTAGACAATTTCATGGATGGGGATGAAAGGTGGATGTAGGTAGTATTAAGTAACAGGAACTACCACGTGTAGGTCTCACAGCCTCTTATAGCTTCCTTATTTTCTGATGTTTTTCTTATGTTCTTATTAGTAAGGAGCAATGGACGAGGACAACGAGAGCGATTACATATGATGAAAAATGAGAGAGGCCGGTTGCTTTGTGTGAGGTGTGCGCGTGTGTGTGTGTGTGTGTGTGTGTGTGGTGTGTGTGTGTGTGTGGTTGTGCTGTGTGTGTGTGTGGTGTTTTTATGTGTGTGTGTGTGTGTGTGTGTGTGTGTGTGTGTGTGTGTGTGTGTATGTTGTGTGTGTGTGTGTGTGGTGTGTGTGTGTGTGTGTGTGTGTGTTGTGTTGTGTGTGTGTGTGTGTGTGTGTGTGTGTGCGTGTGTGTGTGTGGTGTATGTGTGTGTGTGTGTGTGTGTGTGTGTGTGTGTGTGTGTGTGTGTGTGTGTGTGTGTGTGTGTGTGTGTGTGTGTGTGTGTACTTCATAATGTTGACAAATAAATGAATGCCGGTGAGACGCAGGCGTGTTTCCCACACTACCTATACTCCTTCATGTAGTCCGTCTGGTTCAACCCTTACGCCTTCACACCCAGATCTTTCCTTGGCTATATGAAATCATCTGTTGTTAGCCATAAAATTACGAAAAGTAACTGAATATACCAAATTAGTTAGTGGACAAAGATACTAAACAGGTCATAGCTATAAAACAATGCTTAAAGTCACTAAAAATCGTCTAATGGGCCCAAATTACAATGGAAACTACGTTCTGGGCCTCAAGGGGTTAATTAAATGTAGGCCGGCGAGACTGTGTGAGTGAAAAGTCTCATCTTATTAGCGTGACGCAATCCAATGAACACAAACATAGTTAGCTCCAGGCATCTATTAATCTTCTTATACGTATTACATGTGTGTGTGTGTGTGTGTGTGTGTGTGTGTGTGTGTGTGTGTGTGTGTGTGTGTGTGTGTGTGTGTGTGATGTGTGTTGTGTGTGTGTGTGACGCGTACATAATTAATTAATTCAATTTCAGCGCCTCTCCGTTTCAAGTCTCCCCGCCTCTCCTAGATTAATTCCGGGCCCAGCACACTTTGATACTTATTGGACGCCCGGTATTTAGACATACAGCCTCGGATGGGTATTTCCAGGTAACTCAGATGCATAGGTGTATTAATTATTTCTGGGCCAGTGAGCCGTGAAGGAGAAGAAGGAAGGGAAGGAGGGAGGAGGAGAGGGAGGGAAGGAGGGAGGAAGGAAGGAAGGCAGGGAGGGAAGGAGGGAAGGGGAGGGGAGGGAGGAGAAGAAGGAAGGGAAGGAGGGAGGGAAGGAGGGGGGAAGGAAAGGAAGGAGGGAGGGAGAGGGGAGGGAGGAGAGAGGGAGGGGAGGGAGGGAGTGTGATATAACTTGTCGTCTTTACCTAATAAGTAATAAGCGTCCTTCCCGTCGTGTTGATGATTGAAGTGACTTTCTAGACCAATAAATCTCGGCTTCTCTCTCTGCCTTCTGTTTACATTCCCGAGTTCGATCCGAGTGAGACCCATAAATCCACTTTAAAATATTTCTGCACCGTCGAGTGGCCTATGAACACCCACATGCTGCCCATTAACTCTACCTTCGATTGCGAGTGCATCGGAGGACACAGGGGGGCGGCATGAGCCTCTAATTACAGGCGTCACTGTAACAACCCTAAAAACATAAGGAAGCTACAAGAGGCCGCGAGACCTACACGTGGTAGTTCCTGTTACCTAACACTACCTACATCCACCTTTCATCCCCATCCATAAAATTGTCTAGCCTCGTTTTAAAACTCCCTAATGACTCCGCACTAACTACTTGACAGGCCATACAATCATTTACCACCCTATATATTTGTGAACCAGTTTCTCCATATTTACTTTTAAGCTTTTCCCGTTTGAATCCGTTATTTCTTGTTCTGCCCTGCCAACTAACCATAAGTAAATTTAAACCGATACATTTACGGAGCTTACGTAATTTTTGAATGGCCCCTAGATAGATTGATAGATATTGACCACAAAAATACAAATAAACGATGCTAACAATTTAGGTTATGGTTCATATAAAAGCCATAAAAACAATATTTGCAAAACAAGAATCCGTTACTTCTCGTTCTACCCTGATAACTAACCATAAGAACCTATCCTACATCTCTTTTATTGTATCCCTTGAACCACTTACGTAATGAAGACCCAACAGAATAAATGGAAGCTTCTGACATAAGAACATAAGAAAATAACGAAGCTACAAGAGGCCGTGAGACCTACACAAGGTAGTTCCTGTTACTTAACACTACCTATATCCACCTCTCTTCCCCATCCATGAATTTATCCAGACTCCTTTTAAAGACCCCAATAGACTCCGCATTGACCACCTGACGACTGAGTCCATTCCAATCATTCACCACCCTATTTGTGAACCAGTTTCTCCCTAATATCTGACCCAACAGAATGAGTGGAAGCGTCTCACCTGCATGGGTTGGGAGTCGGAACAGAGTGTTGTAAATCCCACAATGTCGCTGAAGTACACAGACACTGCCTTGAAGGACTCGGCGGGAACCTGTTGGCGCCAAAACCCAAGATTAATAGACATACTATTTAAAAAGTCTATCGATCTTGCCAAAACCAAAGAATAGGCCATTTATTCTTGTGCCATTTTTTCTTGGGCCATTATTTCCTGTGCCATTATTTCCCGTGCCATTATTTCCTGTGCCATTATTTCCCGTGCCATTATTTCCCGTGCCATTATTTCCTGTGCCATTATTTTCTGTGCCATTATTTCCTGTGCCATTATTTCCTGTGCCATTATTTCCTGTGCCATTATTTCCTGTGCCATTATTTCCTGTGCCATTATTTCCTGTGCCATTATTTTATGTGCCATTATTTCCTGTGCCATTATTTCCTGTGCCATTATTTCCTGTGCCATTATTTCCTGTGCCATTATTTCCTGTGCCATTATTTCCTGTGCCATTATTTTCTGTGCCATTATTTCCTGTGCCATTATTTCCTGTGCCATTATTTTCTGTGCCATTATTTCCTGTGCCATTATTTCCTGTGCCATTATTTCCTTTGCCATTATTTCCTGTGCCATTATTTCCTGTGCCATTATTTCCTGTGCCATTATTTTCTGTGCCATTATTTCCTGTGCCATTATTTCCTGTGCCATTATTTCCTGTGCCATTATTTCCTGTGCCATTATTTCCTGTGCCATTATTTCCTGTGCCATTATTTCCTGTGCCATTATTTCCTGTGCCATTATTTCCTGTGCCATTATTTCCTGTGCCATTATTTTATGTGCCATTATTTCCTGTGCCTTTATTTCCTGTGCCATTATTTCCTGTGCCATTATTTCCTGTGCCATTATTTCCTGTGCCATTATTTCCTGTCCCCTTATTTCCTGTCCCATTATTTCCTGTCCCATTATCACCACCGCCGCCGCGAGAAAGAGAGAAGAGGGAGTTATTATTGCTATCATCGAATGGAGGAAAAAATGAAGGTAAATGTAGAAAATGCCACCACCACGGAAAAGAAAAAAGAGGATGTAGTTATTATTATCGTCCTCATTACTATCATTACTATATACCAGAAAGAGAGAAAGGAATGTAGGAAGAAATGGCACAGAAAATAATGGCACAGGAAATAATGGCACAGGAAATTATTGGCACAGGAAATAATGGCACAGGAAATAATGACACAGGAAATAATGACACAGGAAATAATGGCACAGGAAATAATGGCACAGGAAATAATGACACAGGAAATAATGGCACAGGAAATAATGGCACAGGAAATAATGGCACAGGAAATAATGACACAGGAAATAATGGCACAGGAAATTATTGGCACAGGAAATAATGGCACAGGAAATAATGGCACAGGAAATTATTGGCACAGGAAATAATGGTACAGGAAATAATGGCACAGGAAATAATGGCACAGGAAATAATGGCACAGGAAATAATGACACAGGAAATAATGGCACAGGAAATTATTGGCACAGGAAATAATGGCACAGGAAATAATGCCACAGGAAATAATGGCACAGGAAATAATGGCACAGGAAATAATGGCACAGGAAATAATGACACAGGAAATAATGGCACAGGAAATAATGGCACAGGAAATAATGGCACAGGAAATAATGGCACAGGAAATAATGGCACAGGAAATAATGGCACAGGAAATAATGGCACAGGAAATTATTGGCACAGGAAATAATGGCACAGGAAATAATGGCACAGGAAATAATGGCACAGGAAATAATGGCACAGGAAATTATTGGCACAGGAAATAATGGCACAGGAAATAATGGCACAGGAAATAATGGCACAGGAAATAATGGCACATAAAATAATGGCACAGGGAATAGTGGGACAGGAAATAATGGCACAGGGAATACTGGCACAGGAAATACTGGGACAGAAGATAATGGGACAGAAAATAATGGGACAGGAAATAATGGGACAGGAAATAATGGCACAGGAAATACTGGGACAGGAGATAATGGGACAGGAAATAATGGGACAGGAAATAATGGCACAGGAAATACTGGGACAGGAGATAATGGGACAGGAAATAATGGGACAGGAAATAATGGCACAGGAAATACTGGGACAGGAGATAATGGGACAGGAAATAATGGGACAGGAAATAATGGCACAGGGAATACTGGCACAGGAGATAATGGTACAGGAAATAATGGGTCAGGAAATAATGGGACAGTAAATAATGGGACAGGAAATAATGGCACATAAAATAATGGCACAGGGAATAGTGGGACAGGAAATAATGGCACAGGAAATACTGGGACAGGAAATAATGGGACAGGAAATAATGGCACAGGAAATAATGGCACAGGAAATAATGGGACAGGAAATAATAGCACAGGAAATACTGGGACAGGAAATAATGGCACAGGAAATAATAGCACAGGAAATAATGGCACAAGAAATAATGTCACAGGAAATAATGGTACAGGAAATAATTGGTACAGGAGAAAATGGCATATTCTTCAGCATAGGAATAAATGTCACACTTTGAGAGTTTATTCAAATATATCCTAATCTACACTATAAGATGCCATTACTCTTATGTGCCATATTTTTACTAATCATATTAGTTATACATATACATATTAAAGTTTGTGACATTTTTTCCTGTCCCATTTCTTCTGTAGCCATTATTTCCTGTCCCATTATCTCCTGTCCCAGTATTTCCTGTCCCATTATCTCCTGTCCCAGTATTTCCTGTGCCATTATTTCCTGTCCCATTATCTCCTGTCCCAGTATTTCCTGTCCCATTATCTCCTGTCCCAGTATTTCCTGTGCCATTATTTCCTGTCCCATTATCTCCTGTCCCAGTATTTCCTGTCCCATTATCTCCTGTCCCAGTATTTCCTGTGCCATTATTCCTGTCCCATTATCTCCTGTCCCAGTATTTCCTGTCCCATTATCTCCTGTCCCAGTATTTCCTGTGCCATTATTTCCTGTCCCATTATCTCCTGTCCCAGTATTTCCTGTCCCAGTATTTCCTGTGCCATTATCTCCTCTCCCAGTATTTCCTGTGCCATTATTTCCTGTCCCATTATCTCCTGTCCCAGTATTTCCTGTCCCAGTATTTCCTGTGCCATTATCTCCTCTCCAGTATTTCCTGTGCCATTATTTCCTGTCCCATTATCTCCTGTCCAGTATTTTCCTGTCCCAGTATTTTCCTGTGCCATTATCTCCTCTCCCATATTTCCTGTGCCATTATTTCCTGTCCCATTATTTCCTGTCCCACTATTCCCTGTGTCATTTTTTCCTGTGCCATTATTTCCTGTCCCATTATTTCCTGTCCCATTATTTCCTGTCCCATTATTTCCTGTCCCATTATTTCCTGTCCCACTATTCCTGTGTCATTTTTTCCTGTGCCATTATTTCCTGTCCCATTATCTCCTGTCCCAGTATTTCCTGTGCCATTATTTCCTGTCCCATTATCTCCTGTCCCAGTATTTCCTGTCCCAGTATTTCCTGTGCCATTATCTCCTCTCCCAGTATTTCCTGTGCCATTATTTCCTGTCCCATTATTTCCTGTCCCACTATTCCCTGTCATTTTTTCCTGTGCCATTATTTCCTGTCCCATTATTTCCTGTCCCATTATTTCCTGTCCCATTATTTCCTGTCCCACTATTCCCTGTGTCATTTTTTCCTGTGCCATTATTTCCTGTGCCATTATTTCCTGTCCCACTATTCCCTGTGCCATTTTTTCCTGTGCCATTATTTCCTGTGCCATTATTTCCTGTCCCACTATTTCCTGTCCCATTATTTCCTGTGCCATTATTTCCTGTCCCACTATTCCCTGTGCCATTTTTTCCTGTGCCATTATTTCCTGTGCCATTATTTCCGGTCCCACTATACCCTGTCCCATTATTTCCTGTCCCATTATTTCCTGTCCCACTATTCCCTGTGTCATTTTTTCCTGTGCCATTATTTCCTGTGCCATTATTTCCTGTCCCACTATTCCCTGTGCCATTTTTTCCTGTGCCATTATTTCCGGTCCCACTATACCCTGTGCAATTTTTTCCTGTGCCATTATTTCCGGTCCCACTATACCCTGTGCAATTTTTTCCTGTGCCATTATTTCCTGTACCAATAATTCCTGTACCAATAATTCTGCAGCGGTAGAACACTATAGACGGCTCTGAGGAATTGTCCTCTAAACAACCTCAAGTATCAAGTATAGTAAGTACCGACAAAACTATCACCACCACCATGAAAGAGAAAGAAGAGAAAGTAGTTATCATCATCATCATCATCATCATTACTACCACTACTATATACCAGAAATAGCCAAGGGAAGAGTTGTCAAGACTGTTAACTAAGGAGGCGAAGTGGAAGAGGACCTATGAAGCGATACTAAGCGTCAAAGGTCACAAGAAGAAGAAGAACAAGAACAAGAAGAACAAGAAGAAGAAAAAGACGAACAAGAACAAGAAGAGGAAGAACAAGAACAAGAACAAGAACAAGAAGAACAAGAAGAAGAAGAACAACAAGAAGAACAAGAAGAAGAAGACGAACAAGAAGAAGAATAACAAGAAAAAGAAGACGAAGAAGAAGAAGAAGAAGAAGAAGAAGAAGAAGAAGAAGAAGAAGAAGAAGCAACACCCACCGATCGTTTCTTCTTGAGCTGCTGGGCTACGGGCTGAGGCAACATTTGGAAGATGAGTCTGTCGCAGCGCCTCTTCTCTCTCTTCAACTCTGCGCCCTTCGCGGTGAGGGTGGCGGCGAACACCTGGAAGAAAGCGACGCACCCACACATTACCACCTGTTCTTCCTATCTGGTATCTGTTCTTCCTATGTACTCCTATGTATTCTTCCTATGTTATCTGTTCTTCCTATGTACTCCTATGTATTCTTCCTATGTTATCTGTTCTTCCTATGTACTCCTATGTATTCTTCCTATGTTATCTGTTCTTCCTATGTACTCCTATGTATTCTTCCTATGTTATCTGTTCTTCCTATGTACTCCTATGTATTCTTCCTATGTTATCTTTTTTTTTTTTTTTTTTTTTTTTTTACATTTGTGCTATAGCGCCTGTAGGCAGTGGTGACCCAGGGCTCGGATGGTAGGCTCTGGAGGTTCACTTGAGGGCTGTGATGGTTGGTCCTCGCCCATGGTGGCGCAGGCAGGATTTTTATAGTGACGCCTGTGATTAGAGAGAGGCTCATGCCGCCCCCCTGTGTCCTCCGATACACTCACAATCGAAGGTAGAGTTGATGGGCAAGGCATGTGGCTGTTCTTAGGCCACTCGACGGTGCAGAAAGGTTTTGGTTTTCTTCGGGGATCGAACTCGGGTCACCGAGAACGCCAGTCGGAGACGTTAACCACTCCTCCTACCGCCTCCTCTGTTCTTCCTATGTATTCCTATGTATTCTTCTTATCTGGTATCTGTTCTTCCTATGTATTCCTATGTATTCTTCTTATCTGGTATCTGTTCTTCCTATGTATTCCTATGTATTCTTCTTATCTGGTATCTGTTCTTCCTATGTACTCCTGTTTTACCCTCCCAGCCCGAACAGCCAGGGCTTCCTTGCTCCTGCCGCTTTTATTTATTTTTATTATTTTTTTTTTTTTAATTAATTTTTTACATGACAAAGAACTGGCCAAGGGCACAACAAAAATGGGTAACACAAAGCCCGTTTAGTTGCCAGTCCCTATAAAGAAGACAGTAAGAGAATAATATAAAAAAGAGTGGTGAGCCAATTTAGTTCGGAAGGTGTCTTGTTACTCTTCTTTTGAAAAGATTTAAGTCATAGGAAAGTGGAAAAATAGAAACAGGAAGAGAGTTCCAGAGTTTACCAGTGAAAGGGATGAAAGAGTAAAGATACTGATTAACTCTTGCATTAGGAAGATGGACAGAATAGGGATGAGAATGAGTAGAAAGTCTTGTGCAGCGAGGCCGCGGGAGGGGGGGAGGCATGCAGTTAGCAAGTTCAGAAGAGCAGTGAGCATGAAAATAACGGTAGAAGAGAGCAAGAGAAGCAACATTGCGTCGGTGATTTAAAGATTGAAGACAGTCAGTCAGAGGAGAGGAGTTGATGAGACGAAAAGCTTTTGACTCAACCCTGTTTAGGAGAGCTGTATGAGTAGATCCTCCCCAAACATGTGAGACATACTCCATACATGGGCGGATAAGGCCGCTGTAGAGAGCAAGCAGCTGGGAGGGAGAAAAAAAAGGACGCAGACGCCACAGGACACCTAACTTCTTAGAAGCTGTTTTAGCAAGAGATGAGATGTGAGATTTCCAGTTCAGATTTTTAGTAAAGGATAGTCCTAGAATGTTCATTGTAGAAGAAGGAGACAGTGGAGTGTCATTGAAGAAGAGGGGATAGTTATCTGGAAGGTTTTGTCGAGTAGATAGGTGAAGAAATTGGCTTTTTGAGGCATTGAACAAAACAAGGTTTGCTTTGCCCCAATCAGAAATTATAGAAAGATCAGAAGTTAGGCGCTCGGCGGCATCTCTCCGTGAATCACTTAGTTCCTGTTGAGTTGGACGTCTAATAAACGACGTTGAAAAATGCAGGGTAGAATCATCAGCGTAGGAGTGGATAGGGCTTTGAGTTAGACCGCTACTCAAACTATTGTTATTACTACTACTACTACTACTACTACTACTACTACTACTACTACTACTACTACTATACTACTACTACTACTACTACTACTACTACTACTACTACTACTACTACTATCACCAATATTACTACCACACTGCCACCACCACTACTACTACTACTACTACTACTACTACTACTACTACTACTACTACTACTACTACTACTTATATTATTACTACTATTAAAAAACCTACTCCAACCTTTCCTACCCCGACACCCATACACACAACCAACCACTGCAACCCACCCCCACACACCAACTCCCCCACACCCACCACCCCACACACACCCACCAACCTTCACCCCCCACCCCCCACACCCCCTCACCCTCACCCTCACCCACGCACCTGTATCGTGTAGGTGGCGTGACGCACCAGGAAGATGATGACGGGTGAGATCACCAGCACCATCACCAGCAACACTATGCTCACCGTGACCTTGGTATCGGCGCGCCAAGTCTCCTCATGCATGTACGACCTGCGAACACACATAGATGCATAGATAGATAGATAGACCTGCGAACACACACACATACATAGATAGATAGATAGACCTGCGAACACACATAGCTGCATAGATAGATAGATAGACCTGCGAACACACATAGCTGCATAGATAGATAGATAGACCTGCGAACACACATAGCTGCATAGATAGATAGATAGACCTGCGAACACACATAGCTGCATAGATAGATAGATAGACCTGCGAACACACATAGATGCATAGATAGATAGATAGACCTGCGAACACACACATATACATAGATAGATAGATAGACCTGCGAACACACATATACATAGATAGATAGATAGACCTGCGAACACACATAGATGCATAGATAGATAGATAGACCTGCGAACACACACACATACATAGATAGATAGATAGACCTGCGAACACACACATACAGATAGATAGATAGACCTGCGAACACACACACATACATAGATAGATAGATAGACCTGCGAACACACACACATACATAGATAGATAGATAGACCTGCGAACACACACACACACATACATAGATAGATAGACCTGCGAACACACACACACACATACATAGATAGATAGACCTGCGAACACACACACACACATACATAGATAGATAGACCTGCGAACACACACATGCATAGATAGATAGATAGACCTGCGAACACACACACATACATAGATAGATAGATAGACCTGCGAACACACACACATACATAGATAGATAGATAGACCTGCGAACACACACACATACATAGATAGATAGATAGACCTGCGAACACACACACACACATACATAGATAGATAGACCTGCGAACACACACACATACATAGATAGATAGATAGACCTGCGAACACACACACATACATAGATAGATAGATAGACCTGCGAACACACACACATACATACATAGATAGATAGACCTGCGAAACACACACACATACATAGATAGATAGATAGACCTGCGAACACACACACATACATAGATAGATAGATAGACCTGCGAACACACACACACACATACATAGATAGATAGATAGACCTGCGAACACACATAGCTGCAGATAGATAGATAGACCTGCGAACACACATAGCTGCATAGATAGATAGATAGACCTGCGAACACACATAGCTGCATAGATAGATAGATAGACCTGCGAACACACATAGCTGCATAGATAGATAGATAGACCTGCGAACACACACACATACATAGATAGATAGATAGATAGACCTGCGAATACACACACACACATACATAGATAGATAGATAGACCTGCGAACACACACACATACATAGATAGATAGATAGACCTGCGAACACACACACATACATAGATAGATAGATAGACCTGCGAACACACACACACACATACATAGATAGATAGATAGACTTGCGAACACACACACATACATAGATAGATAGATAGACCTGCGAACACACACACATACATAGATAGATAGATAGACCTGCGAACACACACATACATAGATAGATAGATAGACCTGCGAACACACACACATACATAGATAGATAGATAGACCTGCGAACACACACACATACATAGATAGATAGATAGACCTGCGAATACACACACACACATACATAGATAGATAGATAGACCTGCGAATACACACACACACATACATAGATAGATAGATAGACCTGCGAACACACACACATACATAGATAGATAGATAGACCTGCGAATACACACACACACATACATACATAGATAGACCAGCGAATACACACACACACATACATACATAGATAGATAGACCTGCGAATACACACACACACACATACATAGATAGACCAGCGAATACACGTAAATAGCCTCGGTTTTTTTTTAACAAGGTGAAAAATCCTGCCCCCTTGCTGCTTACTGACTGATATTTGATGCCAGGAGAAGGTAATACTACGCTCCTTCTTAATTTCAGCTGTATTTTATCATAGTTAACCATATTATCAGGTAAACATAGGCTTAATTCAATTTAATTAAGCATGAGACCTTAAGATAGAATGGAATTTTCGCCTCGTAAAAAAAAAATTGACTATAGATAGATAGATAGATAGATATTGAATACACAGGAGAGAAGGAAGAAAGGGGAGAGGGAGGAGGAGAAGGATGAAGGCCAAAATAACCCACACCCAAAAAAAGACGAAAGATAAAGAAAGCAAGGGAAAAAAAAGAAAGTATGTAAGAGAGAGAAAAAGTTGATGAACCTTAAAGTAATCGTCCAGGCCATTTCATCATTCCTGATTTGATGTAGTTAGAGTATAGCCATTATCGAGTGTATCAACATTATGTTGTCACTTTTTGCATCCAGTCAGCCGTTTTTTAATAATCCGCAATAAAAATCTGTAAATTCCCCGAGCTTCAAAAACGCTGCTGGCAAATGGCAGACGATGCGCCACGGCTCGGTGACGTAAGAGGAGGATGAGGCTCCTCTCCCCGCGCTGATCAGAAGCACGTAAATACAAGAGATAAATATAGTACTTGAAGATTTTTGGGTGTTTCTGATAGATTTTTTTTGCGATATGCCACATGCATGCATCCTTTATGGGTGCAGCAAGACAGCTGTGCCTTTCGAGAAAAGTTTGCACACGTTTCCGACTGATACGACAACGTTTAGGTGTTGAAAAGACTAGTGCGGCGGACTAGGGCAGATTGGAACGGGAAGTTGAAATTTGCAAGGATCTGTAGTGATACACTCACCACACACACACACACACACACACACACACACACACACACACACACACACACCACACACACACACACACACACACACACACACACACACACACACACACACACACACACACACACACACACACACACACACACATTCACCACACACACTCACACACACACTCACTCACTCACTCACCGGATGCTGTTGTGTTGCTGTGTGTCACCACCATCACTATCACCAATTGTTGTGTGTAAGGGGGTTGTTGTGTGTAAGGGGTTGTTGTGTGTAAGGGGTTGTTGTGTGTAAGGGGTTGTTGTGTGTAAGGGGGTTGTTGTGTGTAAGGGGTTGTTGTGTGTAAGGGGGTTGTTGTGTGTAAGGGGTTTGTTGTGTAAGGGGGTTGTTGTGTGTAAGGGGTTGTTGTGTGTAAGGGGGTTGTTGTGTGTAAGGGGTTGTTGTGTGTAAGGGGTTGTTGTGTGTAAGGGGTTGTTGTGTGTAAGGGGTTGTTGTGTGTAAGGGGTTGTTGTGTGTAAGGGGTTGTTGTGTGTAAGGGGTTGTTGTGTGTAAGGGGGTTGTTGTGTGTAAGGGGTTGTTGTGTAAGGGGGTTGTTGTGTGTAAGGGTTGTTGTGTGTAAGGGGGTGTTGTGTGTAAGGGGTTGTGTGTGTAAGGGTGTTGTTGTGTGTAAGGGGTTGTTGTGTGTAAGGGGTTGTTGTGTGTAAGGGGGTTGTTGTGTGTAAGGGGTTGTTGTGTGTAAAGGGTTGTTGTGTGTAAGGGGTTGTTGTGTTAAGGGGTTGTTGTGTAAGGGGGTTGTTGTGTGTAAGGGGTTGTTGTGTGTAAGGGGTTGTTGTGTGTAAGGGGTTGTTGTGTGTAAGGGGTTGTTGTGTGTAAGGGGTTGTTGTGTGTAAGGGGTTGTTGTGTGTAAGGGGTTGTTGTGTAAGGGGTTGTTGTGTGTAAGGGGTTGTTGTGTGTAAGGGGGTTGTTGTGTGTAAGGGGTTGTTGTGTGTAAGGGGTTGTTGTGTGTAAGGGGTTGTTGTGTGTAAGGGTTGTTGTGTAAGGGTTGTTGTGTGAAGGGGTTGTTGTGTGTAAGGGGGTTGTTGTGTGTAAGGGGTTGTTGTGTGTAAGGGGTTGTTGTTGCCGCTAACATCTGTTCGTCCGCCTCGAATTCTGGTTCAAACATATAGGGTTGGGCTCCCATCACAATCTGAGGTTCATTTTCCTCATAGTATACGCGAGCAGCGTCATTTATTTCGGTCTCAGATTGAGCATCGTACTCTAGATCTGTCACAGCGACAGATTCACTGTCTGACACCGAAGTACAATCGCTCATCATAACATTTGCCGACAGGTGTCAGACAGATGTTTACATTGGAGCGTTCCTCCTCTGACGTCATCAATAACATTCGTAGCCCCTGTTGGAGGGAAGATTTTAGTTTTCGCGCGCTTTTTACAAAAGTCGTGTTTTTACGGAAATAAGGCCTGGAAATCAATTATTTTTGGTGGATTAGGTGTTTTGAATGTGTATTCAACATAATTAGACCAAAAGAAATGGGTCTGGACGATTACTTTAAGATAATTAGATCTTAATTAAAAACTTCACATAAGAGTCCCTAATCTATACCCTCACCTGATCATGTCGACCTAACATTCAGTCTCTAACTTAAACCTAACCTCAAGTCCCTAACCTCACCTAACATTGCATATTCTAACCTAACCTCACTTAACCTAACCTAACCTAACCTCGAGTCCCTAACCTCACCTACCCTAGCATATTATAACCTAACCTAGCCTAACCTCAAGTCCCTAACCTCACCTACCCTAGTACATTCTAACCTAACCTAACTTAACCTAACCTAACCTCGAGTCCGTCACCTCACCTGATCGTGTCTAGGAGCTGCCACTGGATGTCTCGGAGCTCGTCTGTGAAGCGCACCATGACGTGGTAGTAATCCTCGGCGACCTTCATGTCGCTGTCTTGTGCTGAGTTGCCCAGAATGAGGGTGCGCCTGTGTATGTGTGTGTGTGTGTGTGTGTGTGTGTGTGTGTGTGTGTGTGTGTGAGAGGAAGAGAGAGAGAGAGAGAGATGAGAGGAGAGATAGAGAGAGAGAGAGAGAGAGAGAGAGAGAGAGAAGAGAGAGAGAGAGAGTAGAGAGAGAGAGAGAGAGAGAGAGAGAGAGAGAGAGAGAGATATCACAATGGTGTAAACGTTGTTTTTATATGCTTCTATATATAGCAAGGTAAACACTCATACTGCATATTGCTTTCTTCTAATATTTCACATACTCCTCCCCCACCCTCTCTCTCTCTCTCTCTCTCTCTCTCTCTCTCTCTCTCTCTCTCTCTCTCGTCTCCTCTCTCTCTCTCTCTCTCGTCTCTCTCTCTTCTCTCTCTCTCTCTCTCTTTCTCTCTCTCACACACACACACACAGTTTCTCTGTCTTACTCTCTTTCAGTTTCTGTCTCTCTCTCTGTCTCTCTCTCTTCCCCTCCACACATACTTCAAACTCACCATTCAGTAATATTCCCAAACTCCTCATACTTGTCGTTGAAACCCTCTACTTGGCGGCGCACGGACGTCACGAAGTCTTTGGTCTGGTTCAGCGACTTCCACGCCAAGACGTCGTTCACCACAAAGTTGAGGTAGCGCTCGCTGCTGAGACTCCCGCTGCCGAAGAACGACAGGCCCTCCACCATCACGATCCCGAAGTACTCCACGGCCCGGATCATGTCCTTGTAGGCGACCAATAGCCTGAAGGAGGAAGGGAAAAGGTGAAGTGTTGTTGTGGTATTTGACATTTTAGCGATGTTAGCTGAGATGAAATTTTGGGTGTTTTGTTAATGTTAGCTGAGATGTTGTTGTTATTGAGATTTTAGTGATGATAGCTAAGATGTTGTTGTTGTTGATGTTTTGTTAATGTGAGGTAGTTTAAAGAAGAAAGGAAGATAGAAGATAGATGATATGTTGTTATTGCTGATATTTTAGTGATGTTAGTGTTGTTCTTGGTGTTGCTATTAATACTACTGCTACTACTTCAGTTATATTGCTACTACTTCTTCTACTACTACTACTAGCCTACTACTACTACTACTACTAGACTACTACTACTAGACTACTACTACTATTAGTACTGCTACTACTACTACTACTACTACTAATACTAATACTACTGCTACTTCTTCTACTACTACTACTAGCCTACTACTACTACTACTACTACTAGACTACTACTACTATTACTACTACTAGACTACTACTACTACTACTACCACTAGACTACTGCTACTACTATACTATTACTACTACTACTACTACTACTACTACTACTACTACTACTACTAGACTACTACTACTACTACTACTACTAGACTACTACTACTACTACTACTACTAGACTACTGCTACTACTATACTACTACTACTACTACTACTACTACTACTACTACTACTACTACTACTACTACTACTATACTACTACTACTACTACTGCTACTACTACTAATACTAATACTAATACTAATACTAATACTACTGCTACTACTACTACTACTAATACTAATACAACTACTACTACTAGACTACTACTACTACTATTACTACTACTACTAATAATAATACTAGCCTACTATTACTGCTACTACTAATCATCATAATTATAAAACTAGTAAATAATAATGATAATAATAGTAAAAATCATCACTAAAATTACTTCCATTCTTGCAGCTAACACCATGACTTTCTCTTAACTAATTTTTCTTTCTCATTATAGTAATTGCTGCAAGACGAGAGAGAGAGAGAGAGAGAGGAGAGAGAGGGGAGAGAGAGGAGGAGAGAGGAGAGAGAAGAGGAGGGGAGAGAGAGAGAGAGAGGAGAGAGAGAGAGAGAGAGAGAGAGAGAGAGAGAGAGAGAGAGAGAGAGAGAAGAAGGAAAGAGAAAAGAGAGAGAGAGAGAGAGAGAGAGAGAGAGAGAGAAGGAGAGAGGGAGAGGGAGAGAAGAGAGAGAGAGAGAGAGAGGAGAGAGAGAGGAGAGGGGAGAGAGAGAGAGGAGAGAGAAGAGAGAGAGAGGAGAGAGAGAGAGGGGAGAGAGAGAGAGAGAGAGAGGAGAGAGAGAGAGAGGAGAGAGAGAGAGAGAGAGAGAGCGTTTCTTCTCAAGCTAAAAATAGATAAAAATTAATTATTCTCACTTTCCTCCAACTATAATTTGTTTTCACCGCAGCCAAACACATAATATTTTTTCTGTCTATCATGATAAAACTACCCGAAGAATCTACCACTAACACTATAGTCGCCACTGCACTAATGTCGCCAGGTGTCATATCTTACGAGTTTTAGCATCACTACAGACTTGTATGTGCCACTGAAGACACGTACATAATATAAACTACTGTGCATGCCTCTTCTGTGGCACATACAAATCAGTAGTGATGCTAAAATTCGTAATATATGACGCCTGGCGATATTAGTGCAGTGGCGACTATAGTGTTGCTGTTTAGGCCTCATTATTGTAATATAGGCTATTCTTTCAGACTTTCAAATGTATTGTTTCTTATACATTCACACGCATCCCCACACACCAACCCTCACACACACACCAACCCACACCCCCACACACCAACCCACACCCCCACACACCAACCCACACCCCCACACACACACCCACCAACCCACACCCCCACCCACACACCAACCCCCACACACACACACCAACCCACACCCCCACACACCAACCCACACCCCCACACACCAACCCACACCCCCACACACCAACCCACACCCCCACACACCAACCCACACCCCCACACACCAACCCACACCCCCCCCCACCCCACCAACCCACACACACCACACAAAAACACCAACCCACACACACACCCCCACTCCCACACACACCCCCCCACTCCCACACACCAACCCACACACACACACACCACACCCACACACCAACCCACACACACACACGCACCCCCCCCCACCCACACACGCACCACCCCAACTTAAGATTAAAGATATAAGATAAGAAGGACTTAAGATTCCTTCCCATTTCCATCTTGTAAATCATGTTTTTTCTTTCGTATCTGTTTCCATTTTCTAGTTTAATCAACCCTTTGAGGCCCAGAACGTAATTTCCATTGTAATTAGGCTACATTTGAAGAGTTTTAGTGACTATAAGCAATGTTTTATAGCTATGACCTGTTTAGTATCCTTGTCGACTAACTACTTTGGTATATGCCGCTACTTTTCGGAATTTTATGGCTCGACAACATACAATTTTTTATAGCGCAGGAAACATCTGGGCGTGAAGGGGTTTAAGCTGCACGGTCTCAATATTTTACTAATTAAATATATTTTCTTATTTTTATTTCTCTGATCTTTTACGTGATTCCATATTTTCCTGTCTCTTATTTTCTTCATCTTTCTTTATTCTCTTTCCTTGGAGCCCTCCTTCCTGTTCTAACTCATTACCTAATTGCTTCATTTTTCATGTCTTGCATTCCATTTTTCTCTCCATCTCTCTTAATTTTTATTCTGATTCTCATTTTCATTTGTTTAAGGGAAGAATTGAAGAAGAAAAAATCCTCTTTCTCTCTCTCTCTCTCTCTCTCTCTCTCTCCTCTCTCTCCTCTCTCTCTTCTCTCTTCTCTCTCTCTCTCTCTCTCCTCTCTCTCTCTCTCTCTCTCTCTCTCTCTTCTCTCTCTTCTTCTCTCTCTCTCTTCTTCTCTTCTCTCTCTCTTCTCTCTTTTCTTCCTTTCTCTTTTGCTTCTATCTTTGTTGCATCCATTTTTCTTTCCTTCTCTTTTAATTTATATTCTGATTCTCATTTTCATCTGTTTAATTAAGGGAAGAATGAAGTTTTCCTCTTTCTCTCTCTCTCTCTCTCTCTCTCTCTCTCTCTCTCTCTCTCTCTCTCTCTCTCTCTCTCTCTCTCTCTCTCTCTCTCTCTCTCTCTCTCTCTCTCTCTCTCTCTCTCTCGCCCTTTTCCATCCTTTATTGTAATTCCATTTTTCTCTCCTCTCTCATTTTCATTTGTTGAACCCCTTCACGCCCAAATCTTTCCTTTGTTATAAAAAATAGTCTGTTGTTAGCTATAGAATTACGAAAAAGTAGATTACGTTCTGGGTCTCAAGGGGTTAAGCCGTTAACGGAAGAAATTAAGCTTCTTTTTTTTTCTCTCTTTTTCCTTTCCCTATTTCTGTTATTTCCATTCGGTTACACATCCCCAGGGATCAAGGACATCCTCATCTCCTCTGCCTTTCCCCAGTTTCAGTATGTTCCCGGGAATCACATGAGGCGAGATGCTACACACCAGGGACTCAAGACAATCCTCCTCTCCTCTCTTCTCCTCTCCTCTGCCTCTTCCATGTTCTCCAGTTATGTTCTCCAGGGAATCACATGAGGCGAGATGCTACAGTTTCTTCTTTCCTTCCTTTCCTTTCTTAATCTTTCCGCACACAGACGAGGAAAAAATGAAAGAACGAAAGGAGGTCACAGCTATTTTCATATTTCTGTTCCTTCTTTACTCTCCTAATTATTCTCTTTTTCTTTGTAAGGTAGTGTGTGATTATTCTTTATATGATTATTCTTTTAATTTCTTTGCAGGAGTAGGATTATTCTTTCTATTCTATTGTGAGCAGTTCATTTTTCCTTTTACGTGGTATTTGTGGTGAGAAATGACTGATGCTGATAATGATTGTGTTGACTGAGATACGTAAGGAACTAAGGTAAAGATGGGGCATACGCTATGGTGCACGTGGCCTCGGTGCTCATCTCCGTGGCATTAGTCTTTAAGCCTGTGGTGGGTGAGGACCCGCTACCCCGGGACACAGGGCTAGTGTGACATCCGGTTTACCACAGTTACCTTCCCCAGGTTTCCCCAGGTACCCATTTATCAACCCCGAAAGGGAGGATGAACAGCTTGTAATCTGCCCGCCGACTTGCCCTGGCCTGGATTCGAACCACGGCCCGCAGATTCGTAGCCAGGCGCGCTAGTCACCACGGAAGCGACACGAGATGATACGTAGCCTTACTTTATACTTTATAATAATCCTAAGGCAGAGGAAAATGAGACAAGCCGGGATCTACGTGTTTTTATCGCTGTTTTAAGTCCTCAATCAATGGCTGGGAAAATAATCAGCCTCCGCCCCGCCCCGCCCCTCCCTCCCAGCCCCGTCAATCTCCCTCCCGCGGATCATCAGGCAAAGCGTCTTATACTTTAATTAGAGTGATGATTTACCTGATAGGATTTCATTAGATTTAGATTATCCCTGACTTGACCCCATAGCGTAGCATTTCACACAAAGATTTTTTTATCTTCTCTTCTCTCCCCTTTTCTCTCTCTCTCTCTCTCTCTTCTCTCCTCTCTCTCTCCTCTCTTTTCTCCTCCCCATTCCTAACCTACAGCCTCCTTTGTATTACATTTTTTTTTCTAATTTCCCTCCCAGTGATGGAGATATTAGCGCACACACACACACATGAAGGGGAGATGAGAGACGGGAGACATGAGAGAAGGGGGAGAGAGAAGAGAGAGAGAGAGAGAGAGAGAGAGAGAGAGAGAGGAGAGAGAGAGGGGGAGAGGGGGAGGGGGGGTAATCCCGTCGGTATTGGCTTTTGTCTCATTCAACCTTTTTTTTTTTTTTTTTCTCCCCTCCTCTCTCTCTCTCTCTCCTCTCTCTCTCTCTCTCTCTCTCCTTCTCTTCTCTCTCTCCTCTCTCTCTCTCTCTCTCTCTCTCTCCAGGAACATTCGCATACACATACACAAAAGGTCAATATTTTGTGATGCTGATGCCCTATAGTTCGTTGTTTTAGCAAATCACCTATCACTATTTGTGTTAAAAGGCTATACCACACTAGTATACTCGATGATTTAGTACAGTACATTATGCCAGAATATACTATAGGCTATAATAGTACCACTTGGACCCAGCAGAATTGATACACTACTAACAAATATATCATAATAAAAAGTCATTATATGTTATATAATTATTTTCAATACGTTACTAAGTGAATTTTAAAGAGAGAGGGGGGATATCTTATTTTTCGAGGGCCAAGTCCTTCTAAAAATTTAAAAAATCCCAATCTTCGCTTCTGTTCCTACCACTCCTTTTTATTCGCCTCCTGCGCCTCCTTCACTTCCTTAATACCTCTTCTTCCTCCTCCTCCTAAAAAGCTAAGTAGATAAGGAGTCTCTAGGGGCCTTTCAGCGTACAGAAGGCAGCTCCAGCTTACCCTAGTGGCGTAGCTATTGGGACACCTAGGGGGACACTAGGGGGGCACTAGGGGGGCACCTGGGGGGCACTAGGGGGGTACCTGGGGGGGGGGGGGTGCTGAATATAGGGGGGCACTAGACAAGCGGAACTCAGGGATATTCTGGGACATTCTGAATTTCTGATGCCACATAGAAGGGTATAAGGGTATATTTTAAGATCAGATCAGTGGTGGGTATTAGAATATTATACAGAATACGGCAGCCATGGCCAGGGGGGGCACAGGATTCTCAGGGGGGGGGTCACAGGACTCTCTCTCTCTCTCTCTCTCTCTCTCTCTCTCTCTCTCTCTCTCTCTCTCTCTCTCTCTCTCTCTCTCTCTCTCTCTCTCTCTCTCTCTCTCTCTCTCGCTGTGTGTGTGTGTCTCTCTCTCTCGCTGTGTGTGTCTCTCTCTCTCTCTCTCGCTGTGTGTGTCTCTCTCTCTCTCTCTCTCTCTCTCTCTCTCTCTCTCTCTCTCTCTCTCTCTCTCTCTCTCTCTCTCTCTCTCTCCTCGCTGTGTGTGTGTGTCTCTCTCTCTCGCTGTGTGTGTGTCTCTCTCTCTCTCGCTGTGTGTGTGTCTCTCTCTCTCTCTCTCTCTCTCTCTCTCTCTCTCTCTCTCTCTCTCTTTAATACAAGCTCAATATCGTGTTCGCGTTCACTCCTAAGCTTGTTCCCCCCACCCGCCGCTCTAGTGAACCCGCGCCGCCTAATTTTGTCCTAACTCTCAACTGATCCAACTTGAACCCAATGTTGCGTGTCCTACCTAGTTATTATTAGAAGCCTGCCTATGACCTGCCTCCTCCTACGCTACTACCACTATAATAATAATACCTCCTGCCTCTTCCTCTTCCTCCTCTTCTTCCTACGCTACTACTACTACATAATAATAATACCTCCTGCCTCTTCCTCCTCCTCTTCCTACGCCACTACCACTGCAATACCTTCTGCCTCTTCCTCTTCTTCCTCTTCCTAAGCTACTACCACTACATAATAATACCTCCTGCCTCTTTCTCCTCCTCTTCCTCTTCCTAAGCTACTACCACTACATAATAATACCTCCTGCTTCCTCTTCCTCTTCCTCTTCCTCCTCCTCTTCCTAAGCTACTACCACTACATAATAATACCTCCTGCCTCCTCTTCCTCTTCCTACTCCTCCTTTTTTCCGTCACATCGCCACTGCCACAACCGTCATCTTCTTTCCTTCCTCCTCCTCCCTCCTCCTCCTTATCCTCCACTCGACCCACAAAACTAATCTCATTGCCACACAGCCTGTCACACAAAGACGGAGCAACATTTACATATTCTGATTTCTTTCTGCTCTTTATTATAGCAAATGTGCGGAGGACGTATGTTGGAATGGACAATTATACTTCAGAGAGAGAGAGAGAGAGAGAGAGAGAGAGAGAGAGAGAGAGAGAGAGAGAGAGAGAGAGAGAGAGAGAGAGAGAGAGAGAGAGAGAGAGAGAGAGAGAGAGAGAGAGAGCATCAGCTGTTATATAATTGCTAAAAAGTTATTCTTGGAAAAAATAGGAAACCACTTAAATACTGTCAAAAGGACTTGCCATGAATTTATAACTAGTTCTAAAAGCCTTCTCTCTTTGTTAACTTTTTTTCTTTCAGGGTGAGTTTCATGTCAGTTTTATGGAGAGGCGGTGGCAGAGTGGTTGGCGCCTGCAAGTGGCGTGCTCGGTGAGCCGAGTTCGATCGAGTGCCAGACTCCACTTTCAATCCTTCTGCACCGTCGAGTGGCCTAACACCACCCACATGCAACCCATTAACTTTACCTAACTTCGATTTCGAGTGCATCGGGGAGCACGGGGGGGGGGGGGGGGGATTTTTGAGCCTCAATGCTCTCACAATCTACAACCTACAATCACAGGCGTCACTATTACAATTCTGCCTGCGCCACCACGGGCGAGGGCCAACCATCACAGCCCTCAAGTGTGCCTCCAGGGCCTGCCATCCTACCCCTGAAGCTCACTGCCTACAGGCGCTATAGGCCTAAATATATATATATATATATAATGTATAAAAAAAAAAAATCAATATTACGGCCGAGTACGTTTATGTTCTTTTTACTTCACTTTTATTCATGTTCATATTGGATCGCTGGTCCTCAGTAAATAGCCTTCTCCACAAATTGTATCTTTCACCTTACCTCCAATCAAACATGTATTCAATCATCTCCTATGCACTCCTTCCTTCTCTTGCCTCTCCGTTTCTCATATAATTATAATATCTTATGAACTCCTTTTATAGATAGATATTTATAGATAGACCTCCTCCTCTTCTCCTTTTCATGTCTCAAATTATCTTCTATGTAATCCTTCCTCCTCTCTCTCTCTCTCTCTCTCTCTCTCTCTCTCTCTCTCTCTCTCTCTCTCTCTCTCTCTCTCTCTCTCTCTCTCTCTCTCTCTCTCTCTCTCTCAAATCATCTCCTTTCAAACCTCTACCTCGGCCTCCCACATCTTCTACAGATCTCATTAGCAATATCATTACGCTGCACACACACACAAAACTCATCTCTTTAATTAAATATTCCTCTACCAAGTAATCATCTCCTATATCCACTTTGATCATAATAATCACAAAATAAGAATAAGGATCTCAACACTGATATGAGTAGGCCTATTTGATTGTAGTTCTGGGTAATGTGTTTCTTGGCTCATTATAAAGCGTAATTATAGACGAGTAGCTCTTTACATGGCTTATTATAAACCCCGTGAGACCCAGAACGTAATTTCCATTGTAATTTAGGTAGGCAATTAGACGATTTTTAATTAATATAAGCAGTATTTTATCGATATGACCTGTTTAGTATCCTTGTCGACTAACTAATTTGGTATATGCGTGAAGGGGTTAAAGGTAATTCTATACGAGTAGCTCTTTACATGTGTTTATATAGGCCATTCATATAGGCCTAATTCCGTGCGATCTATAAGGGAGAGAAAAATGTAGGTAGTTAATGCAGTACTTAGGTTTTTTCCCATTATCGTATTGTTGATTCTTGTATGACATAAAGTATTGGGTGCGTAAATTTAATTCATATTCCTCTATTTTCCTTCCGTCGCCTCCGTGGTGTAGTGGCTAGCGCGCCTGGCTACGAATCTGTAGACCCTGGTTCGAATCCGGGCCAGGGCAAATCGCCGACCAGCCACACCAGCTGTTCTCTCTCCCTTTCGGGGTTGATAAATGGGTACCTGGGGAAGGTAACTGTGGTAACCCGGATCATCGCAGGGCATGTAGTACGGTACGGTACGGTAATATTTTTCGTAATTCGTACCTCAGATAAATACAGTACCGTAATTCCGTTCCGTACCTGAATATTTGTACTTGTACTGTACTGTATTTGTACTTGT
Organism: Chionoecetes opilio; assembly: GCA_016584305.1. Taxonomy (NCBI): domain Eukaryota; kingdom Metazoa; phylum Arthropoda; class Malacostraca; order Decapoda; family Majidae; genus Chionoecetes; species Chionoecetes opilio. Next base: position 375 of record JACEEZ010019261.1, on the reverse strand, counting down.
CCCGTACTAGTACGATTAATTTCCGTACCATAATTTTGAACTATTTTTCGTACCCAAAAACATTTGACTTTCATAAACAAAATCAATAATTGACAAAATTACTAATAATTTTCCATTGTGATTAATATACACAAACACATACTTTTACAGGTACACACAAACATAGTAACTTCTACCCATTGATCTCTATATACTACATACATTTCATAGTTACCTACTATACCCGAGACTTACAAATTATTAACTATATATATATACCTAAATGAGGATGCTTATTTATGATTGCATCGTAAGCATGATGGCATAAACAATTCTCCTTCAATCCAGCACTTAGTATCTCCTTGACTGAGGAGGTGGGGATAATCCCCATCCCCC
>JACEEZ010019260.1:29848-38498 GCA_016584305.1 Chionoecetes opilio | reverse complement strand
CCTTCCCCCTTCCCCTCCTCCCCCTCCCCCCTCCTTCCTTCCCCCCCCCTTCCTTTCCCCCTTTTCCTTCTTTATTTGCCTAGTATACCTTGGTGTATGTGTGTGTGTGTATTTTCTTTTGATGCTGTAGTTCTCTCTCTCTCTCTTCTCCTCTCTCTCTCTCTCTCTCTCTCTCTCTCTCTCTCTCTCTCTCTCCTCTCTCTCTCTCTCTCTCTCTCTCTCTCTCTCTCTCTCTCATTCTTAAATCCCTTGACCACCACTCCCACCACCACAACCTTTACAAAGATCACCTGAACTTAACCTGTTAAGTTTTAATTGGCGCGTGACCTAACATTACTTCAGGAGGAGGAGGAGGAGGAGGAGGAGGAGGAGGAGGACGAGGAGGAGGAGGGGGGGAGGAGGAGGAACCTTTTTCTTATTTACTCTTTCGGCAACAAGAACCATCGTAGTTATAAAAGCCTGTCCTCCTCCTCCTCCTCCTCCTCCTCCTCCTCCTCTTCCTTCTTCTCCTCCTCCTCCTCCTTCTTTTCCTCCTCCTCTTCCTTCTTTAATCCTCCTCCTCCTACGCCTTCTCAATTATTCTAGTCTCATGTCTTATACTCTCTCTCTCTCTCTCTCTCTCTCTCTCTCTCTCTCCTCTCTCTCTCTCTCTCTCTCTAAAAGACGAAAACATTAGCGAATTTTGTCTTCACCTGCTTTTTTCTACTTTTCACCTGTCAATATGTGTGGTTTCTTTGCTGTATTCTCTCTCTCTCTCTCTCTCTCTCTCTCTCTCTCTCTCTCTCTCTCTCTCTCTCTCTCTCTCTCTCTCCATCCAATCCCCAATCGAGATCACGGTTCAAAGAGAAAACACTGATTGGTATAGTCGCTTATAGACATGACGTGACACCTGATGATTGGATTTGCATGGATGGGGGGTTTCTTTCCCCTCTTATTGGGGGGTTGTGGAGGGGTTGTGGAGGGGTTGTGGAAGGGGTTGGGGGATTGTGGGTAAAGTGGAATATGATGACATGTTCCATCTTGTATCTTACGGCTCTTTAATGCCTCCAATGGCCTTCCTTGCATCACTTAGGAGGGATAAACATTGAGTGCTTGAGTCTGTGAGGCCCTTTTCCCACTTTGTTTTGGTTTATATAGATCAATGGCGCGCCTCTTACGGGATTGCAAACCACGGAAATGCGATCAAAATATATAAGCGGGAGAGAGAGAGAGAGGGAGGGAGGGAAGGAGAGAGAGAGAGAGAGAGGAGGGAGGAGGAGAGGGAAGAAGAGAGAGAAGAGAGAAGAGAGAGGAGGGAGGGGGGAAAGGAGAGAGAGAGAGAGAGAGGGGGGGAGGGAAGGAGAGAGAGAGAGAGAGAGAAGGGAGGGAGGGAGGAGAGAGAGAGAGAGGAGGAGGAGGGAGGGAAGGAGAGAGAGAGAGAAGAGGGGGAGGAGGGAAGGAGAGAGAGAGAGAGAGGAGAGGAGGAGGAAGAGAGAGAGAGAGAGAGAGGGGAGGGAGGGAAGGAGAGGAGGAGAGAGAGGAGGAGGAGGAAGGAGAGAGAGAGAGAGGAGAGGGAGGGAGAAGGAGAGAGGGGAGAGGAGAGAGAGAGAGGGAGGGAGGGAAGGAGAGAGAGAGAGAGAGAGGGAGGGAGGGAAGGGAGAGAGAGAGAGAGAGAGAGGAGGGAGGGAAGGAGAGAGAGAGAGAGGGGAGGGAGGGAGGGAAGGAGAGAGAGAGAGAGAGGGAGGGAGGAAGGGAGAGAGAGAGAGAGGGGAGGGGGAAGGAGAGAGAGAGAGAGAGGGGAGGGAGGGAGGGGGAAGGGAAAAGAGAGAGAGAGGGAGGGAGGGAGGAAGGAGAGAGAGAGAGAGGAGAGAGAGAGAGAGAGAGAGAGAGAGAGAGAGAGAGAGAGAGAGAGGAGGAAGAGAAGAGGAGAGAGAAAGAGAGAGGAGAAGAGAGAGGGGAGAGAGAGATGTAATGGAGTATGAAAAAGTGTCTACTCAGTTCAGATTTCAAGCCTCTTAACCTCGCACTAAACACTCGCTTATTTAAACGCACCGAAATAACATAAATAATAATAATAATAATAATAATAATAATAATAATAATAATAATAACAATAATAATAGTAGTGTTAATTATAATAGTGATAATAATAGCATCAATATCAGTGACTTGATCAGTATGGCATTTAAAAAAGTATAAAAAACCGTACAGTTAACATTAAACATTTAAAATTCAGTCTTGGTAGTTAACTCATTTATAATAGATAGATATAACATTAACCCCTTGAGACCCAGAACGTAATTTCCATTATAATTTGGGCACTATTAGATGATTTTTAGTGACTATAAGCAATGTTTTATAGCTATGACCTGTTTAGTATCCTTGTCCACTAACTCATGTGGTATATTCAGTTACTTTTCGTAATTTTATGGCTCGACAACAGACAATTTTTTATAGCCAAGGAAAGATCTGGGCGTGAAGGGGTTAACATCTCAATAATGTTGTTTAGTTATCCTATTCTGTAATCAAGAATGATAATAATAGCTATAAATCACTCTAATAACGAATTTACGAATAACTATCATTCTAAAACATCGATATATAGTTTCGTTTAGTGAGATTCCAAATTGAAGTCAATATAGCGGTGAAAAAGTAGTCCTATGTAAAAGAAAAATAATATAATGCAGTTTATTTAGTTATTTTGTGGAGGTCATACAAATAAATGGAAATATAGAATCGTTTAGTGACCTGGTAGTTAAGTAAAAATGAAAAATATATAAAAAAGTGAGATTCCAAATTGTAGCATAAGAGTAAATAAATCGGGGTGAAAAAACAGTCATATATAAAAGAAAAAAATAACATAAAGAAATAGAATGCCGTTTATTTTAGTAGTTTTATGAAGATGCAGACAAATAGATGGAAATATAGAACCGTTTAGTGATTAATTAAGGGAAAAAATGAGATTACGGATAAAATTATATAAAAAAGGCTCATTTATTCCCTCCAAAAACCAGTAGCTATCCATTATCTTGGTTGATTTTATGGAGAAACAGACAAAATATAACAAATTATTAATCTCGCATTGAAGTAAATATACAAAAAGTAAGAATCCGAATAGAATGTTTAAAAAAATGACACGTATATCCCCAAAAATCTAGTTATTATCCAGTATTTTTGGTGATTTTATGGACAAACAGACAAAATATAACAAATTATTAATCTCGCATTGAGAAATTTTGGTTTACAAAAAAATCAACTTTAAAAAAAGTATTTTAAGGTACCCCTTGGGGTTTAATACCTTTAAGAAAAGAATAAAAACACAAAAAAATTTAAATGCCCCGGTAAAGTTAACCAAACCAAATTAAAATGGCGGAAAAGTTTTAATTCCCCTCCGTGGGAAAAGCCCCAAATGAAAACAAAAAAATTTAAAAAACCCCAAAAGCTTTAAAGAAAAAAAATTTTTGCTCAAGATAAAGGGTCTAAAAATGGGTTTGGGAACCCTCGTGTTTAAAAACCCTGCGTTTTTTTTTTAAGGGGCCCCCCTTAAGTGACGTCAGAATGAAAACAAAACAATATTAATGGGAAGTTTTCTAAAAAACCCTTCACGTAAAACCCTGTCCCCCGGGCTGTAACATCCTCGGCACTTTCAGCCTAAATGATCTTTTTTCATTTACCGTAAATTCTCTGTACTTTTCGGGACATATCGGGAATTTACCCTTCAATACAAAAACCCCTGAAACATTTCTTAAAAAAAATGTAGTTAATCATTTTTTTGCCCCCCCCCCCCCTTGAAATTTGGGGAAAAAATTTTGGCAAAAAAAAATTTTGAAATACTTGAAAAACCTCAATCTTTTAAAAAAATCGCCCTTTTCTAAAAAACGAAAGTTCAAGCAGAATGGGGGCTTCAGGAAATATCTACTTGTATGAAACCCTTCATAAAGAAAACCTTACTTTAGGGGGTGTCTGTGGGTTTTTGCGACGAACATTTAACCAAGAAATAATTTAAGTAATTGGCACCCCCAACAAAAAACCCTTTGGACCCAAAGTTTTTTAAAAAACCCTTTTGGTTCCCTATTTCCGCAGCCCCCCAAATTCTTCCCCTTTCCAAACCTAAATTTTTCCCCCTCTAAATCAATCAATAAAACCCCTTCCCCGGGAAACCCATGTCCTCGGGTTTATCCTATTTTTAAACGAAGGAGGGGGGGGGGGCAACCCACCCCCTCTAAAACTTCGCCCACACAAAACGGCTGGGGGCTATGGGGGAGAGGGAAAGGGGCCGGGAAAGGAACTTTACGGGCCTGTGCCGGCTTTTTTCCCCCCCAACTACACTACCCCCCGTACATATTTACTGCACGGCTGTCACGAAACTACAGCCCCAACTCCGCTCCCCCCCAAACCCAAAAACACAAAGTCACAGCCCAAAGCAGGGAAAAAATGGAGACAAAAAGTCCCCCTTTGGGGGGGGAAAAAAGGGGTTTTGGTGGGAGCGGATGCCACAAATTCCGGTAGGGGATAGAGAGTGTATGAGATAACGGGTGATGATAGTTGGGAAAATGACACCCCTCGGGTTTTGAGAAGTTAGGATATAGAGATATGACCCCGTGAGGTAAGGAGCGGGGGGGCCCGGCCCCCCGGCCTGAGCTACCCCCCCCCCGTGGGGGGCAACAGGAAATTTGGGTGATAGAACCCTTCCCAGCGGGATGGTTTGGGGGAAAGGAGCTAAAACGCCCCCCCTCTTTTTTGGGTTTAAATGTTCTTCGAAAAGGGAGAGACATATCCCACCCAAAATGGTAACTCCAGTGAATGTTTACTACAAGTAGATATTTCCTGAACCTCTTTCGGCCTTAAAAACTTGCGGTTTTTTTATAAAAAGACGATTTTTAAAGATTGATTTTTCCCAAGTATTAATTTTTTTTTGCCAATTTTTTTCACCAAGTGCAGACAAAAAAAATTAAAAAACTAAATTTTTTTTTTTAAAAAAACTTTTTTCAGTTTTTTGTATTGAAGGATAATTCTGATATTTTCCCGAAAAGTACAGAAATTTTTACGGTAAATGATAGATCTTTCCCGGAAAAAAGAGCAGAGGATTGAGATGCGGAGAGACATCTGGGGCTTGGGCTTTGAAAACTCCCCAAAACCCAACCCGCCCCAAGAAAAAACCCTTTAGCTCAAGATCAAGGTCTAAAAATAGGTCTGTAACTCTGTGATTAATACCCTGCGTGGTTTTAAAGGGGTTTTCCTGTAGTGCGTCAAAATATTTACCAAAACCTTTACTATGGGCCTCGCGGGTTCACTTTTTGGGGTCAAGGGGGGGAAAGGAAAATGGGGGAAAAAATTACAGGAAAAAATACAAGGAAATAGGGAAAATGTAAAATTTTCATAAAATATTCCTAAGGGCAGTGGGGGGGAAAAAAAAAAGAAAAAAAGAGTTTTAAAAAAAGACAAAAAAAAGAGATGGTATGAAATAGAATATTATATTAGTAGTATAATGTATAAGTAAATTTAAAAATTTTATAGATAAAGAGAGCGCAGTAGACAAAAAAGTAAAAAAACCCAAAATTGCAAGGGGTTTTTTAAGAAAAAGGTCAAGGGGGAATTTGCAAATTTAGCGGGATTTTAACAAGGGAAATTTAACAAAGAAAACACACGTCAAAATAATTAATAAAAGTGAACATTGTCAACTCAATAAATTAAATAAACAACAAAATATGAACCTACGAAGCGATCCAAAGTTACGGATGTCAAAAAAAAGAAGCACATAAGAATATAATAACATACAGTAAGAATAAGGAAGCTATAAGAGGCCATCAGACCCTAATAACAGGCCACTCAGCATGGATAAATAAGCTCAGGCCGTGCAGACAACCGGCCACTCAGTCAGCCCCCCCCCCCAAACACACCACACACCCCACACACACACACACACACACACACACACACACACACACACACACACATCTGCGTCTTCACTCTGTATACCCTTTAAATTTGGGCCCGGCCAAAATAAGATATATTAAAAAAAAATTTTTGACGAAAAATAAAAAATAAAACAAACTTTGTTTCACCCCTCATAAGGGATAATTAGCAATGCATTTCCACCTACTAAGCATAATAAACACGGATAAATAATGCTTCTTCCAGGGCCCGGGTTCTTAACCAAATTAACAACGGTTAAATTTCCCCTTGAAGGACCCAAAAACGAAATTTTTTCTTTTTTTTTTCCCCTTTTTTAATTTTGGGGTTTTGGTTTTTCATTTTGGTTTAAAGGAAAGAGATTTTTTTAAAAAAAAGATTTTTAATTAATTAAGCAAAATTTATATAGTGGCCTTTTTAGACCCCGGGGGGAATAAAAAATTTTGGGAAAAATTTTAAAAAAAGGTTTTTTAATTTTTTTGGGACAAAGAAGTTTTTTTAAAAAGCAAAGGGAAAGCCCGGGTCGTAAGGGGGTTAACAGGGGCAAAAAAAAAACGTTTACTAAAAGGGGGAAGGGGAGGGGGGGGGGAAAAAAGGTTTGGGGGAAAGGAAAGGAAAAAGGAAAAAAAGGAAAGAAGGGAAAAAAGAGGGGAAGGAAAGGGGAAAAAAAGGCGGAGAAAGGAAGAAGGGGAAAAGGAAGGGGAGGGAGGGGGAGGGGGAGGAGGAGGGGGGAGGGAAAGGGGGAAGGAAGGGGGGGAAAATAGGAGGAAAAAATTTTAAAAAAAGGGGAGAGGGAAAAAGGGGGGAAGGGAAGGGGGGGAGGGGGGGAGGGGAAAAATTTAAAAGGAGGGAAAAAAAGGGGAAAAAGGAAGAAAAAAAGGGTTTTAATAAAAAAAGGGGAAAGGGAAAAAGGGAAAAAGGGTAAAGGGGGGGGGGAAAAGGGAGGGGAAAATTTTATTTAAAAGAAGGAGGGTTTAGAAAAAGGGGGGGAAAAAGGGGGGGTGGGGGAGGGAAAGGAAAAGGGGAGGTTTTGGGGGTTGGAAAAGGGGGGAAAAGGGAAAAAAAAAAAGAATAAAAGGGGAAAAAAAAAGGGGGTTTGGAAAAAAAGGAGAAAAAGGAAAAAAAAGGGGAAAAAGGAAAAAAAAAAAGGGGAACAAAAAAGGAAAAAAAAGGGGAAAAAAGGAAAAAAAGGGAAAAAAGGAAAAAAAAAAAAAAAAGGAGGAAAAGGGGAAAAAAGGAAAAATTTAAAAGGAAAAAAAGGGAAATAAAAAGAAAAAAGGAAAAAAAAAAGGAAAAAAAAAAAAAAAAAAAAGGGAAAAAAAAAAAGGGGAATTTAAAAGGAAAAAAAAAGGGTAAAAAAAAAGAAAAAAAAGGAGAATAAAAAGGAAAAAAAGGAGAATAAAAAGGAAAAAAAGGGAAAAAAAAAAGGAAAAAAAGGAGAATAAAAAGGAAAAAAAGGAGAAAAAAAGGGAAAAAAAAGGGGAATAAAAAGGAAAAAAAAGGAGAATAAAAAGGAAAAAAAAGAGAATAAAAAAAGGAAAAAAAAAAAAAAAGGAAATAAAAAGGAAAAAAAAAAAGGGAAAAAAAAAGGAAAAAAAAAAGGGAAAAAAAAGGAAAAAAAAAAAGAATAAAAAGGAAAAAAAGGAGAATAAAAAGGAAAAAAGGAGAATAAAAAGGAAAAAAAGGAGAATAAAAAGGAAAAAAGGAGAATAAAAAGGAAAAAAAGGAGAATAAAAAGGAAAAAAAAAAGGGAAAAAAAAGGGAAAAAAAAAGGGGAAAAAAAGGGGAAAAAAAGGAAAAAAAAGGAGAATTTTTTAAAAAGGGAAAAAAAAAGAATAAAAAAAAAAAAGAAGAAAAAAAAAAAAAAAAGGGGAAAAAAAAAGGAAAAAAAAGGGGAAATAAAAAGGGAAAAAAGGGAAATAAAAAGGGAAAAAAAGGAGAATTTAAAAAAGGGAAAAAAAGGGAAAAAAAAGGAAAAAAAAAGGAAAAAAAAAAGGAAAAAAAAAAAAAGGGGGAAAAAAAAGGGAAAAAAAAAAAAAAAAAAAAAGGAGAATTTAAAAAAGGGAAAAAAAAAGAAAAAAAAAAAAAAAAAAATAAAAAAGGAAAAAGGGGGAATAAAAGGAAAAAAAAGGAAAAAAAAAAGGAAAAAAAAAAAAGGGGGAAAAAAGGGAAAAAAAGGAAAAAAAAAAACAAAAAGGAAAAAAAGGAAAAAAAGGAGAATTTTAAAAAAAAAAAAAAAGAAATAAAAAAGGAAAAAAAAAAACGGAGAATAAAAAGGAAAAAAAGGAGAAAAAAAGGAAAAAAAAGGGGAAAAATAAAAAGGAAAAAAAAAGAATAAAAGGAAAAAAGGGGATAAAAAAGGAAAAAAAGGGGAATAAAAAAAAAAAAAAAGGAGAATAAAAAGGAAAAAAAAAGGGGAATAAAAAGGGAAAAAAGGGGGAATAAAAAAAGGAAAAAAAGGGAAGAAAGGGAAAAAAAAAGGAGAATAAAAAGGAAAAAAAAAAAGGAAAAAACAAAAAGGGGGAAAAAAGGGGAAAAAAAAGGAAAAAAAGGGGGAATTTTAAAAGGAAAAAAAAGGGGAAAAAAAGGAAAAAAAAAAGGGGAAAAAAAAGGGAAAAAAGGAGAATAAAAAGGAAAAAAAAAAAAGGAAAAAAGGAAAAATAAAAAAAGGAAAAAAAAGGAGAAAAAAGGAAAAAAAAGGGGAAAAAAAGGAAAAAAAAAGGAGAAAAAAAGGAAAAAAAATCAAAAAAGAAGGAAA
>JACEEZ010019260.1:2500-16939 GCA_016584305.1 Chionoecetes opilio | reverse complement strand
CTATTTAAACTACAATATCCCTATTTTTTACTGTGCCAATTATATTTCGTAGCACAAAAATAATGATGTGTTCGAATATTTAAATTAAAGATTTTTTTGCCTTGTATAAAACAGACGTTGTTGAAGGATATAAAAAGAATGACCCATAAAAACAGACAAACAAACAAAAAAAGCACATAAATATAGCTGTGATGCTATAATACTTCCGATTTTTGTTATTTATCATCGCAAAAAAATAATCCCTTGCAAAAAATTACCCCGAAAATGAACTGATGTAATATACAACGAGCTGTACCACTACTACTACCACTACTACTACTACTACTACTACTACTACTACTACTACTACTACTACTACTACTACTACCACTACTACTACTACTACTACTACTACTACTACTACTACTAATAATAATAATAATAATAATAATAATAATAATAATAATAATAATAATAATAATAACACAACTACTACTACTTCCCCACCATCACTTCTACTACTACCACCATTATTACTACTACTACCACTACTAATACCACTACTACTACCACTACTACTACTACTACTACTACTACTACTACGACTACTACTACTACTACCACTACTACTACTACGACTACTACTCTTCCATGTTTTTTTCTAAAACGAATGATAAGAAAAACAAGTTTAAAGTAGTACCAGGATGGAACAAAAATGTAAGGATTTGTATACTAACTTTAAGGATGATTATAAAGAAAGGTTATTAAATGGAAAGTCAAGAGATACTTCTGAATTCACAAACATGAAAACAAGTAGAAAATTGTACAAAGAAGCACTTTCTAATTGTAGAAAAAATGAAATCCATGAGAGATCGATATTTATACAACAGAAATATGAATCAAAGAATACAATACCGTTCTTGAAAGAAATTTAAAAGAAAAGTAATAAACAAAAGTCCGCAAATATACTCGATGGAGAAAATGACTAAAAAGATTATTGATTGTTTCCATGACAATTTTTTAAATAAAGAGAACGTTTCTTACACAAATGAGGAGCAATGTTTACTTGATAAGCTGAAAGATACTTGGAATAGGAGGAATAAATTTCATGTTGTTATTTCTGCTGAAAGATTACATTACTACATAAAGAGACTAAATAAAGGGGTGGGTCAGGATGGCATCCATTCTCTACTCTTACAGAATGCCTCCAAACAATTACTCGCAAATACTTGTGTGTTTATGAATGCATGTTATAGCCACTGTTATATCCCTTCATATTTGCTTAGGGGTGATATAAATCCTATAATAAAAGATACTAAGAGAAATATCGGTGATTCAAACAATTATCGACCAGTAATGCAGTCATCCTGTATATTGAAATTATTTGAAATGCACATATTGGACATTTTAGAGGAAAAACTAGATTTTAGTCATAAACAGTTGGGGTTTTGTGCAAACATGTCAGCCAATGATGCTTGTTTCCTTGTAAAAGAAACTGTTCATTCTTATACAAAAAATAATGATAAAGCATTTGTAGCATTTATGAATTTGTCCAAAGCTTTTGATAAGGTAAATCATTTTATTTTAGGTAATATGTTATTAGATAGGAACATTTCTCCTGACATTGTTTTATTTTTAATGAATTATTTGAGAAATAAGAGTGCTATAATTATATGGAATGGTCTTCAAGGATCTTATACAGAAATCGATACTGGTGTAAGACAAGGAGGAATTTTGTCGCCATTACTATTTAAATTATATATTGATAATCTTCTCAGGGACATATCCAACCTTGACGTAGGATGCAAATATGGATAATATAAAATGAATATTATAGCATATGCTGATGACATAGTTTTACTTGCTGACTCTCATAATAACTTAGAAACATTATTAAATATAATATTGAAAGTAAAATTTAAAGTTTGAAACTAAAGGTAAATCATTCCAAATCTAAATGTATGGTCTTTCATGATGTATATAAGAAAAAATGTAAGATGAAGGGATATATAAGTCACTATAAAATCGTGGAAATTTACATGTATTTAGGACATTATATGTCATTTAATTTTTGTGATAAAATAGATGTAGAGGAAAGGCTTCAAAGTTTTACAGTAAATTTAACACTGTCTTACGTAAGTTTAAAGGAATCAATTCAAAAGCATAACTTTTTCTATTCAAGTCATACAGTATTCCTATCTATGGTCTTCAAATGTGGAATTTATGTAAGATTAACTTGAGTTATATATCTAAAACATTTGAGATAGCTTATACAAATGCACTTAAGAAAATGTTTGGATGTCCATTTTTAACCAGTAATCACAGTATTGTCAAAGAGTGTAACATGCTTTTATTAAAATATCATGTAACAACAGTTCAAGCTAGGTATTTTAGATATTTAAGCAAGAAAAACTATTCTGTATATATTTTGAACAAACCTTTGTTTTTTGAGGGTATGTCTTTTAAATCTTTTGAATTTTTTTCTTCAGAATTTATAAAAATTTTTTTTAGATAATAGCATGGATGTAATTTTAGCAGGAATTACTTGGGTTCAGAACCATGAAAATTTGAGAGGAGTTCCACTGCCTTTAAATTCATGATCTTTTTTTTTTGTGATATGTAATATACAACTCCTTGTATGTTATGCAATAAAGATGATGCTGCTGATGATGATGATGATGATGCCTACTACTACTACTACTACTACTAATAATAATAATAATAATAATAATACAACTACTACTACTTCCCCACCATCACTTCTACTACTACTACTACTACTACTTCTACTACTACTACTACTACTACTACTACTACTGCTACTACTACTACCACTATTACTACTACTACCACTACTACTACTACTACTACTACTACTACTACTACTTACTACTACTACTACTTCCACCACCACCACCACTACTACTACCACTACTACTACTACTTCCACTATTACTACTACAACTACTACCACTACTACTACTACTACTACTACTACTACTATACTACTACTACTACTACTACTACTACTACTACTACTACTACTTTTACTACTTCTATTATTACTTATATTACTACTTCTATTACTACTACTACTACTTCCACCACCACCACCACTACTAATACTAATACTAATACTAATACCACCACTTCTACTACTACCACTACTACTACCACTACTACTAATATCACTACTACTACTACTACTACTTTACTACTACTACTACTACTACTATACTACTACTACTACTACTGCTACTACTACTACTACTACTACTACTACTACTACGAGCGTAACAATAAAGAAAATAGTTTTCAGGCCAATTAATTGTTCACTATTTAACTGGGTTTTGTTTTATCATACAGAGCCATATGCATTTTTTATTATTTTTCTCATTTTTTGTTTTACATCTCAAAGAACTGAGTATAATATGTGAGGATAAATAAATGCACTAAATAATAAATGAAAATAAATAATATATGAGGACAAATGTGATTATAAATAAATCGAATAAATAATAAATGACAATATGTACATTCCGAGAATCATGTGTTCATTATGTGTATTTTTTTCATATCTTATAGTGTTAACATTTCTTACTCTATTATTCTATATGCATAAGAATTTTTCATTTTTTTAAGTTTTACTCCGTATTTTCCTATGCATAAGAATTTTTCATATTTTTAATCTTTACTCCGTATTTCCCTATGCATAAGAAATTTTGATATTCATTTTTTACACCTCATTTCCATATGCATAATAATTTTCATATATATTTTTAGCTCCTCATCTCCCTATGCATAAAAAAAAAAAATCATATTTTTTACTCCGTATATCCCTATGAATAAGATTTCTTTTCATATATATATTTTTTACTCCTTATTTCCCAATGCATAAGAACTTTTCCTATTTTTAATCTTTACTCCGTTTTTTCCCAATTAGTGAGGCAGCTTAGCACCGAATTTCAATGGATGGGGACGTGCCGGATAAAAGCATCAACATTTGATCAGGCAATCTTCAGGGTCCCAGCTCTGATTCTATAACCGGCGCCAAGCGATACGACCACTCTTATGCTTCTACGATACATTTTTGTAATGTGAGCAATTTAACACATACGAAAATCAAGAAAATATGTTTACTCTTTCAGACCTTGCGTATATTTATCCAACATGGTGCAAAATTGCCATGTTTCTTGTTTTGAGGTCTTTTCTGAGTATGGTTGCTCATTATTTGGCCCATTAGGGGTGTTTTTAATTATATCACATGAAATAATCATACGGAGTACACAATTAAGTAGGAGAGCAAAGCAAGAAGGTCTGTTCAAAGATTTTAATGGAGGCATCTGCTAACAACTGACAATAAAACATGGAAACATGCAGCGTTAATTTCTTAAATCCCTTCTATACACAAAACTCAACTACTACATTTCACACTAGGCCGACTAAGCTAATTCTCATATCGGCAGCTGCAAAGTTCTGTGCACTTCCACCGCGCCTTCTTGCATGAGCACCGTTCTCCACACGTGGCGCTTCTGCAGCCAAACTTGACCAGATCGCTGCAGGCCTGGGATGCCACAGGCAGGTTAGACCACACAGGACGACAGGTCTTCGTTGTACTTTCTAGAGTCCATCTAAAGCCTTCTGGGGTTGAAGGCTTCTGCTCACAATGATCACTGGTTGCCCAGATTCAAGCTTGGTAGATTGCGCGCAGTGTGTGCTGCAGAAGGGCTTCTTGCGTTGGGGGAATGTTCTCCATTGACCTGTTCTTCTGGGAGAAGAGTTCCCTACGTTTATCGTTCACAGAGTCCAAGTTGCTCTTCTTATTGTAGATGATCACGGTGAAGCACTCGAGCAACTGGATTTCCTTGCAGTTCACTGTCACAGTCATGTAAGGGTGATTTATGAGGTTATTGAAGGCTTCCGTCCCCTCCACGTAGGCATTCCAAGCCTCCCATACTGATTTTTTCACTTTGCCAAAGAAAGCGGAAGTTGTGTCGCAGCCTGTGAACATAGGCAGTGCCGTTGACCTATCTTTTCCCAGAGCATGGCATATGGCATTGATATCCAGGTACATGAAGTTATTTCCAGTTCCAAAGGCTACCCAGATGGCTGCCATCTGATGCTGGCTGGTCAGGGAATGATACTTTCCTATCAGTATGACAACGACGTCTGTGTCGACCGTGCATACCAAACAGGCGGTGCATCCCTTGTCCAGCGCATCTTTCAGGTAAACGACAATCTTTGTCTCGGCCTCTTCATGGTCACATCGTGGCATGGAGTGGTCGGAATCTCTGCTGATCACATAATGTGTCTGATGTTATGAAGACCTCCTTTCCGTCTGGCCAGTCATTCGAGCCGACTTTGTCTGAAAGGAACTGGAAAAGCTCCTCCTTGTTTGTGGGATCCCGGAGGAAGTCGGGCCAGTTGCTGGGCACCTTAGTTGGACCACCGACCCTTCTCCGTACACCTTTTCCCCTTTTCTCTATAGTTGACTCCTTGATACTGCTTGCAATGTAGCTGTCCAAGACCACATCAACTCTTCTGCAGGATTCAAGTAGCTTCAGGATGTGGGGGATGAAAATGCCATTAGCGTAGTCATTGAATGTGGTGACATTAGTATGAGGAAGCAGATACACCATAGCAGCACCGTCGATAATTTTTGCATCCAGAAACGGCGGGGGTTCCTTTTGAGAGTTTTGTGGGTCCTGCACAAGGATACCAATGAGGTCGGACTTCTTTCCTTTGTGCAGTTTTCCTCTTACATAAAGAGAAGAGAGGTGCTATTCAACATATAGCTGAATTAATGTAATATGCATGTAACCAAATAAAAAATATTAAGTTCTATCGTGCAGGCATCCTGCCGTTCGGATCGTTTGGCGCCGGTTCTATAATTGAAGCTTGGATTCTGAGGAAAACCTGGACAAAATTTGGTGCTTTTATCAGGCATGTCCCCATCAACTACCTAAGCTGCCTCACTATATGCACAATATTTATTCATATATTACATTTTTACTACTTATATTTTATTTCCCTATGCATAAAAATATTTCATATATATATATATTGTTCACTCGTCTTATGTAATACCTATCTGAAAAACATCTTTACCTGTGGATTAACCCTGTACTGATTACTTGTAGATTACCTTGCCTTGTACCTCCTGATATGATTTAGTGGGGCAGCTTAGGTAGTGGATGGGGACATGCCGGATAAAAGCACCAAAATTTTATCACGCAATTTTCAGGGTCCCAGCTATGATTCTATAACCGGCGCCAAGCGGTAGGACCACTCTTATTTGAAATTTTTCATTATATGTGAAATTTTTTTTTGAAAATTTTGGGAAATTTTTTTTTTTTAGTTTTTGGGAAAAAATGTTTTTTTTTTGGCAGAAATGAGAAATATAGTCTTTTCCGATCATTTTGGTGTAATTGTTTTTAAAATCGAACATCTAGAAGTATTTTAAAACAATATTTGAAAATTAGGTGTCTCGGGTGCATTTCCTCAGCATCTAAGCTTCAATTCTAGAACCGGCCATCTCAGAAGAAGAACGCCAGCACCACGAAGAAGGTCTGTCTGCGCAGAAGACATTTCACGAGCAAACACTGGGCCTTATTCAAGTAATCAACGAGATGAGCAACCCGTTCCTAGAGGAAGGAAGCGAGCTGATTGCACTCGACACGCGGCGTGTGATTGGAGAATCTGTGGCCAACACTGTGCAAACCATAGAAGAAGTGGGACAGGCTCAGTACGACAGCTACAACGAGGCTATCATCACTGAACGAAGGCAGTCCATCCATGAGCCTGTGAAGAGGAACTCATTGCCTCTCTTCAGATCATCATCCAAGGGGAAGAGGAAGCAGTCAGATGGTGTTTCCCTGTTGAAAGATGATGTGTCCCTCTTCTCTCGTCTGTACATAGTTGCTCAGAACAGGGATACAGATATGGGAACCTTCTTCCAACATGAAAATCATCCGCACCCCCCTTCTCTATCTGAAAGAGGAACACTGCGCCAAGGAAAGAAGTCAGACCTCATTGGTATCCTTGTGGAAGAAACACAAAACTCTCAGAAGGAACCCCCGCCGTTCTCGGATGCAAGAATACTCGACGGTGCTGCTGTGGTGTATCTGCTTCCTCTTACTAATGTTACCACATTCAATGACTACGCTAATGAGGTCTTCATCCCCACATCCTGAAGCTTCTTGAATCCTGCAGAAGAGTCGATGTGGTCTGGGACAGCTACATTGCCAGCAGTATCAAGGAGTCAACTAGAGAGAAAAGGGGGAAAGGTGTACGAAGAAAGGTCGGTGGTCCAACGAAGGTGCCCAGCAACTGGCCCGACTTCCTCCGGGATCCCACAAACAAGGAGGAGCTTTTCCAGTTCCTTTCAGACAAAGTCGGCTCCAGTGACTGGCCAGACGGAAAGGGGGTCTTCATAACATCAGGCACATATGTAATCAGCAGAGGTTCAGACCACTCCATGCCACGATGTGACCACGAAGAGGCCGATACAAGGATTGTTGTTCACCTGAAAGATGCGCTGGACAAGGGATGCACCAACTGTTTGGTACGCACTGTCGACACAGACGTCGTTGCCATACTGATAGGAAAGTACCATTCCCTGACCAGCCAGCATCAGATGGCAGCCATCTGGTTAGCATTTGGAACTGGAAAGAACTTCATGTACCTGGATATCAATGCCATATGCCATGCTCTGGGAAAAGATAGGTCAACGGCATTGCCTATGTTCCACAGTTTCACGGGCTGCGACACAACTTCCGCTTTCTTCGGCAAAGGGAAGAAATCAGCATGGGAGGCTTGGAATGCTTACGTGGAGGTGACGGAGGCCTTCAACAACTTCATGAATCACCCTTATATGACTGTGACAGTGAACTGCAAGCAATTCCAGTTGCTCGAGCGCTTCACCGTGATCATCTACAATAAGACGAGCAACTTGGACTCTGTGAGCGAGGCACGTAGGGAACTCTTCTCACAGAAGAACAGGCCAATGGAAAAGATTCCCCCAACGCAAGAAGCCCTTCTGCAGCACACACTGCGCGCAGTCTACCAAGCTGGAATCTGGGCAACCAGTGATCAATGTGAGCAGAAGCCTCCAACCCCAGAGGGCTTTGGATGGACTCTAGAGAGTGCAACGAAGACCTGGCGTCCTGTGTGGTCCAACCTGCCTGTAGCATCTCAGGCCTGCAGCGAACTGGTCAAGTGTGGCTGCAAAAGCGCCACGTGCGGAGGACGATGCTCATGCAAGAAGGCGCAGTGGAAGTGCACCGAACTATGCAGCTGCCAATGTGAATAGCTTAGCCGAGAAGTAATTTTGCACCATGTTGGGTGAATATACGCACGGTCTGAAAGAGTATCCATTTTTCTTGATTTTCGTATGTGTTAAGGGCAGGCTCCGAATTAATTAGACTACGCGATTCACTATGTTAACCGCTACTCGACCACGCGATTACGAAATAAAAATGATAACGAAAATTGTGTTTTTGAATACCCTGGTGACCTACGTTAATTAGAACGTTTAAAAAAAATTGAGGAAATGCACCCGAGACACCTAATTTTCAAATATTGTTTTAAAATACTTCTAGATGTTCGATTTTAAAAACAATTACACCAAAATGATCGGAAAAGACTATATTTCTCATTTCTGCAATAAAAAAACATTTTTTCCCAAAAACTAAAAAAAAAATTTTTTTTTTCTCACAAATAATGAAACATTTCAAATAAGAGTGGTCCTACCGCTTGGCGCCGATTATAGAATCATAGCGGGGACCCTGAAGATTGCCTGATAAAATTTTGGTGCTTTTATCCGGCATGTCCCCATCCATTTGAAATTCGGTGCTAAGCTGCCCTACTAATTAGGTTTGGCGCGGTGGTACGAGAGAGAGAGAGAGAGAGAGAGAGAGAGAGAGAGAGAGAGAGAGAGAGAGAGAGAGAGAGAGATATATTAGTTGCTTAATAGATTAAATGCTGCGAACATCAACACGTAACTAAATAAAAAGCTATACTAGAATTTACGAAAGTTTGTAAAAAAAATGTACCTTTGCTTCCAGTCGAGTTTCAAAGAGGAGGAATACATAGGAATAACAGACACCAGAGACCTATTGGTCCATGACGAGGTATCTGCTGAACTACATACTACTAATTATCAACTACATGTAAGAAAACAGTTGGAAATGATATCATGTCCCTAAAGAAGATAGGAACATGGAAGTTTCGTAGTGAAGAATGATAAGATATGAAATATACTAACTACAATTACCTCTAACACTAATCGATCCGGTGACTATAATATCAATTTGCAGGGCACTATCAATACCCATTTACTTCACAGTGCGCGTCATTCTGTTTTTAAATGTAGTTATTTTGCTGGCTTCGACAACATTTGCTGGTAACTTGTTCCATCGATCAACAACTCTAACATTGAAATAATTTTTACGGAGATCTGTGATGCAACGTTGACAGTTTAGTTTTTACACAGTTATTTCTGGTTGTCACTGAGTAGAAAGCTCGAATACGTTCTCTTGATTAATGACATCAAATCCTTTTAGGATTTTAAAGGTTTCTATCAAGTCCCCACGGATTTTACGATCCTTTAAGGAAAACATATTAAGTTTCCGCAGTCTCTCTTCATAAGATGAGTTTCGCAGAGATGGAATTTGTTTGGTTGCTCTTCTTTGCACTGATTCCAATTTGGCTTGATCTTTTACAAGACAGGGCGACCAGAATTGAACGGCATATTCTAAGTGCGGCCTAACCAAGGACGTGTATAATTGTGGCATTATTTGCGGAGTTTTATGTTCAAAGCTGCGTTTAATGAAGCTCAACATCATATTCGCCTTTTTACTGGCAGCTAGGCAATGCGGACTGGTTTTAAGATCATTACTGATGATGACACCTAAATCCTTTTCCTGCTGTACTTCAGTTAACGATTTATTTTGCATTTGAAAGTTATATTTGAGGTTATCGTTGCCTATATGCATTACTTTACATCAATCGGAATTGAATTTTAATAACCATTTATCACTCCAATCTGATAGTTTGTCGAGATCACGTTCTATGAGTTCGCAGTTTTCTCTAGTATATGCTTTACCGCCTAATTTGGTGTCATCTGCAAATTTCGATATTATAGATACATGTCCGCAGTCCAGATCATTGATATGTATCAGAAAAAAAGTAGGACCCAAGACCAAGCCCTGAGGCACCCCACTAGTAACATCTAACCAATCAGATGCCTCGCCAATTATTACTACCCGTTCTTTACGATTTGAAAGCCAATCGCCAATCCATGAACATAATTGCTCTCCTAAGCCATGTGAACTTAGCTTGGTCAAAGACGCTTATGGGGAACTGTATCGAAGAGGTGGAGGAGGAGGAGGAGGAGGAGGAGGAAGAGGAGGAGGAGGAGGAGGAGGAGGAGAGGAGGAGGAGGAGGAGGAGGAGGAGGAGGAGGAGAAGGAGGAGGAGGAGAAGGAGGAGGAGTTGGAAGAGGAAGAGGAAGAGGAAGAGGAAGAGGAAGAGGAAAAGGAAGAGGAAGAGAAAGAGGAGGAAGAGGAGGAGGAGTCTGTATAAGAGGATAGCAGAAACGAAGAAAAAAAGAGAGAGGTCAGGAATTTAAGAAAATAGAGAGAGGAGGATTAGGAAAGGAGAAAGAGAGAGAGAGAGAGAGAGAGAGAGAGAGAGAGAGAGAGAGAGAGAGAGAGAGAGAGAGAGAGAGAGAGAGAGAGAGAGAGAGAGAGAGAGAGAGAAGGCTAAATTTGAGAACGAAGAAATATGAATAAAAATGAGAGAAAGAAAACGGAGGAGCAGAAGTAGGAAGAAAAGGAGGGAGGGGGCTGAGAATTAAAAAACAGACCAGGTTTTTGAAGTGTTCCCGTCCCCAGCCTCTCTTAGCAGGCTGTCATGTGCCCTTCACAGCTCCTCTTACCCATTTGTGGCAGATGAAAATATAAGAAATATGGTTTGAATTAGTAAACCTCACTCAAAACGTATTTTGGTCACCAATAATATTCTATTGAATTTTTTTTTACGAGGCGAATATTCCATTCTATCTTAAGGTCTCTTGCTTAAAATAATGCTTCTGTTACCTGATAATATGGTTAACTATGATAAAATAGTCTTCTGCGACTTCGAGGGATTCCTGCAAGGACTATTGGTTTGATAACTGGTCTGAATTATGGGACTGAGCGTGCTGTGGAGTGTGGGGCAGGTGTATCCAGCTTCTTTCCTGTGAATACAGGAGTGAGGCAAGGGTGCGTCCTTGCCCCATCACTTTTCAACGCTTGTATGGACTGGGTATTGGACAAGGTTGTAGATCTAAGTGATTGTGGAGCATCCGTCGGCAACACCAAGATCACTGATCTTGTTTTTGCCGATGATGCAGTAATCTTTGCTGAGTCGCTGGAGGTCCTGGTGATGGCTCTCGAGGCGCTGCACGAGGAGGCAAAGCCTTTGGGACTTGAGGTCTCCTGGCTCAAGACCAAGGTCCAGGTGTTTGGAGATATACTAGATGAAGCAGTACAGTCTGTTCATGCGTGTGACGAGGACATTGAGATCTTGGAAAGTTTTACATACCTTGGTAGCGCAGTCCATAATGACGGCGGGTCACGTCAAGAAGTCTTACGGCGGATTGGCATAGCCCACGGTGTTATGGACTCGCTCAGCGGGAGTGTTTGGCGTTGTCGGTACCTGTGCAGAAGGACATAGATCCGGATCTTCAAGTCGCTTGTGATTCCTGTCTTACTCTATGGTTGTGAGACATGGACACTAAATAGTGACTTGAAGAGACGAATCAGTGCCTTTGGTAATAAGTATCTTCGCAGAATCATGGGGTATCGCTGGGATGATTACGTGTCAAATCAGCGATTGCACCGTGAGACTGAATCGAGGCCTATTAGCTGCATATTCCGTCACCGCCGACTTCGGCTATATGGGCATGTGGCACGCTACCCTGAAACTGATCCTTCCCATCGGGTTGTATTTGTAAGAGACAATCCGGGGTGGAGGAGGCCAAAGGGGCGCCCACAAGGCTCGTGGCTGGGGCAAGTTGATGTTTCTTGTCGAGAGCTGCTTGGTATGGGAAAGGAGCCTGCATGGGAAGACGCGCGTGGTGACCCCCGGGAGTGGCGTCGTAGGGTGGGCGAGGCGACGCGCCCCCCGGCGTATGCCCCCAATGATTGATTGATACGATAAAATACCGCTGAAATTAAGAAGAACTTTAGTATTCCCTTCTCCCGGCATCAAATATCAGTCGGCAAGCAGCAAGGGGTCAGGATATCTCGCCACATATAAAAGTAGGGTATAGACCTTCTTAACTTGGGAGCGTGGGCAATTACCTAGGGGGGCGTGAGCCATGAGAGAACAAGAAACCGCCTGGGTTAACCACCTCTGCTACCGCCTGGGGAGGCGGTAACAGAGTGGTTAGCGTCTCCGATTGGCATTTTCGGTGACCCGAGTTCAATCCCCGATGAGAACCAAAACCTTTCTGCACCGTCGAGTGGCCTAAAAACACCCACATGCCCTGCCCATTAACTCTACCTGCGATTGTTAGTGCATCGGAGGACACAGGGGGGCGGCATGAGCCTCTAATCACAGGCATCACTATACAAATCCTGCCTGCGCCACCACGGGCGAGGGCCAACCATCACAGCCCTCAAGTGAGCCTCCAGGGCCTACCATCGTCGCGAGCCTTAGAAGTCACTGCTTACAGGCGGTAGAGGCATAAAAAAAAAAAAAAAAAAAAAATATATATATATATAATAAAAAGAAAGTGTGGCTGATCAAACTCTGCGGTGACGGTTTGCAGGGGGTCACTAGCTATGTAGACTTTTATGCCATGGTATTTTTTGTATCATTATTTATATTATTGTTGTTACTATTTAGTGTCCATGTCTCACAACCATCGAGTAAGACAGGGATCACAAGCGACTTGAAGATCCGGATCTTTGTCCTCCTGCACAGGTACCGACAACGCCAAATACTCCCGCTGAGCGAGTCCATAACACCGTGGGCTATGCCAATCCGTCGTAAGACTTCTTGACGTGACCCGCCGTCATTATGGACTGCGCTACCAAGGTATGTAAAACTTTCCAAGATCTCAATGTCCTCGTCACACGCATGAACAGACTGTACTGCTTCATCTAGTATATCTCCAAACACCTGGACCTTGGTCTTGAGCCAGGAGACCTCAAGTCCCAAAGGCTTTGCCTCCTCGTGCAGCGCCTCGAGAGCCATCACCAGGACCTCCAGCGACTCAGCAAAGATTACTGCATCATCGGCAAAAACAAGATCAGTGATCTTGGTGTTGCCGACGGATGCTCCACAATCACTTAGATCTACAACCTTGTCCAATACCCAGTCCATACAAGCGTTGAAAAGTGATGGGGCAAGGACGCACCCTTGCCTCACTCCTGTATTCACAGGAAAGAAGCTGGATACACCTGCCCCACACTTCACAGCACTCTCAGTCCCAGAATACAGACCAGTTATCAAACCAATAGTCCTTGCAGGAATCCCTCGAAGTCGCAGAAGATCCCAGAGTGACTCACGATGCACTGAGTCAAACGCCTTCTTGAGATCAACATAGGCTGCAAGCATCCCCTGTCGAAACTCACGTCGTCGTTCCACCAGGACACGAAACGCTAGGATACGGTCCGTTGTTGACTTACTAGGCGTGAACCCAGACTGCTGAGGTCTCTGATGCTTCACCAGATGACTGCAAATTCGTGTCAGCAATAGATGGGCAAGCACCTTGCCTGGTACGCTGAGCAGTGTAATACCGCGGTAATTGTTGCAGTCCTGACGGTCCCCTTTCCCTTTCCAGATAGGGACGACCAGCCCCCTTTTCCAGTCAGGAGGAATGGTACCTGATTGCCACACGGCAGTCAGGACAGCATGCAACCCGCGGATCATGGCCTCACCCCCAGCTTTGAGGAGCTCCGCACTGATATTACAAACACCAGCTGCCTTTCCACCCTTTAACTTTGCTACAGCCTCTCTGACTTCGTCAAGAGAGGGTGCGGTTTCGTCAATGGGAGGATCGGCATCCACTGCCTGTAACCCAGTGGTGTGAAGCTGCTCAGTTGGAGGGTCCACCGTACTAGATAATGTACTAGAAAATGAAAACAAATTGAAATACCGAAAAATTTAGAATTTTTTTTTAACCTGAAAAACGATTGCTATGAGATTATAAATTATTTCAAAGCTTATCGATTTATGACTTCAAAGATGCCCATCAATTTTTGGGTATTACCTTTGTGCCAAAATAATATCACCAGAGAGAAAAAAAAGAAGTTATCTTAAGGAAAAAAATATGCTGTTTTGATCACTCGATATAGAAAAATAGCCAAATATAGAAAAGTTTTAGTAAAAGATATGGGTATTAATTTTTTTTTTTATGATTTTTCTATATATTTAGAGAAATTTTGAGGATTTTAGATTTTGGTTGGG
>JACEEZ010019259.1:34075-68488 GCA_016584305.1 Chionoecetes opilio | reverse complement strand
TGACCTTTCCACGAGATATGTATGTAATGGATGTTCCCTCCTTTAGAGAGAGAGAGAGAGAGAAAAGAGAGAGAGAGAGAGAGGGGAGAGAGAGAGGAGAGAGGGGAGAGAGAGAGGAGAGAGAGAGAAAAGGAGAGAGGAGAGGCCTTCTCGAAAAACTCCGACCCAAAAGGCATCCAGGGTGACCTCCTGCTGCCCCTGGGAAACTAACTGCAGGGAAGAACCCTCCAGGTCGTCGTCAACGGGCAGGCCTCTGAGTCCCTGCCATTTGGAAGATCAGTCCCCCACAGGGCTTTGTGCCGGGGCCGCCCCTGTGGAACATCTACGTGAACGATCTTCTCCGGCAGCTGCCAGCAGTCTCGGCTTACGCTGATGACTGTACTCTCTCCTGTTCCTACCCGCGACAGAGTGAGCGTGCTGCTGATGAGGTCAATCAGCAGCTGAATGTATACAGGAGTGGGGTTACACGTTGGGCAGGTGACCTTTGCTTCGGAGAAGACACAGGCAATGGTGGTTTCTCGTCCCGCTGCCGGGCCAGCAGTGGAAGGGAGGCTGCGGTTGGTGGCTTTTCCTCTCCCACTCCAGGAAGCCGTCAAGGTTCGGGGAGTAGAAGGTGGACCGAGAGCTAAGGTTTGACGGCCACATAAAACACATTGCTAAAAAATGCCTCTCACAGGGTCTCTCCCCTGCGCGGGTAGCCAGCTTCCTCGACAGGGGAGGGAAGCTCTTGCTCTACAAGGCCCAGATACGGCCTTACTTAAGAGAAAGGGCCGCCCTCTCCTGGGTCGTCTGCACCCCTCGCACACTAGGAGGGTGGACAGCATCCAGCTTTCGAGTCCTGCGACGGTGGATGCTGCAGACCCCCCAGATCCACCAGCCCAGTTCGAGCCGGTGAGTCCTCTCGACTCACGGGAACACCGCAGGGCCCGTCGCGGCGCTTGTGTTTTCCCACAAGGCATAAGTGCAGGGGGGTGCCAACCTGGCTGGGTTACGACAGCCTCCGAGGATCGCCACGCGAAGCACGAGAACGGTGCTTACCAGTGGTGATCAGTGGAGGTGCCGCGTTCCCGTGCCAGCCAGCACCAACGCACCTTGTGGGCCAGTCTCCAGGATGTGGAACATTGTCACGGCCGCTGTCCCTCATATCCAGATGAAAAACACAAAGTGTAAAGTTGGGGGCCAATCGGTGGAGACTGTCGAAGCCCACCCCGCTGACGCTAGTAATACTGTGACACTATTGACAGCAACAGTGCCTCAACAAACACTTTATATGTATATTTAAAGTTAGTTTTTTAGGTCTTTGTATTTATGTGTATATAGCTATATTTACTTGCCCTTAAAGGCGCTATTACACGGGCACTTTTCTGCTCACTGAGCAGATTTCACTGAGCAGATTTCACTGAGCAAACTCAACGAAACTATTACACGGTGGATCTGTGTTTTGATGAGAAAAAATGCATACAGACCTGAGTGCGGTTATGATAAAAATTTATCATAGCGCTTCCTAATAAGCGGTGTTTGTTGTAATGGGGGATAGCTTTATTTTGCGCGGAAAAAAAGAAAAAAAAAAAGTATACTTTGGGGTTTAAAAGTTAGGTTATGTTTAATTAAAACCTTTAAGGTTGGTTAGGTTTAATTAAAACCTTTAAGGTTAGTTGGGTTTTAAATTTAAAAAACCTATAAGGTTAGGTTAGGTTTAATTAAAACCTATAAGGGTTTTAGGTTAGGTTTCATTAAAACCTTTAAGGTTAGGTTAGGTTTAATTAAAACCTATAAGGTTAGTTTTAGGTTTCATTACAACCTTTAAGGTTAGGTTAGGTTTCTTTTAAAACCTTAAGGTTAGGTTAGGTTTCTTTAAAACCTTTAAGGTTAGGTTAGGTTTCATTAAAACCTATAAGGTTAGATTGGGTTTTCATTAAAACCTTTAAGGTTAGGTTAGGTTTAATTAAAACCTTTAAGGTTAGGTTAGGTTTCATTAAAACCTTTAAGGTTAGGTTTGGTTTAATTAAAACCTATAAGGTTAGATTAGGTTTCATTAAAACCTTTAAGGTTAGGTTAGGTTTAATTAAAACCTAAAGGTTAGATTAGGTTTCATTAAAACCTTTAAGGTTAGGTTAGGTTTCTTTAAAAAACCTTTAAGGTTAGGTTAGGTTTCATTAAAACCTTTAAGGTTAGGTTAGGTTTCATTAAAACCTTTAAAGGTTAGGTGGGTTTCATTAAAACCTTTAAGGTTAGGTTAGGTTTCATTAAAACCCTAAGGTTAGGTTAGGTTTCATTAAAACCTTTAAGGTTAGGTTAGGTTTCATTAAAACCTATAAGGTTGGGTTAGGTTTAATTAAAACCTATAAGGTTAATTAGGTTTCATTAAAACCTTTAAGGTTAGGTTGGGTTTTCATTAAAACCTTTAAGGTTAGGTTAGGTTTCATTAAAACCTTTAAGGTTAGGTTGGGTTTTCATTAAAACCTTTTTAAGGTTAGGTTGGGGTTCATTAAAACCTTAAGGTTAGGTTAGGTTTCATTAAAACCTTTAAGGTTGGGTTTGGGTTTTTCATTAAAACCTTTAAGGTTAGGTTAAGTTTCATTAAAACCTATAAGGTTGGGTTTGGGTTTTCATTAAAACCTTTAAGGTTTGGTTAGGTTTCATTAAAACCTATAAGGTTGGTTAGGTTTCATTATTATTATAATTATTATTTTTTTTTGGGGGGGGGTGTTGCGCAAAATAAACTATCTCCATTAGAACAAGCACCTATTTTAGGCCAAGAAAAAATAGTTGGTGTCTCTGAAACGACCGCGAAACTCTCGTACATTATTACCAAAAGTTGTTTCGTAGTCTATATGAAAAACCATAGTCGTTTCGTTTCACTCAGCGCAGAGTTGAACTTGACTACTAGAGTTACGAAATGACACCAGGTATGTACGAAAAAACTCAAATCAGTGTACGAAACTAACTACTTTCAATTCAATATACCTAATTAAGAAAGGTTTTTTGATTAGGCCAAAGGTTTTTTGATTCATTTAAACTTCCTGTAATCCCCGAGAGTAGCTTTATGGCCACTGTGGCCCGCGCCGTACCCGTGGCGTGCGGTACGGGGCTGACGCCGTTATAGTGGACGAGAACTACGCGTTCGCTCTGTAGGTCAGACACACACACTCGGGTGCTAACACTGCACTCTTAGCCTCTCTCGCTTTTACCATATACACCACACCCGTCACTACACACCTGTACGGCCTCGCAAACACACCTGTCGCCTGTGTATCACCGTAAATAAATGACTTGGGAAAGGGCAGGCTTCTTAGGTATTGAGGGTGTATATTTTCTTTTTTAATGTTTTTTTTACAAATAAAGGGTATATATGTTCCATATTGTAGGATGTTTCCTGAACTAAGTCAATCAGTAAGCTTTCCATCTCGTCTGTCCAGTCAGCAGGCATGTAGATGTCTTCTTTAGAGTTTTAGAAGCAAATGATCTTGCAATAAATAATTAGTCATCCACTAATTTCGGTCCTTATAACAGAAAACGTTTTTGCTCACTGAAATGACGAGCAAAAATAGCTTCAAGTAGTTCCCTCTTTGCTCAATCAAACAGGCTTGGTTGAGCAAAATCCTCAAAACTGCTCAGTGAAATCTGCTCACTGAGCAGAATAGTGCCCGTGTAATAGCCGCTTAAGATAGGTAGCACCCCGACAGTGCACCTTTGTGGTTCATGCTTATGTTTTGCTTAAATAAAAAAAAAAAGAGAGAGAGAGAGAGAGAGAGAGAGAGAGGGGGAGAGAGAGAGAGAGAGAGAAGAGAGAGAGGAGAGAGAGAGAGAGAGAGAGAGAGAGAGGGGAAAAGAGAGAGAGAGAGAGATGAGAGAGAGAGAGAGAGAGAATATCAATACCCCACCCTCCCTGCTCCAAATATGAATAAACACAACATGGTCCAAACTTCGTAAGCTCGACATAACCCAATAAAGGTCAAATTTATCATCTCAGACCCCCACAAAACGCCCCAAAAAAACATTAGGGCCCCCCATTATCTACCTCTATTTGCCCCTCTTCATAGCACCTGTTCTCCTCATTATATTCTTGTCTTTTACTAATAAATGACCGTTTAACTAACTTTTTAACACATTTCTAACTTTCACTCCAAACAATTTTTTTTTCTTGTTACCTTCTAAACAGCTGGTCTTGCCCTTCCTCCTCCTCTCTTCATATTTGCTCCTTACCTCTCCTTCTCTCCCTCTCTCTCCTCGCCTATCGCCCGAGCTTATCTGTCACAATTTGCGATTTGCCAAAATTCAGGAAATGGTTCAAGTTTGGGAGATATCGAGAGGCAAGAATCAGTATGTTGGTGTGTTGGTATTCCTCTTCCTACTTCTCCTACTTTTTCCGGCCTCCTCTTTCTCCTCCTCGTACTTTCTTCTTCTTCTGCTTCTTCCTCCTTGTCCTACTTTATATTAGCTTCTTCCTGCCCTTTTCTCCTCTCCTCCTCCTCATTCTGGCCTAACATATCCCCCTCCTCCTCCATCCTTCTCGATCTTTTTCCTGACCTACACATTCCCTAGCTACTCCTCCTCCTCCTCCTCCTCCTCCTCCTCCTCCTCCTGTTATTGGCAACAGCAAGCGCCCAGTATCTAGTTGGAAACTCTGTCGCTGAAGGTCTCAGATGGGGTTTTGGAGAGGGGGGAAGAAGGGGGCCTGGTAAACCTAAATTTTTTATACATCCTATCAATTAGATATATATTAGACTTTTCATTTTTACAAATACTGAGAAAATACAGATCCCTTCAATATTTCTTCGCATGCACGCACGCACGCACGCACGCACGCACGCACGCACGCACGCACGACGCCCCCGCAGCACGCACCACATAAACGAATGACATCAGCATTGCTAAAGGACACAGAAAGCCATTTAAAATGACTTACCGGGGGGGAAAAACGTATCCCCAGGGGGGGTCAGTGGGGGGGGGGGTGACAAGGGGGGGACAAAGACCCAAAAAAGGGGTTAAAAGAACGAAGAACTGGCCAAAAATCTGGCCCGGGAAAGGGGGGGGGCAGCGGGGGGGGGGGAACCCAAACCCCAAAAAACCTGGTGGGAAAAAGGGCAACAGGCTAGGAACCGCACGGCACGCCCCGCCCCCCCCCCCACCCTTCTCTTTTCTCTCTCTCTCTCTCTCCTCTCTCTCTCTCTCTCTCTCTCTCTCTCTCTCTCTCCCCTTTTCCCCCTTTCCCCCTGTTACATTTCGCCCTTCTTCTTTTTCAAAAGTCTATTTTACTTCCATATTTTTTTTTGTAATATGTATGCCTGTATCCCCCACGATTTCAATTTCATCCAATGAAAAAACCCAAAAACTCCCATAATGACAAACCCCCCCTTTTTTAATGTCAAACAGCGAGATATTGAAAAAAAAATTATAATGGCAAAATAAAATAAAACGACTAATAAAAAAAAAAAAAAAAAAGGACATAAAAATAATTTAGTAATAATAATAACAAAAAAATAAAATAACAATAATAAAAATAAAATAGCGATGAGATGATAATAAAAAAGTTAAGGAAAAAACAGATTACAATAACAACTAAACCCCCTAGAAAAAATCATCCAAAATAAAAAAATAAAGCAAACTAGAAAATAAATAAAAAACTAAAAAAAATAAATAAAAAATAAGCAAAACTAACACATACAAAAACCACCCAAAACACGAGGGCCCCATGAACTTAAATGTCCGATGAAAAGGGGAAAAAAAACTTAAGTTTACGTCCCTTTAAATTGACAAACTACTATGAAAAAGTTTTGTCTGTGGTGTGTGTGGTGGTGTGTGTGTGTGTTGGGGTGTGTAGTGTATGTGTGTGTGTGTGTGTGTGTGTGTGTGTGTGTGGTGTGTGTGTGTGGGTGTGTGTGGGCGTGGGGTATGATGGTGTGTGTGTGTGTTGTGTGTGTGTGGTGTGTGTGTGTGTGTGTGTTGCGCGGTGTGCGTGTTTTGGGTGTGTGGTGTGTGTGTGTGTGTGGGGTGGTTTTGTGTGTGGTGTGTTTGTGTGTGTGTGTGTGTGTGTGTGTGTGGTGTGGCGTGCGTTGCGCGTGTGTGGGGTTGTCAGAGAGAGAGGGGAAGAGAGAGAAAGAGAGTAGGGGGGCAAGACTTTCTGTGGGTGCCCGTCTTTGAAGGAAAAAGCTGAGTCCAGGGGTTTGGTGGCAGGCAATGTGCTAGGTGGGACAAAAAAGGTCATAGAAAGTTTTTAGAAAAAAAAAAAAAAAATAGGACGGGGTTTTTTGAAAGACCTAAAATTGGGAAAAAAGTGATTTTGAAGTGAGGCGCAGCACCGTGACCTAGGCTCCCCCGTCGGGCCCACCCCCCCCCTGCGACCTCCACCCCCCGGGTGTTGAAAAATAAGCCTTCTCCAAAAACGATTATTGTTTTTTTGATCAATTTCTCTTATCTACTACGACCGGACAGAATAGGAAAAAGGAAGTGAATGAAGTGAAGTAAGTAAAAAAAGAAAGTGAAGTGGCGTACAGTGCAGTAATAGGACCTGTCCCCAGTGTTTTTTAATGACCGTGTGTAAAACTTTTTTGAAGGTCGCCCACTCACCCCCCTGTTTTGCTCCTTAATTCCCTAGGGAGACCACCGTCTGGCCACTTGTCCCCACCTGCCTCCCCCCTCCCCCATGTCTACCACCGCCCCCACCCCTTTATCGCCAGGAGGGACCTCCCCGGGCCCCTCCACAAAAGTGGTGTGTGTGTGCGGAAAGCAACCTTAAAAATCATACTTTAGCTGTGGGGGGGACAAAACTGCCCAATCTATGTCACAAAAATTTTCCCTGAAGGGAAAAACCAGTATACAAGGGGACACAGGGAGCAGCTACGTGCCCAGGCCAAATAGCAGCCCCGTGACCCTTTTTAGCGAGGAGGAAAAACCACCCTCCAAACGCACGACTCGTCGCAAAAGAGAGTGAGGAGAGGTTTTCCCGGAAAAAGGCCGGGAAAGGGAAACCAGCTATCTCCCTCTCGAAAAAGCTCACGGAGGAAGCTTCTCGGTCAAAACGCCATTATCAGGTCCATCGAGGAAGACCGGGAGTGATAATACAAAAACAGGGAGGTGTTTGCTTCAGCACTCAGACTTGGGGCAGACTAAAAGCCTTAAAGCAGCCCCAAAGGCGAAAAAAAAACTTTTTCCCCAAGCTGTCAGTGCTTTCTCAGAAACCATTGACGACCTGGGGGAAGCTGCCAAGGACTGAGCCCGGGGGAAGTGGTGGATTTGGGGGAGACCAAGGAAGCTAAGGTTCCCGGCAAGACCTGACGACCATCCCGACCCCTTAAAAGATCACCCGCCACCCACCGTGCCCCCACCGCCAAAGCTACTGACCCCCCCACCTGAAACCCCCCCCCCCCAAGCCCCCCCACAACGCGGGGACTGACCCCGCCCCTGCCCCCCCACCTCTGCCCCCCTACAAAGCAAAAACCGCCCCCCTTCCCTGCACCCCCAAATACAACGTTCCACGCGCCCACCACCTCACAAGGTGAGCTGACGAAAAACCAGCGCCCCCAGGGCGCGTTTGGTGCCAAGCAGGCCCCGAGGTACTAGCCCCCGCTCGACAACCCCCTCCGCCCCCCGGGCACCACCCCCCTCCGGTGGTAATAAAAGAAAAAAGCGGAAAAATAAGAGAAGTGTGAGGTCGCAAAGTGAGCGAGGACAGGCGCCCCGGGGAGCCCCAAGGGCCAACCAGCCACGGAGGAAGTCCCAAAAAAAAATTACTGCACACGAAAAGGGACACAGCTTGGACCCTAGCCCGAAACCCCGACCACGGCGGGGACGGCTCTTCAGGCAAATTTTTGAGGAGGGAAGGTATTCGGCAGCCCTCTCCCCGCACTACCCCCTCACAAAGCCCGCCCCACACCCCCCCACCCCCACCCCCACTTTGTCGCAGCTTGGTGCCTGGGTTCAACCGGGGCCGGCAGTGGAGCCCTCCCCCCCCAACGATACCCTCAGCCGGGCCCCTTTTTTAAACTTCTATCCCCGGACCCAGGCCCCTGACGCTCCCCCCCATCCATCATGGTACGCCTGAACCCCAACCCAAAAATTAAAATTTATCTCCGCCAATGTCCGGGGTTTCCCCGAACGAACATGGGAGACCTGACCCACAACTGTGTACTAAAAATATGCGAGTATTTGGGGCGACGGAGACCTGGCTAAACCGAGGTTGAGCCCACGTTCGGCAAGAACGGGGCTACACCAATGGAACAGGAGGGACCGCCCTGGCGAGCAGGGGGCGGGTGGCTGTCTGTTTTAAAGGGAAAGGAGTGCAAGCCCCGCACCTCGATGGGGTCCCGCCTCCCCATATGGAGGTATATTTCTTCCGGGTAGTGCTGGCCCGTCGATCAGCCCTCCTGCTGGGGGCCCATGTATCGCCCGCCACGTCAGGGACCCCCCCTCGCTCCAGTACCTCATGGGCCCTGGACGACCGATGTTGGAGCACCGGCAGGACTTAGGGGGTGGGCGACCTAACCACCACCCGGAAACAAGCCCCATGAGACCTCCTCACTGTGCAGGGCTTGCACCAGGACCCCCCCACACGACGGGGGGGGGGGGGGTGGGCCCTGCACCGCCCCAGGGGGCACTCTCTGCTGTCACCAGCTAGGATTAGTGGGGCGCTATGACCCCACCTGTCTTAAACAGGATAATAAGGCGTGGCTCGGGACGGGCCACCTACCGTACTGTTGGTTGTGGGGTAAGGCGGCTGGGGGTCCTTGCGCCCTGACCGAGTCACACGGCGTGGGGTACTTTGCTGGGGGATGGGCGGAAATATGTCGCGAGCCCTTTTCTTCCCCCCTCCCCGGCCCTTCAGAGAAACCCCGTCCACACCCCGACTACACCACCAAGCCCACGGATCAGCCATGGTTTGGCTACCGTTCCGTTTTACTGCCGAGGCCGGGGTACTCAGCTAGCCCCGTTCAAGCGGAACCCGATCGGCGCAACAAAACCTCACCCGGGGGGCCCGCGGGGGATGGTGGTTCCAGCAAATGGGCCCTAAAAAAGTGGGAGGAGGACTTGCGCCGCAAACTCGAGGCCCAGGCGTGGGGGAAAAAGACTTGGTGGTCCCGGTTAAGGAAAAAAAAAAGGGGAAACAAACCCCCAAGATTTTAAAATTTCCTCCCCCCACCAAGAGGACGGAACAGCAGCTGTCAGCAGCAAGGAGAAGGTCAGCTGGGCTAATCTTTTCTCGCCAAGGATGAAGGTGGAGGCCCCCCAAAAAAAGCCCCCGCCCCGTCTGGAGCAGCAGGTGTGAGGGGACAGTCCCAAAAAGGTTTGGGGGTGACGCAGGCGCAGGGGCGAGCACACCTGCGAGGGCTCGGGGCACCAAAAAAGCCACTGGCCCTGGGACGTCAGCCCGCACTTGTAAAACGTGGCCCCGGGGGCTGTCTGTCCCCCTACCACATCTTCACTGCCTGCCGCAGGAAAACATTGGCCTTCGCGTGGAAGGAGGCTCGAGGGTTCCTGTTCCCCAAAAGGAGTTCCAGATTGCCCCCCCCCAAAATACAGGCCCATCTCCTTCGTCTGTGGTGGGGAAAGTTTCGAGAGGATCGTGGGAGAGGTAATCTGTCGTCACCTCAGCGATAACTACCCCCTCTGGACCAAAATTTTGGGTTGACCCCGGGGGTCCACCTCTACCTGTTATGCTTCAAAACCCGAAAATGGGGGCGCCCTGGGTGACGGCCAGGACACTGTCTGGTGGCCCTTGACCTAGGGGGGCCTTTGACAGGGGTGGCACGGAGGCCTTCTCGAAAAAAACTCGAGCAAAAGGTTTCCGGTGACCCCTGCTGCTCCCGGGGAACTACCCGCAGGGAAAAACCCCCCAGGTCTCGTTTAACGAGCAGGCCTCTGAGTCCCGCCAGTGGAAAATCATCATCCCACAGGGTCTGTGCTGGGGCCAGCCCCTGGAAATCTCGTGGACGAGCTTCTCCAGCAGCTGCCAGCAGTCCGGCTTACGTGATGACTGTACTTCTCCTGCTCCTACCCCCACATGACAGTGGGGGGGGGCTGCTGATGAGGTCAATAGCAGGAGGTTTTACAGGGGGTGGGGGATACGTTGGCGTGAACTTTGCTCCGGAGAAGAAACAGGGGAATGGTGGGTTTTTCGGTCCCCGCTTTCCGGGCCACATTGGAAGGGAGGCTGCGGTTTGGTGGCGTTCCCCCTCCCCCTCCCGGGGCCGTCAAGGTTCTGGGAGAGAGGTGGACCGAGAGCTAAGGTTTGACGGCCCCTCAAAAAAATTTTCAAAAAAGGCCTCTCACAGGGTTCTGCCCTGCGGAGGGTGCCAGCTTCCTCGACAGGGGAGGGAACTTTGCTCTATAAGGCCCCGATACGGCCTTTCTTTGAGTACCCGCCCTCCCTGGAGGTCGTGTGCAGCTCGCCACTGGAAGGGTGGGCAGCATCCACGTCGAGCCCTGCACTGGTGGATGCTGCAGACCCCCCGACCCCCCAACCCAGTTCGAATTAAAAAAAATTAGGAATGTTTTTTATGGATAAATGAAAGACTAAAGATTATATAGAATGTGACCCGAGGAGGAGGGGGAGGAGGGGAGGAGGAGGAGGGGGAGGAGGAGGAGGGGGAGGAGGGGGAGGAGGAGGGAGGAGGTCAAAAAATGGCTGATGGAAATGGTGACAGCAAGTGGTAACAGTGGACGGGATTTCCACGAAAGTTTTTGGAGCACGATCATCCCAATTGTTTTTTCCATATATGGTATCCAAGACGCCTCAACTCCCAACCTATGCCTAATCCAACCTCCCCCCCCACCATCCTTGCATGCCCCGTGCCTCGTGTGAGGGAAGATTCTTTTTCCCCGTGCCTAAGCAGCAAATATGATATGAAGCAACGCTCCCCCGCGGCGTTTCTAGGAAGAAAAAAAGTCCTGGCCCCTCTGGCCTGACATGTAATAGGAGGGAAAAATAGGCAAATTTGGCGTCAAGAAAGGATTAGCGACGGAATCAAAAAGTTGAGGCGGGCGTCCTCAAGGCTGTGGCAGGAAGTTCGAGCCACCGCCGCGACCAGGGGCGGGCCCAAAACAGGGCCATAGCCCCCCAAGGCACGTCTGGGTTTCCCCTGAAGACCTTATCCACGTTTAAGTACATTAAACCCCTTTTAAATCCTTCCCTCTTCCCATTCCTACATTGATCCCCGCATACGAAAACATCCCCGCCCATGAACCTTCTGAGTTCAAAGACTGTGAGAAGGCCCATGTTCCTGAGAACCCTTCGACCCACCAGCACCAGCAGGAGGGGCGAGGACAAACGAGGCCCCGGCACCTCGGGGGAAAAAAAAACCCAAAGCGAAAAAAAAGAAAAAACTAGTGGACCCAACGCGGCCAAGGCGGGGGGGGCGACCCCTCCCCAAACGGCAGAGGCGTGCCAGGCGGCAGAAAGGGCCTCACCCCCTCAAGGGCTTGGGCGACAGTGTTTCGTCAGTCCTGGGCTGAGGACACGGCCTGGTGTGCTGCCCGGGGCTAGAACCGACGGCGGCACGTCATAAGGGCCCCGCAAAGACATGTACGCCAGCTGCGTCAGAGTACCCAGCGGTGAGGGAAGGGGTGTCCTACCCTCTTGACCTTCAATGTCAGGGGGGTGAGCCTTAAACCCCCGGGGTGCTGGCCCAATTTTGGGCATAGACCCACGCCAGTGCCCGGCCGTTTTTCGATTTTTTTTTTTTAATTTTTTGGTCTAAGGGTTAAAAATTAAGAAATAAAGACAAAAAAAAACCCTTTAAAAAAAATTTTATTTTTCAGGTAAAAAATTACCCTATGAACATTTTTGCTAATTTTTTTGGTTTTTTTACCCCTAAGAGTTTAGGTTTACGTGGACCCATGACTACATTTCCCCCCCTTTAAAAGTATACGGGACTAAAAAATACATTTTCAAAATCAAATTTTTAAAAAAAAAATTTTTAAATTTACTGTAATAGTAGACAGTAAAATTTAACAAGGGCTTTGGACTTTTTATTTTCATACTCGAAATACATCTCCCCTCTTATCAGTTAATGGATCAATGTATGATTTTCTTTGAAGCAGGGCTCCAGGAAAAACCCCTACATTCCCGTAAACTGCACGGGTTTAACGCTTTGCCCTTCCGTTTTTGGCATGCTTTTGGGGTTTTGCTGGCGGGACGGGGCCCACCGTCGTTGTGGACCCCGTTGTGTTCCCGGGGCCCGGGTTTGTTGGATAAAAGGGGCAAAGGATCCCAAAACGAGGGGTTTTGTATCTCTTGAGGGCCCCCTGCAATGGTCTGTGGGGCTTTTGCGTCACTCTCTAAAACGGTGTTGTGTCCCAAAAGGGACACTAGAAACCACCTCGATAACAAAACTCTTCTAAGGTTTGTTTTTCCCCCTGTCTTCAGAGTTTTAGAAAATGTGGCTTTTGAGAATCGCCTACCAAGGAGGTAAAAAAAAAAACATTCTTATACCATTTCTTTGGGTTCTTCTAAAAAATTTCAACACTTAAAAATCTTTGGCATGGGATTTGTTCCCCTGTTTTCTTTTTTTTTGGTTTAGCCCCAATCACCGTTTCTTTTTGTCGTTTGTATTTCTTCCCCTTTGTAGCGTATAAATTTTGAATTTCTGCATGAGGGGGCGATGGACATTTAGAGAGCAGGTTGAAATCTTTTTGCCCTACCAGGACATGGCGATGATTTTTTGGTTGTGAAAATAAGTGAAATCGCCTTTCTTGACAGGGGGGGGAATTTTTGGCATGTGTTTGGGGCCCCCTTTTGGAGGGTACCAAAAAACCCCTTTTGTCGCGTTTTGAAAAAGGAAAAATTCACGAGTGGGGGGCTTTTTTCCCCATTTGTCAAGTACAATATTTTGGCCTCCGCCCCAAGTACCCCCAAAATCAGTCCCCTTTGACCACTCACCTGAGACCCCATTTTTTCCCGTCCCACTAATCTCTTTTTTCCTGGCCAGTGTAGAGAAGCATATCCTGTATGTCCCCCCGTTTGCCCCCATTTCGCACATCAAAAAAGATTTTTGAAGCCAAAACGGTGATTTTCTTGGTATGTATTGGGGGAAAAATGAGTTTGCCTCGCCCCAATACCAAGCTCTCTGGGATCAAATTTTCTGGGGGGTTTGGAATGGGCCGAGAATTTTGCCCCTGAGGTGGCAAAAAAAACCCTTTAACCCTTTCTAATAACGTCGTTGCTCCTTCATGGCAGGATCAAAGGTTATCAAAGAAATGCAACCCCCAAAGTTCCCCATAAAAAAATTTTAAAACCCATTTTTTTGCCCATTTTTTGGCCAAAAAGGGGGAAGAGCTAAGGGGGGGGGGGACCAAAAAATTTTTTTCCCCATTAGATTTTTTTACCATTTCCATCAGAAGGACGCCCAAAAAAGAAGGAGAAAAATTTTCCTTTGGGACTCAATATCCTTCCAAGGGTTAACGTCGAGGTTGTTTTTCTGCACCTTCGCCCCCTTTTGAAAGTTTTGTAGGGGGTTTGTTAGCCCCAAATTGTTTCTATGAGGGCCACTGGGAAGAAATATATAAAAAAGGCATTAAATTGATCGGGGGAGTGATTTTTCGGGGGACTTTTGGCCCCCTGCGATGGCCTGTCGGGGGGAAGGGGGGGTGAAGGGGGGGGGGGGGGGGGAAAGCAAATTTCCCATCCTCCCCTCCCACACAAAGTCATTTTCACCCCCTGTGTTCGTCGATTCGGGGTCGGGCACGCGTGATTGTGAAAGGAAATATTACCTCCCCTGGGGGCTCCCCCCTCCCACGTGAAACCCTACGGGGACAAAGGGTGTTCCCCCTTTTTTCCCCCTGTTGTGCATCCCAAACTTTTACCGGGTTGTGGGGATGTTGGGAAAAGAGGTTTGGTTGTGTCAAGGCGAGTAGGTGACGGCATCGGCTCAGCGGGGAAGAGGGGGGAAAGGGGGTTTAAAAACCCTTGGGGTTTGAAAAGAGGCCCAGCCCCAACTCATTTTCATTCGTTGTTTGAGGTGGATTTCCGGGTAATGAGTTCTTTTGCAGGGCCCAATGGACGGGTTTAAAGCCATGGGGGGCCCAACCGATGATGTCGGGGTTGGGTTCACACCCTCTTCATAATCCCCTTTTGAAGGTGGGGGCGACGCATAGCCGCGTTTTCCCTTTCCCGTACACATCGTACACCATTTGCTGGGGGAGGGACCTACTCTCTTCACCCCCCCTCGACGACGTTTTGATGTTTGCACGAAAGCCCCGGTCATCACAAGAGTGTCAAAAGAGTCGTCAGAATCAAAAAAAATTATGTTCCCCCAAAAAAATTTTCTTCAACAAAACCCCGGGTCTGTCAAAGTTCGCTTTCGGGGGACGGGGACATAATAGCGCTCGTGGTGAAAAAACCCAATTACTAAAAAACACCACCCAATTTTTACCCCTTAAGTCCCTACGCACACCAGGATTGTTTTACCCCAAACAATTCGGGGAAAGTCGAGTCAATTTAAAATCACAAGGGAGTCTTCACCGTTATGAAAAATTACTCCCCTTGACTCGACCCCCCCTCGATTCGCCCGACCCCCTTTTGGTGTAGGTACAGTATTACCACATGTATAATGGCCACATGGGCCCCAAAAAGGGTGCATGTGTAAACCCTTGTGGAAATGGAAA
This sequence comes from Chionoecetes opilio, assembly GCA_016584305.1. Taxonomy (NCBI): domain Eukaryota; kingdom Metazoa; phylum Arthropoda; class Malacostraca; order Decapoda; family Majidae; genus Chionoecetes; species Chionoecetes opilio. The sequence continues at coordinate 53,887 of JACEEZ010019259.1, read as the reverse complement.
AAAAAATTAACCCCTTTCTTTTTCCCCAAAAAACAATTCGAGAGGGGTTTTCGTTTTAAAACCAAAAACTTTTCCCCGAGAGGATTCTTTTTTACACCAAACAATTCGAGAGAGGTTCTTTTTACCCCCAAAACAATTCGAGTTATTTAGGGGTAATCGAATCACAAGAGTCTTCACCTTTATGACTATACTCCCCAAATTGACCCCCGCCCTAAAACTGCCCCCCACTTGGTGTAAGTGCAGTTTTAAATCCACATGTTAAAATGCTCCCCACATCGCCCCAAAGGGTGCAGGGTGTCACCCATGGGAAAGGGAAAAAATAATAAGTAAATAGTTTTTGCCAAAGGGAATTTTAATTATGCCGACGTAAAATAAAAGGGCGCGGCACTGGGAGTGAAAAAAACCCTGCCGAGATATATTTCGTCGCTGGCACCCCACGGGGGTTTTTAAAGGGGGGAGAGCCAAGCCAAAAGCCGCCCGCGGGCCCGGGGCATTAAAAAAGGCACCTGAAAATCGTCGAGAAAACAGGGGGTGAGGCCCGCCGCGCGGGCCGGGCGCGGTGGGTTATTTCGGGGTTTGGGGGCCCCACATGCGGCTGTACGTGGTGTGCCACAGGGGGGGAGGCCCTTTAGGAGCCAGGGGACAGCATACCCCCGGGGAGGGTGTCTGGCGGCCAACCCAAAACGAACCCGAACCCCCGCACCGTCGCCATCCCGGGGGCCGGCCCGCGAAATTTTTTGGCGGGCCCCCTTTCGCCCCTTTTTTGGCACCCCCCCCCTGCCCCAGGACGGGCCCCGGAGGGGTCCCCCCGCGCCCCAGGCGGGCCCCTTTTCACGAGGGAAACCTTTTATATATATATATTATATATATATTTTTATATATTTATTTATATATATATTTTACTTTTATATTTTATAATATATATATATATATATATTATTAAATAGTTGACCTGTGATGGGGAAAAACGAATATTAATTTTTAGGGATAATTACCCGATGGGAAATTTTTAAATTTAAAAAATTCCCAGGAAAAGTTTCTTTTAGCTAAAAAAAATTTATAGAATTATTTTAAAAAATAAACAATGTGGCCCGAGGATTTTTTTTAAAAAAATAATTTCAGTACTCTTAGGGGTATTTAAAGGGGTTTAAAAGGGGTTCATTTTAAACAGTAGTCTTTGTAATATTTTCGGGAACTTTGTTTTTTTGAAAATTTAAAAAATTTTAATTCTAAAAATGCGTTTCAGTTACGTTTTCCCGGATTTTTAAATGCTGAAAAAATATGGTTTTTAAAGGGTCTAAGTCCCTTTTTAAATATTCCCCAATTTTCCCCTTTAATTTTTTTTTTAAAATATGAAAGAAACCCGGGAGTAAAAAAAGTAAATCTTTGTAATATCATTTATTCAAGCATTCTTGCTTTGGATCCCGTGACTTGCATTATCAAAACCCGCCTCAGGCCCTGAACGGGCTTAAAAAACTTTTGTTTTGTAGCCCTTTTTTTAAGATTTTTTGTACAAAGGGGGCCCATATAGTACTGCAGATAGGTGAAAGTATTGGGGTTTTATGAAAACAAGCATGGGAATTTTGGCCCCAGGTAGGAATATGCCCAGTGGCGATTTTAGGTTTATGGCCATTCAGATTCCCCGGACAAAAATGGCGGCCCTTTTTAAAGGGTGGAGCCATCGCTTATTTGAAATTCTTTAATATTGTAGGTTAAATCAATTCTAGGGGTGGGAATGTTTTTCCTTTGTATTATAAATCATACATCAGTAATTTTACTGTCCACATAACAGTTGAAATGGCAAATAATTACTAGTTTGAGTTAAAAAATAAGAATTATCATTTTTACGTCATGTTACGATTTTGAAATCAGGACCACTTCGTCAAGTGCGTCAAACAACCCATAATTATTTCTTCTGTTTCTGTAGGTAGCAGAGGTACACACAATAGCTTATTATAGTCTAATTGCAAGTCAATAGGATGGAAATTGTGTCCAAACAGTAATGAACTGTTCTCTGTGAGCCGCGTCACTCAGAGCACTGTCCACCGCACTGACAAAGAGCTGTACACTTAAGAGCCGCCTTCTGGCATTTGCAGCGTCCTCTGCAGCCGTTCTTGCAGCCACATCGCAAGAGTTCCCTGCAAGCTTCTGATGCTTCTGGTAGGGTCGTCCAGGTTATACTCCATCCACCACCAGGCTTCTTGTTCCAGCCCCATTCACTTGGTGACGGAAGCTCTGGAGCAGGGGTCATCATTTGGGCCCAACAGTGACCAGCCTGGTAGACAGCTCTCTTGGTGTGTTGGATGAGTGCAGCCTGTGTAGGAGGCAGACCATCAATAGCTCTGCCTTTCTTGCTGAACAGCTGTTTCCATGCCTGGTTCACACCCTCCTCTGTGCTGGTGCGATCGTACAGCAGGACCACAAATCGCTCCAGTGGTTGCATCCACTCGTCAATGGCACGTGGGTCTGGCATGGCACCTAAGGCGCAGAATGCTGGTGTGACGTCTCCATAGGTGGTCCAGGTGTCCCATGCAGTCTTCTTGCCCCTGCCGCCAAAACAGGACACCGTGTCACATCCAGTGAAGGCGTGGAACATCGGCAAGGCCACACATCGGTCAGGACCAAGAGCTTTGGCGATCTCATGAGCAGCGATGAACCTGAAGCTCTTCCCAGCTCCAAAGGCAATCCACAGTTCAGAGATGTTGAGGCGATTGGCTGATGCTATGGCCAGGACTACCACGTCTGTATCAACTGTGCGTATTGACACTTTGCTGTACCCCTGTTGTACGGTATCCTGTAGGTGCAGGAGGATACGAGTGTCAGCCTCCTCATGCGTGCATGGCGCTAGAGCTGATACGTCCTGGCGATTGGAGCAAAGAACACCAGTGCCTTGTGTGGTGATGAGATGTTTGTTGGTCTGCCACGTTAGAAGCCAGGAAGGAGAACAGCTCCGTCTTGTTGTCGTTGATGCGGAGAAACTCTTGCCAGTTTCCAGGAACTGCACTTGATGGCTCGACTCGTCTCCTAACTCCCCTCTCTTGCTGCGAGTGTCCGCCTTCAAGCTGTCTGCCATGTACAGATCCCAGACAATGTCTAGTCTGTCTACATGCTGAAGCTGGGATGTGACATACGGCACGAAGACATCAGTGGCATAACCTTGGAATGTCTTTGCAGTCCCTGGTCGCAGCATGTTGATGATGGCAGCACCATCCAGGATGTTGACCTGTACTCTGGGGGTGGAGAGATCCTCTTTCACTGGAACAAGGTTTTCCAGGCAGGGCATCAAGTCAGACTTGGTTCCAGTTCTCAGGCCACCCATCTGAGACAGAGACGGTGGACAGGCCTGGTTTTCGTGCTGAAAGAACTCGTCCAAATCACCATGGCGTATCTGGGAGGCAATGTACAGCCTGGAGAAGAGCGAACAATCGTTCTTCAGGGATGACATCTGTAGCTGTTTCCTTGACTTCTCTCTGACTGGTGGGCGGCTGAAAAGATGGAGGTTGTTCCGCTTGATGGGATCTGTGATAGGCACTGTCTGGTTCTTAAGCCTCTCTTCAACATATGTCTCATACTGCTCGAGTCCAAGTTTCTCCATCTGCCGCAATGTGTCTGCCACTGCTGTGTCCACAACGTCTCTGCTGTTCAGGACAAGGAGATCACTGCTGTATTCAGCGAACGGGTTCCCCATGGCTCACAGAGCACCATTGCTATGGCGGATACAACATTCGAGAAGATATTTCGGCAGCCATTTTGTAAAATGGCAGGCACTCCGCTCATGGAATGAATCTGGAATGGCCCTATAGCCAAATATCTTCCCAGGCACCTTTTTTAATTGTCTGCCAAATTTCATGCTTGTTTCACCAAACCCACAATTCTTCCAAATTTTTCACCTATCTGCAGTACTAATAGTCTATTTACTCGTACATACATACATACTGAGTCTGCTCTCCCTCTACATACATACAAAAATACTGAGTTTTCTCTCCTTCTACATACAAACATAAAAAATTAGTTTTCTCCCCCTTTACATACAAAACAAAATACTGACCTTCTCTCCCCCCCCCCATACATACATACATACTAGTTTTCTCTTTTTTCTACATACTAATCCTGAGCCCTGCTCTCCCTTTTCCCTACTACAACATCTGAGTTCTCTCCCTTACATCATCTACATAAATACTGAGTTGCTCCCCCTCTACATACATACATACATACATACGAGTCTGCTTTCCCTTCTACTACATCCCTTTTTTACTAAAAATACATACTGAGTCTGCTCTCCCTCTCTTTCAAAAATCCCTACTGAGCCCTTCTCCCCCTTAATACATAAAACATACATACTGGGGCCTTCTTTTTTTCTACATACATACTTTCCCCATACTCCTTTCTCCCCCTTTCTACATAAAAATACTGAGTCTTCTCTCCTCTACATACATACATACGGATTTCCTGCTCTCCCCCTCTACTCATACATACATCCTGAGCCCTCTCTCCCTCAAACATACAACTACATACTCGATTTGGCTTTTCCCCTCTACATACTTTACATACATACATACTGAGTTGCTTTCCCTCTACTACATCATACTTGAGTTTTCTCTCCCTCTACATACTAATAAAATACTTGAGTCTGCTTCCCCCCCTTTAATACATACATACATACTGATTTGCTCTCCCTCTACTTTACATACATACTAAGCCTTTTTCACCCTTCCACAACATACTTTACATAAATACAAAGTCGCTCTCCCTCTACTACTAAAACAAAACCTTATTCCCTTTCTCCCCTCTACATACATACATACTGAGTCTGCTCCCCCCTTTTACAGCATCCCTCATACTGATTCTTCTCTCCCAAAATCCCCATCCCATACATACATCTGGGGTCTGTTTCTCCCTCTACTACTTTTCAAAACATACTGATTTTCTCTCCCCTTTTCTACATACTACATACATACGGAGTTTTCTCTCCCTCTACATACTCTAAATACATACGGTCTCCTCCCTCTACAACTACTTACATACGGGTTTTCTTTCCCTCTACAATACATACATACAAAATTGAGCCCTTCCTCCCTCTACTACATATTTACATATTTGAGTTTTTCTCTCCCTCTAATCATATTATACTACTGAGTCTGCTTTCCTCTAAATACAACATAAAAATACATACGGGAGTCTCCCCTCCCTTACATACTACATAATACTGAGTCTTTTTCTCCCTCTCCCTACTTTCCATACTTGATTTCTTCTCTCCCTCAAACATAATACTCATACGAGTCTCTCTCCCTTTTACATACTAAAAAAAAAAAACATACTTGAGTTTTCCCTCTCCTCTACATCATACATAAATTTTCGGGCCCTTCTCTCCCCTCTACTTAACCATTCATACTCTGAGTTTTCCTTTCCCTCTACATACAAAATTTACATCCCAGAGTCTTCCCCCCTTTTAATAAATACATAATCATACGAGTCTTCTTCCTCTACATAAAAAATACATACTGAGTTTCTCCCCCTCTACAAATACATACATACATACTGATTTCCTTCCCCCTCCCTCAAAACACATATTTACTACATACTGGGGCCCTTCTCTCCTCTAATAAAATACAAAACATACATACTGGGGTTTTGCTCCCCCCTCACATAATACAAAACATCCCCGAGTTTTCTCTCCCTACAAAATACAAAACATACAAGGGAGTTTCTCCCCCTCTACATACATCATACATACTTGAGTTTTCTTTCCCTCTAAATACATACATAAATCCATACTGGGGGGTTCCTTCTCCCCCCTCTACATACAAAAATTTAATACTGAGTTTTCTCTCCCTCTACATCCCATACATCCATACATACGATTCCGGGGCCCCTCCTCTCTCCTACATACACTTGAGTTTTCTCCCCTCAAACATACCTAAATACTTGACCCTTCCTCTCCTTTACATACATACATACAAGGAGCCCTTTCTCCCCCTCTACATACAATTTACTTACATACGGGAGTCTGCTCTCCCTCTACATAAAAATACATCATACTTTTTACATACAAAACCATCCTTAGTTTTCTCTCCCTCTAATACATACATACAATACGGAGTCTCTCCCCCCCTTTTAAAAACCTTACATAACTACAACGGGTTTTTCCTCCCTCTACATACATACATCAAAATGATTTCCTGTCCCCTCCATACATACATAATACAAAATGAGTCTCTCTCCCTTACTACATACATACATACTTTTTGAGTTTTCTCCCCCTTCTACCCCCCATACATACATACTGCTCCCTCTCCCCTCTACTTTACAATACATACATACTGGTTTTCTCTCCCTTCTACATAACTACAACTACTGAGTCTTCTCTCCCTCTAAAAATACTACATCTTGAGTTGCTCCCCTTAAACATACTTCATACTCGTTTTCTCTCCCTCTAAATACCATACATACTGAGTCTGCTCCCCTTCCCTCTAAAATACATACAAAAACAAAGGGAGTCTGCTCTCCCTCTTACATACTTTACATACATACGGGGAGTCCTCTCCCTTCCCATACATCCCTACATCGGGGATCTCCCCTCCCTCTATCATACTTTCCTACTTTACGAGTCTGCTCCCCCTTCTACATACATAATACATATTTGGCCCTTTTCTCCCTCTACATAACATCCATACAAAATGAGTCTCCCTCTCCCTCACATACATACTTTACATACAACTGAGTTTTTCTCTCCCTCTAAAATACTCTACTACGATCTGCTCTCCCCAAAACATACATCATACATACTAACCTTTCTCCCTCACATACAACATATTTGAGCTTCTTTTCCCTCTTACATAATACATCCCTACATACTGGTTTTCTCTCCCTCTACATAAACTACATACGGACTGTTCTTTCTCTCCCCTTTTTTCTCCCCTCAAACTACATACAAAAAACATAGGGAGTTTTCCTTCCCTCTACATACAACATACTACTGAGTCTCTCCCCCCTTTTACATCATACATCCCTACTGGTTTTCTCCCCCTTTAAATACATAATACGAGTTTTCTCCCCCTCTACATAAAAAAATAAAAATACTGATTCTGCTCTCCTTCTACTTTAATCATACAAAAAACTGAGTTTTTTCCCTCCCTACTACATACATACATAAACTGAGTTTTCTTTTCCCTCTACTACATACATACATAATACTGGTCTGCTCTCCCCTCAAAAACATACTACATACTGAGTTTTCTCCCCCTCTCCCATACTACATCTACGGGATCTTTCTCCCTCTACATACTAAAAATATGAGTTTTTCCCTCCCCTACATCATACATAAAACTTTTACTGATTTTTCTCTCCCTCTACTACTACTCAAATACTGGGGGCCCTGCTCCCCCTTTTCAATCCCTAAATAAAACACTGGGGCTGCTCTCCTTTCCCAAAAAACATACATACTGACCCTTTTTCTCCCTCTCATACATACATACAATACTGATTCTCTCCCCCTCTACATCCCAACTTTAATACTGAGTTTTCTCCCCCTCTACTAATACATAACCACATATTTGACCCTCCTCCCCCCAACCTACATACATACTGAGTTTCTCTCCCCCCTACATTACATCCCATCCCATACTGAGTCGTCCCCCCTCTACATACTATACTTTACATACTGATCTTTTCCCTCACATACTAAATCCATACATACTGAGCCCTTCCCCTCCCTCTAATACTTTACATACTACAACTGAGTCTGCCCCTCCCTCTCAAAACTACAAAACATCCTTTCCTGAGTCGGCTCTTTCTACATACATACTTAAATACAAAAAATAATATTCCGGGCTTCTCCCCCTACATACATACTACAAAAATCGGGTCTCTACCCCTCTACTACTACATAAATACGATCTGCTCTCCCCCCTTACATACATAAAATACATACGAGTTGCTTTTCCCTTTCTACATACATACATACATACTGAGTCTGCTCTCCCTCTACATACAAAATACATACTGAGTCTGCTCTCCCCCCAAATCATACATACATAAAATACGAGCCTGCTCTCCTCTCATACTTTCAAAACATACTGAGTTGGGCTCTCCCTCTACTACAAAACATACTACTGACCCTCCCTCTCCCTCTAATACTCCCATACTGAGCCCTTCTCTCCCAAACATCCCATACTTTACCTTTTACATACATACATACTGGGGCCTGCTCTCCCTTACAATACATCCCTACATACTGATTCTGCTCTCCCCCTACATACTACATCATACTGAGCCCTTTCTCCCTCTAATACATACATACTGAGTCTTTCTCCCCCTTTCTACATACAAAAATTTAAAACATCTAATATTCTCCTCCCTCTACAACATAATAAAACTGAGTCTGCCCCCCCCTCTACATCCATACAAATACTTTACTGGGCTTTTCTCCCTTACATACATACATACTGAGTCTTCTCTCCCTCTACATACTTTCCCTACAACTACTGAGTCTCTCTCCCTCTACATACATAATACTACTGAGTTTTCTCCCCCTCTAATACATACATACATACATACTGATTTTCTTTTCCCTCCTACATACAACATACTGGGGTTTCTCCCCCTCTACATACATACATCATACATACTGAGCCCGCTCCCCCTTTTAAAAACATACTACATACATACTGAGTCTTTCCCCCTCTACTCCATACTTTACATACTTGAGTTTTCCTCCCCCCTCTACTACATTAACATACGGGATTTTTCTCTCCCTCTACTACATACATACAACTTTTCTGAGTCTTTCCCCCCTTTCTCCCAAAATACAACATACATCCCGGAGTCTTTCTCCCTCTACATACATAAATCCTACATACTGATCTTCTCTCCCTCTACATACTACATACAACATACTGAGTCTGCTCTCCCTCTAAAAAAACCATAATACTACATCTGAGTTTTCCCCTCCTCTACTACATACATAATACATACGAGTTTTCTTCCCTCTACATACTCCCTACATACATATTTATTTGCTCTCCCCTCAAAACCAAAACATCCTCTACTAGTCTTCTCCCCCTCTACATACATACATACACACTTTTTTGGCTCTCCCTCTACTACATACTACTCTGAGTCTGCTCCCCCTTTTACAACTACATACATATACTGACCCTTCTCTCCCTCTACATACTCTTTACATACATACTGAGTTTTTCTCTCCCTCTACATCAAAATACTTACATACGGGTCTTCCCCTCCCTCTAATACATCTACATACGGGAGTCTTCTTCCCTCTACATCAAAAAATTACATACTGAGTTTTCCTCTCCCTCTCATACATACTTTACTTCTGAGTCTTCTTCTCCCCATCAAATACATACTTTTCTGATTCTTCTCTCCCTCTACATACATACATAATACATCTGAGTTGCTCTCCCTTACATACATAATACACCTGGGGTCTGCTCTCCCTCTACATACATCCTACTACATACATTTTGATTCTGCTCCCCCCTTTTTAACATCCCTACATCCTTGGGTTTCTTCTCTCCCTCTACTTTACTTTACAAAACATCTGAGTCTGCTTCCCTCTACATAAAACATCCATACGGGTTCTGCTCTCCCTCTACATACATACAAAAGGGGTTCTTCTCTCCCTTACATCATCCCTACATCTGAGTTTGCTCTCCCTCTACTAAATCCCTTACTGAGTTTTCCCCTTCCCTTACATCATACTCCCATACTGAGTCTTCTCCCCCTCTACAACATACATAAAATACTGAGCCCTGCTCCCCCTCACTAAAACCATACATACATACTGAGTCTGCTCCCCCCTCTAAATAATACATACTTTACATACTGACCCTGCTCCCCCCTCTACATAAAAGACTACATCCCTATGAGTCTGCTCTCCCTCCATACATACTTTTAAAATCGGCCCTTTTCCCCCTCTCATACATACAAAACATACTACTGATCTGCTCCCCCCTCTACTACTTTACATAAATACTGAGTTTTGGCTCTCTCTCTAAAATTACATACATACATACATACTGATCTGCTCTCCCTCTACATACTTTACATACTCCTGATTTTTCTCTCCCTCTACTACATCATACATCATCTGAGTCTGCTCCCCCTTTCAAATTTACATAATAATACCCTCGGGGTTGCTCCCCCTCTACATAAAAAACATCCATACTGAGGTTCCCCTCCCTCAAACATACATACATACATACTGATTGCTTCCCTTACATACATCCCTTTACATACTGGTCGCTCTCCTCTACATACATCCCTACTACATACATACGGTCTTTCTTCCCTCTACTCATCATAAAATACATACTGGGGTCTGCTCTCCCCTACATCCCTACATACATCTTTCCTGAGTCTTCTTTTCCCTCTCCATACATACATACATACATCTGAGCTCTCTCCCTCTACATACATACATACAAAAAAAACCCTTGGAGTCTGCTCTCCCTCAAACAAAAACATACTACTACAAAATGATTTTGGGATCCCCTTACATCATACTGGGGTTCTCCCTCTCCCCAAAATTTACATAATACATACATACTGAGTTGCTCTCCCTCTACAAAACTACATACTTTACTGAGTCTGCTCTCCTCTACTACATACATACATACGGGTTTTTCTCTCCCTCTAACTACAAATCCCTACTGATTTTCTCTCCCTTTTACATACTTTACATCATACGGGAGTTTCTCCCCCTCTACATACATACAACAATGGTCTGCTCTCCCTCTACATACAACATACTACTGAGTCTCTCCCCAATCTAACAAATTTTTACCTACATAAAAATTACTGGGGTTTCTCTCCCTCTACATACATAACATACTTTTTTACTGAGCCCTGCTCCCCCTCTACATACATACATAAAAACTGAGTCTTCTCTCCCTCTACATACTACATAATACAACTACTGATTGTTTCCCCCTCTACTTTACATACATCCATACAACTGAGTCTTCTCTCCCTCTCCATACTCTACATCCTTTTCTGAGTCTTCCTCCCTCAAACATAATACATCTGAGTCTGCTTTTCCCCCCTACATACATCATACATACGAGTCTTCTCCCCCTCACTAAAATACTACTACTGATCTTCCCCTCCCTCACAACATACTTTACTTAAAACTGAGTTTTCTTTTTCCCTTTTACTCCCTAATACTTATGAGTCTTCTCTCCCTCTCCTCCTACATATACTGAGTCTGCTCTCCCTCTAATACATAAAAACGGGTAGATACTACGGGTTGGTAGCTTTTTTTCTGAAACGGGTTACTTTCTTGGGAGAAATTTTAAGCCCTGCGGCACTAAGTCTTTTCAAAACACCTTCTCTAATTTCCTAACTTTTCCTTTCCAAAAGTTTTTCCCCAACACCCCCAATATCGTCAAAAAAAACTGGGGCACTTCCCCCAGTTTAACCTCGAAATACAGACCCCCTTTAAAACCTTTTTAAAACCTTTTGGGGGAAAATTGGGAAAAGCCCCCAAAGGTTTTCTTTTTTTTTTAATTGCCACAACCCTGCCCCTGCGAAAAACCGGGTCTTACTCCTTTTCCTTTCTTTTTACCCTCCACTTCCCAAAGAAAACCGCTCGGGAGATCCAAAGTAGAAACCATTTTGGACCCGCTGCCGCGTCTAGGGCATTTTCCCAATTTTGGTAGCGAATAAGAGCCCTTTTAAAGTTCCCTTTCTTTTAATCGCCGATAACCCCACGCAAAAAACCCCCATGACCATCTTTTTTTTTAAACCCAAAGGGGAATGCGGCAGCAGACCACGGTCCATCGCAGGGTTTCGATCCACCTTGGGCAGCCTTTTCGACACAATTTTGTCCGCGTCCCACCGCTTTGTAAAAGGGGCATCCCCCTTGGTGGTATTTTCACGGGCATGCGAAAACCCTTTTTATGGGTTTTTCACTACACCCTTACCCCCTAAAAAATTTCGGGGGGCTTGAAGAAAAAAACTTTTGCCCTTTGACAAAAAAACTAGGCCTTTTCCCAAATTCTGATCCTCAGTCAGTTCCTCCTTGGACCGCTGCCATAGTTCGCGTAGGTATTCTGGTAGTTTATTAGCGTAGCTGCTTGTTTCATTCGTGTGACCTACACTTTCGATCCATTGAACAGACACAGCTTCGGCTAACTCCATTCCTTTGCACACTTTGAAAGGCTTATCTCCAACACTGTACACACGGACCGGGACTTTTCCATCTTTGCTCTTCACCAAGGTCCGACCGATCAACACTTCTTCACCCGGTCGTGTTAGTGGCTGTAACAGGAAGGTTACTGAATCCTTATCACAGTTAAGCAGCCTTCCCCAAAATACAGCTTCACCACCTGGAGGTATTTATACGGTTTCTTCAGCTACAACCCTTTTTATGTCATCAGTATTCGTACCACCATAGAGAGGTACCTCCCCTTGTTGATTCCTGAGGGTATGAGTGGCAAGGTCAATATTATATCCCATCTGTTGTAGAGTATACAGGATACAATGATCGCGTATGTCAGCGACTATCACTGATTTGCAAAGCCGTCCCTTTCCAATACAAAAAGCTACTGTTGCGCGGCCATACACTTTAATGCATTCTCCATTAGCAGCTTTCAACGAGGGTAGGTCGTTAATTGTCACACTCACATGGAGTTTTCTTGCTAAGTCTGGACACAGTATAGTGGCGTCTGCACCAGTATCTACCACAAAGACACATTGCTGACATCCTATCTGACCATACACCCTTAAACTACCCTTTCCACAACGAACCTTTCCCACCCACTCACCCACACTCGAGGTCTTTCCTGCTCCAGCCAAACCCGACCTCCTTAGAGAGGCTGGAGTTAGTTTTCCGACGGAGTTGAAGGTGTGTTAACACTTTGACTTTGGCTCCAGTCACGGCGTCGACACTCCCACCGAAGATGTCCCTCGACCTTACAAAGTCCACTCCACGGTCGTCTGCTGCATTCGGATTGTATGTGTCCCACTCTCCCACACTTCCAGCACCTCGGTCTTGTAGTTACTCGATCGATATGTTCTTCTGTATCAATAAGACGCACTCTCCTTCCTCTATTACTTGACTTATCGGCCATTTCCCACCTCAGCGCATAGGATAACGATGTTTTCAAGTCTCTACAATCTACCACCCTTACAGCGTGTTGTAGATCCTTGTCTTCTAGAGCTTCAATGAACTGCTGACAAGCAAGTCTATCTTGAACGTCCGACGGGCAGTTCAGGTAGACCAAACGAATCAAGCGTTCAATGTCCATGGCTACATAGCTCTCGTAAACCTTCGTTAATCTTTTGCCTTCGATGTCGCAGCTGTCTTCCCTGTAAGGTGCAAGATGTTTCTCTCCATAACGTTGTGCCAAAACGTCCTTTAGTCGTCCGAATTCCAGGTGTCCCTCGGTGACTACGGTAAGTAATAACTCTGCTGCCTTCCCTCTTAGTCCCGCAGCCAACTCACTTGCCTTCCTCTCCATGTTCCAACCGTTCGCTTGTGCGATGACGTCGAATTGTGCGGCGTAGGTTTCCCAGGATGACTCTCCATAAAAAGTAGGCAATGATACTCTGGGGACACATGCTCTGCTTTCAAAGCCGACAGCACTTGAAGCTGTTAACCCACTCTCCTTACCCCTATTCACAACTTGTCTGACCCCTTCAATCTCCTTCCGCAGTTCCTGGTGTACGTCAGCAGTCTCTTCTTTTAGATTTTGTAACTGTGAAGTCAGTTTTTGACAAGTAGTGGTGTAACGAGCATTCAGGTCTTCCCGTAGACCAACAAGTTCTTTCCCCACGGCCTGTTGAATCTCCTCCTTTATTCCTTCCATTCTTGTTGTCTGCTGCGCGGCTTGTTGTTCCATCTTGGTGTTAAGCTGGTGCATCAAGGCAATGTTCCGCTCTTCCAGTCCGTTGATGGCCGTTCTCTGTTCCTCAGTTTTTACATCCAGCTTTTCAGACAAATCTCCAATCAGTCTCACGAGATCGTCTTTAAGAGCCTCCATCCCTCTTGTATGTGATATTCACTTGGGAAACAGGTAACGAGTTCACAAGCACGACGCTATCCCACTACTGACTACTGACACCACTGTTGAAACTTGGGATAGGATAATGGTAATGAAAAGTCCCGTGCACTGTACCTTTACTCGTCCTTTGTTATTTACACTTTTGAAACCTTCAAGAACACACGAGTATAATGTTACACACCAAAACGGCCCAGTAATGTTCACTTGTATAGTCCAATAGGGGATGGAGTGCAGCTGGAAACTGCCCTCTATGGCCCCTCCGCCTCCTATAAGCAGGGCAGGCAACCAACACCAGGGAAGCGCTGAATGTAGCTCGAAGCTTGCCTCTTCCTCGGTCAGTGGCTTCACCCCTCGTTCGAAGCAGGGTTCGTCCGTGCTCCTGGTGTTCCGTACGCAGGTGTGGTCGAAGCTCCATGCTCTCAACAATACATACATACATACTGAGTGTTCCACCTTCTCTCTCTCTCTCTCTCTCTCTCTTCTCTCTCTCCCTCTTCTCCTCTCTCTCTCTCTCTCTCGCCTCTCTACTATCTTTCTCTCTCTCTCTTATCTCTCTCTCTCTTCTCTCTCTCTCTCTCTCTATCTCTCAAAAAAAAAAAAAAAAAAAAAAAAAAAAAAAAAATACATAGAATAAATAAAATAACTAAAAAATATAAAAACCCATAATTATAAGAATTTTTTTTTTTATAATTTCCCGATGCAGCAACCGACCAAAAATATTAAAGAAGAGAGAGATAGAAAACAAGAAAGAAAAAAGAAAGAAAGAAAGAAGAGCTACAAGCGCAGCTCATTTCTCAAACATTGAATTACATGTTTAGATTGACTCCCTTCTTCTTTTCGTCCTCCTTCTCTTCCTCCATCTCCCCTCCTTCTCCTTCCTCTCCTCCTCCTCCTCCCTCCTCCTCACTCCTCCTCCTCCTTCCTCCCTCCCTCATCCGCTCCTACCTCTCCTCATCCTCCTCTTCCTCCTCGAATTGTCTCTAAGCACCGATGAAGAAAAAATCTTTGAAACAGTATAAAACCTCTTAGGCTGAGAGAGAGAGAGAGGAGAGGGATGAGACAGAGAGAGAGAGAGAGAGAGAGGAGATAGAGAGAGGAGAGAGCGAGCGGAGAGAGAGAGAGAGAGAGAGAGAGAGAAAGATTGAGAAGAGAAGAGAGAGAGAGAGAGAGAGAGGAGAGAGATGAGGAGGAGAGACTGAGAGAGAGAAGACGCGAGATGAGAGTGATTTTGAGAGAGAGAGAGAGAGAGAGAGAAGAGAGAGAGATGAGAGAGAGAAGGAGAAGGGAGAGAAGAGAGAGAGAGAGAGAGAGTAAGAGATAGACGAGAGGAGAGAGAGAGAGACAAGCGAGAGAGAGAATTCTCCTACTTTCCACTAATACAATGACTAATGACGCCAAACCCTGAGCCATGTTGGAAAGAGGTAAGACCAAGCCCCGGCCCGCAGAAAACAGAAATGCCACCTCCTCGAAATTCCCACCACCTCCCCTGACTCGGAAAACTCTGGCTGACACCGCCCAGGCTCGACCCTCCAACCACTTCGCCACAAAACCAACTCACGCCCTCAACTGAACACTCAGACTGCTCTACCTCAATCAAACAGCCACAATGTTACGGAGCTCCTCAGACAGAGGGATCGAGGAAACCCCCACCGTAACTCCCTATACCCGTAGACGGCCCATAGAGGAAGCCTATCCACGCTGAATTATAGCCCGCCCCGGCAAGACCAACGAATTCTTATTCACCCCAAGGACGACGAAACTCTAGCTGCCTTCTAAGCCTCACATCCGTCAACTCCAAACCTTGTGAAGTATTAACCGAGTACAGCCCACCCCAACAAAAATCACAGGAAATAGTGATGGGTTACCCACTTCGCCTCCGACTGGCGCCCCTTCAATAACACCCCAGGAGTCCTGAGACGAATCGCTGCACCTCCCACGACAGATGGAGTCTCAACCGTTCAGGTTCGCGTCACACTGGAGGGGGACAAACTCTACCCAGTCAGCTGGACCTGGGAGTGTGGGGAACATTTTACCTCCGCCCCTTCTCCCCGGAGCCCACGCGTTGGCCTCACCGCTGTCACGCTTCGGCCACACCATTCTATCGCTGCCGACAGGCAAGAAAACGGTATATGCAGCGCCCTCACGACACTACATATTTCTCGAGAAATACACTAAAGAAAGGAACAAATCACATCGTGTGCTGCCCCCCCAACTGCGCCAAAGCTCACACGCATGGAACCCCAAATGCGAAGAAGAGGCGACGGGACACGGTCCTTAAGGAAATACAAGGCCAAGCCCGGCATTGCTGGTATAAAACCCTCCGGGCGCCACCAGGAACCTTTACATGGCGCGCTCTCGACAGCCCCGCCCGCTCAATCTACTCCTCCCAAACATCATCGAGGGAGTTCCTTCCCTACCTGCATCCCCAAGATCCAGGACACGAACAAAATCAACCCCGCTCACACCTCTAAATCCGCTTCAATCCCCTCCGTTGGGCAAAAAAACACAATCAAGCCCACCTGAACTCACGCCTCATCCCACCCAACCTCCCGCGGCAACAGCCACACCACCTTCACAGGCCTCGAACCACAGACAGGGAGTGGTCTTGTCACTCTCCCACTAACAGCTCTGAAGACCTCCTCCTCCGGCCTATTCATGTCCATAACGACACTCCTCTAGAAGGATGTGAGAACGTCAGTCGTGATGCCCTGGGCTTAGGGGCGAAGTCGATCAGGACGCTCCTCACTCACTCACCTCAAAACTCCACGAGCCCCTTCTGCCCACCCAGCAGCAAAAATTAC
The DNA here is from genome assembly GCA_016584305.1 of Chionoecetes opilio. Taxonomy (NCBI): domain Eukaryota; kingdom Metazoa; phylum Arthropoda; class Malacostraca; order Decapoda; family Majidae; genus Chionoecetes; species Chionoecetes opilio. Next base: position 37,062 of record JACEEZ010019259.1, on the reverse strand, counting down.
AGATCAAAACACTCACGTATCCCCCCATCACACCCGATACCTTCCAACACCTTCCCCCCTCCCCCTCCCCCACCCCATCACCCACCCAGATCCGGACCCACAAACCTGGACCTCAACAAGACTCAGCCAGGACCTTTCCCCACATGACTCAAAACAAAACCCATCCAACAACCTGGCTCCAGCCATGACGAAGCCGAGGCACACCAACCCACCAGGGGCGGGGGCAGAAATCAGGGAGGGCTTGCCTCCTGCAAGTGGAAACATCCGTGGAGTCCAGGGCAAGCTTCCACCTCCTCGCATGAAAGCAGGCCCACGGGAAAAAAAACATAGGGACGTTTTTCTCCTCAGGAGGACCTTAGCCACCACATCACGCCCGGTCTTCCTCCGAGGTACCAAAGTTTTTCCCCTACCCAAGGTACAAGGGGGAGCCAAAAGGATGCTCTATTTTGTAAAGAATAACATTCAGTGCTTAACCATCGCAGCTCCCATCCTTGTGGCACGAGAGTGTAAAATCCAGGGCGTCACACTACACCTTGTCTCATCCACCGTTGACGTATACAACCATAATATAAGCCACGAGTCAATTCCCTTGAGATAGGGAGCTCCCGCCCACGCAGCAATCCTCGCGACCTCATAGGCGGGGATTGTAACTGTCACCACCCTCCCATTTGTACTCTTAGGTCGAAACCAATCAGCAGGACAGCCTCGAGGAACCGCCTAGGCACCCCTGTCGTTGCTCTCTAAACAACGGAGAGCAACGCCATATGCACGGAGACGCCTGATCTCTCAGCTTTCGTCACTGACATTCGCCACTGCGCCTTGGGCCCTCACCCACACTAGACCAGCGGACCACGTTGCCATAATTGCCCATTCAACCTACCTAAGTCCCCTCGCACAGCCATTCCGTCCCCCAGATGGAACACAAAAACTGGCCAATTGGGCAAAGTTTCTAACCGCCCTCAAACACCACATCTCACTCTTGACCATCCTCACCCTTGGATCAAAAAGGAGGCCGCCATTACCAAAGCCTTTCACGCCCGCCGCATCCGAAGAACCGAGAGCTAACATTCTTCCTCTACCACCAAAGCCCCCTCGGGACTATCTGGTTTTTATAAGGACCGCGTGAGGGACTCAACAGCCGGCATAAATCCACTGCAGACATACCGCCGAAAACCAACGGCTCAAAACAGGGCGTCCTTCAGCAGATGTCAGTGCTGCTAACATGAGGAAAGCTGGACATTCGGAGGGAACCATGGACTAAACTGGTGTCGAGGGCCGACTCCCATTCGTCACTCGGTGAAATGTGGCGACAGTTAACAAGTCATCGCAGGCCAACAAGCGCCCATCCGAACCCCCCCCACCCTGACCTGCCTCGCGGAAGCAGAGAGGCGGCCTCGCTTCATTTGGCCCAACTCGCACCTTAACTGACAATCTACCAGCTGAGAGACACGCGAACATATTGACAGAGCTCCTGCCAGCAAGAAAGATCAGTAGGACCGCGCCTGTGAGGATCAGTCAAACACCAAACACATTCCCTCAACCTCTCGAACTACGCCGGGCACTTAAGACGAGTGGAGATACTTACCCCGTGGGCTGACAGGATTAACATACCCATGATCACCAACGCAATACCTTAAGCTCAAAGATCCTGGTGCCATGCGCCCTATCTCCCTCCTCAGCTGTGTGAGAAAAACCAGGAGAGGATAGTCCTAAACCGGCAACCTGGGCGGTCGTTACGCTCCATTCAAGACCTCTTTGCCTACATGGGGCATGGGACAGCTGAATGCCATCCAATCTCCTATGCGCTGCCAGTTCAGGTAGGACACACAGATAGCCTTTCCGATCTCGAGAAATCCTGTTGAAGCTCGCCAACTGCCCAGTGATCCTTCGATTTCTGGTCCCGCAAGGGAGTATGCAGCAGATCCTTATATTGCTAGGGACTTCCTCTCGGGCGATGTGGCCAGTTGGCCCAGGAGTGCCATTCAGGGGAGGGACGTTCACAACTCCCTTAACACCCCGAAAACGAGAAAACACTCCAGGGCCAGCATTCTGAGCCCCGTTCATATTTAACATATTAAGGAAAGAACTCACTCTCTCCCACTCCCACCCGGTACTAAGCTCTATGCTATGCGGACGGACCTTGCCCCTACTGCACTGGATCCGCCCAAGGCAGAACGGCCCAGAACCTGATGATGAACATAACCACCAGTGTAGGGAACTAGGCTTGAGCTGAATGTGGCAAAATCCATGGCCATGGCTTTTGGGTGTGACTGCACGCGCGCCCCGCTCTATACCTCGAAACACCACTCTCCTGGGTCACGTTTCGCACCAATACTGGGCATCTGGCTCGACAACCGTCTCAAACTCCGCACCACGTAGCTTACCTACAGGAGCTTTGTTCCCCCCTGAAAACAGAGGATCTCCGTCCTACGGGCAATCACTGGCTTAAAAGGAGGGCCAGTTTTCAGTGAAGCTCCCTTTGACATTAACCCGCCATCCGCTCTCCTGGACTATAGCGGTCATGCCTTATTCCCTCACGAAAACACCCTACAACCAAAACAAAATAGAGGCCACACAAAACAGCGCCCTGATAGTCATCATCAACACCCCCAGATGGAATAGTCTGGCAACAACCTCAGCAGTAGTGTACAGGTAGTCCCGACTCGGCGCCGTATCGCAGAACGGACCGCCTGCCGCTCGCCAAAATGACCCCACCTGCCCTATCCCTCGCCCCTCCGCCAAGGTTGCAGCTCATCTTGCCAGGTTCCCGCAACAACCTTCGGCGCGGCAATGTTGGCCTAGCGTTGCGATTGCAGAAGCAATTCCCGCTATGGGAAACACGAAAACCCTCCTCAGTAAGGGCGAGGACTTCCTCACCCGAACTTCGCTACGACACCGCCTTGGAGACCTCTTCCAATCACACATCACTCCACAGTTCTTGCGCTGCCCAAAGGCACACTGGCTCCCTGCGCCTTACCGATGGAAAT
>JACEEZ010019259.1:21575-29075 GCA_016584305.1 Chionoecetes opilio | reverse complement strand
ATCTGAAAAGGGCAATACAAGTCCCTCTCAGGGAGAACGAGAAAAACAGGCACTGCTTTGAGGCGATTGGGCAGTTATGTAATTCACAAGAGTCCCTTTGGATTGACGAACTCTGTGCTGTCTTCAGCGTGTATGAAGAAAAAAACTCATCATGCTGAAATAGGTGGTAGCACTTTTGTTACATTAGATTGACGTCATTGTATGTGGAGGATGATGAATGAAGAGGATCATGATCTCAAACCTTCAGCGTTTAAAGAGGTAGCTTCTAAAGTACAATCTCACTTTGATATGAAGAAGTGTTCTTTACGGTCTGAGAGAAATTACTTACCTGGGTTGAATCTATCTCTAATGGTTCCTCTGTCCCCCTGACCCGGAACGCATCAAAACTTTGACTTGAAATGTTGTGCCTAATGACTCTGCCTCTTAAAATGAGCACTGGTCTCTTTTCCTCAAGATATTCAATTTGGATTCCTAACTATTCTAACGCATTCCAACAATTATGAACAGCTAATCTCTCCTCTAAACTCTAATGCACGTGGAAATGTTTAGAGTCCATGAAAAGAGAGATTTATGAGGCTTTCAGTGGCGGGCTTTAAACGAACCTTGCCACTTCAGATCGAGACTGCGCATCCTCTGTATCATCGCAGCTACTCTATCCCAGCAAGGACGACCTGTAGCTTTCTTCTCCAGAAACCCTGACTAAGTCTGAGAAACTTCAACCTGCGGTAGAGAGGGAGGCATCTGCCATTATTGAGGCGTACGTAAGTGGAGACTTTTTTATTGGGAGGAAGTTTATTATTCTGACTGACCAGCAAGCAGTATCTTTCATGTTTAATCCCTGTCATTCCTCTAAAATCAAGAATGATAAAATACTGAGATGGCGCCTTGAGCTCTCTGAATATCAGTATAGCATAAAGTATCGACCTGGCTGTGATAATGTACCTTGTGACACGCTGTCTCGCGTATGCTCTGTTGCCTCTCAAGCTGGATCTACCTCACTTGAAGAGATACATGCCTCTATTTGTCATCCTGGAGTAACTAGGCTGTACATTTTGTAAAGTAAAGAACTTGCCTTTCTCTCTGGACGATGTAAAGCGAGTCTGCTCTCACTGCAATATCTGTTCAGAACTGAAACTAGATTCTTCAGACCTCACCTAATAAACTCGTTCGTGCCATGCAGCCCTTTGATCGTATGTCTATGACTTCACAGGTCCAAAACCTTCAGTTACCAAGAACAAATACCTGCTCGTAATGATTGACGAATACTCTAGGTTTCCTTTGCTTTCCATGTCCTGATATGTCTGCTCAAACTGTATCTCTTGCTTACTCCAACTATTTTCTATTTTTGGCTGCCCTTCTGCTGTACATTCTGACCGCGGAGCGGTTAGAATGTCAATTCATGTCTCGTGAAGTATCAGAATTTCTTAAGAGTCATGGTGTTGTTATGACCCACTCACACCCTATCACCCTCAAGGCAATGGTCAATGTGAGAGAGAGATTGGTACGAATTGGAGAACTGTGCGCTTAGCTCTCCGATCTCTCAAGCTTCCTGATCCTCAGTGGGAATATGTTCTAGGTAGGGCCCTTCATTCTGTTCGATCCCTTCTCTGTACTGCCACCAATCAAACTCCTCATGAAAGACTGTTTTCCTTCACCAGGAGATCTTCTAATGGCTATTCTCTACCATCCTGGCTTTCCTCACTTGGGCCTGTCCTGCTGCAGAAGTTTGTTAGGCACTCTAAATCAGATCCACTTGTAGAAAATGTTGACCTCGAGAGTGCTACACCTCACTACGCACTCATACGTCATCCTGATGGAAGAAAATCTACGTTTCAACTAGAAATTTAGCTCCTACCCCAGCTAACTGAAATTTCACCCAGGAGGCGAGTAGGACTCTCCAGGACCAGATAGTGCCTGCTGATACTTCAAGTCCCGATGAGGTTCCACCTTCCGCGACACAGAGACAACCTTCCCTAAGCAGACGACACTACCCGAAGCCTTCCGCATCGGACACAAGCTGCCCACCTAGTGACAGTATAGAAAATGTCACAACACTCCGACGTTCAACAAGGGTTATAAAAGTTCTTGATAGGTTAGGTTATTAAGGATATCTATGTAAATACTGTGTGTGTGTGTATTTTTAAGGGGGGGAGAATGTGGTGATGGTAAAGGTTGGATCAACTAGCTGTTAATTATATTCGATGTAAGTATCGTGAAGCCTCGGTGGTTCGGATACGTATCTGTAATCTCTAATCCATTTCGCTCACGGAGTCAGTTCACTCCAGCTGCTCGCTCTGCACAGACGTTGGGTTTATTGTCAAGTAAAGCCTTAAGGAAAGGTTAAGGATTTTATCTTTTTCCTACTCACCACAACTGCTACATCAATAACGACTAGGTAAAGGAGAGGTAGAGAGAGGAGGAGGAATATAAAAAAGAACGAAGGAGAACGAAGGAGAAGAGGAAGAAGATGATAATGATAAAATAGATGAGGAAATAGAGGATATCGAAAACTATGATGAAAAAGAGGATAATGAAAACGAGGATGATGAAAAAGAAAAGAGGAAGCAGAAGACATTTAAGAAGTAAAAGAAATAGAAGAAGAGGAAGAAGAAGAAGCAGGAAAAAAATTTAAGTAATATATGTTGTAGAAGAGGAAGAAGAAAATGAAAATAGTAGAAGAAATAGAAGAAGAAAAGAAAAGAACGAAGGAGTAGAAGAAAATGATATTGTAACGTAAAAGAGGCTGATGAAAAAAAATGATAAAAAAATATGATGATGACAAAGAAGAAAAGGAATAAGAAGAAGACAAGTCACTCCTGCAGGAGGCATAGAAGGGAGGGAATAAGGGATAAGGGATAAAGGATAAAGGAAGGATAAAGACAATAACTTTAACGACAACAATAACACTCAATGGCAAAGATAAAAGACAGGGAAAATAATATACCTTGTCTTACTTTAATAACCTGTGTTAATATCTCAGGTAAGAACAAGACATCCTTCCTCGTTTATTTAATATTCCAGTGAAGTCATGAAAGAGATGGACACAAAAAAAAGGTATCATTTGCAAAATATGTTTCTGAGACGAGAAGTGTTTTATTACATGATTGTGTGTGGGTGTCTGCCTGTCTGTCTGTCTGTATTTACTTATGTTTGTCTGTCTGTATGGCTGTCTGTGTTTACTTGTGTTTGTCTGTCTGTGTCTGTGTTTGGGTCTGTCTATGTGTCGAATTAGTAATGCAAAGTGTATAAAAACTAAATTCTCTCTCTCTCTCTCTCTCCTTCTCTTCTCTTCTCTCTCTCTCTCTCTCCCCCTCTCTTCTCTCTCTCCCCTCTCTCTCTCCCCTTTTCTCTCTCTCTCTCTCTCTCTCTCCTTTTCTCCCCCTTCCCTTTTACCCGGCCGATTATCCTATAGGCTAGTAAGGCAGCAGCTAGGGCCCCTCAACTTGGGGCCCCAAATCGGGGGCCCCTGCAAAAGTTTTCCATATATAATTTTTTTTTTAAATGAATTTTTTGCATGCTGAATAATTCATTTAATTAAGTAAAATTAAAAAAAAAATTTGAGATAAAGGGGCCCGTTTGAGGCCCTTTATTTGAGAAAAAGGGCCCTCGTTTGAGGTTTTATTGAGAAAAAAGGGCCCCTGTTGGGCCCAGCTGTAAATCAGGGGGCCCAGTCCATTTTGTTTATCATCGTGCAAAACCGAAAAAAACACTTTTTTGGGAAATGTCGGAATTTTGTTTTTTCAGCCCTTTTTTTGCTATAAAATGTAAAAAAAATTCGGGTGGGGCGATTAGAGGGTGGCTCGTCGGGGGGGCCCCAAAATTTTAATTAGCCTGGGGGCCCCCAAAAGGTCTAATGCCCTGTCTTACCCCCCTTTCTCTCTCAGCTCAGCACACACAGGTTTAAATATCATAAGATACGGTAACTCTTTCATACCGCCCATTAGGGATCCCAATTGAGCTCTTCTGACAATAATTTCCTCGGGAACACACACACACACACACACACCTATTGTTGCTGTCCTGTAAACAAAGGGGGAACGAAAGAGAGAAAAAACAAAAAAACGATTAAAAACAACCCATCACTTTAAAGAATCACTTGTATCCCCTGCTTTGTTTAGAGATAACCCCAGAGCCAGGATCACCCGCTGCCCAATTTTTTCCGAAGCCACCACCCCGGGAGGGGACAACACCCCTGCACCCGGACCCAACCCGCTTGGTGGGTAGGGTTAAGAAAGATCACCCACATCTTCGCTCGCCCGGACGAACCGGGACCGGGAACAACCAACACGACATACGAAGTCCCCTCACTTTAATTTATCACTTTACCAAACACACACACACCAACACACACACAAAACCACACACAACACCACACACACAACACACACACACACCACACCACACACACACACAACACAAAACACCCCCCAAACCAAACCACCACACCCACAACAAAACCACACCACACACCACACCCAAACACAAACACACCCACACTCCACAAACTAATAAAAAAAAAAAGGAAACACACACACGGCACTTAAAAACACTAAGACAAACACACACACCACAAACACACACACCACACAATTTCACACACACCCACACCAAAACCCCCCACACAAAACACACACACCTAAAACACACACATCAACCACACACACAACACCACACACGCATACACACACACGTACATACACAGTCACTTTCCTTTTTCTTCGTAAACTTTTCGAAATTATCTAAGCAAACACAAAAAAAAATAACCTTTCCTTTCCTCTTCCCTAGAAAAAAGGAAGAAAAAAAATTAAAAAAAACCCTAAAACAGTTAGTTTTTTAGTATTAGTATAATACTGTTTAATGAAAAAAAAAGTGAAAGGGAAATGGAAATAAAACATCATTAATATTAAATTGTTTTTTTTTTTAAACCCCATTAATTTAAGGGGGTTTGTACACACACTTATTGGTGACACCTGAAATTAATGTGATTTTTTTACCTGAGAGAGTGAGGGGTGGGTTAGAATTAAGGTAAAATAGGGAAAAGGGTTTAGATTAAGGTAGATAAGGATAAGGTAGAATAATGTGTGGCTTTTTATAGGATCTTGAAACAAAAAAATTTTTGGTTATTAATAATTAAGGGGAAAAATTATTATTGCCGTTCTTGCCTGATTGTATTTGTTTTTTTTTTTTTTTTTTTTTTTCATGTCAAAATTATGGTCCCCTTGAATTTTTAATTGTATTTAGTTAGTTTTTATGTTATATGTAAAAAATTAGGGTTTTCTGGGACCTTGACTGATTTGTTTTTCATTTATATTTAAGAAAAATGGAGATTTTGGTTCGATATGAAGAAAATATAGAAAAAAGAAAAATAAAAGGAACTATCTATGTAATGGCCCTTAAGTGGTCGTATTTTTAGTTGAATAGTATCTTTGAATATTTGTACCCCTAATTTGCTTTTAATTGATACTTCTTAACTGAAATTCTTCTTTGGAATTTGAGAGAAATGGAAATGAAGCAACAGTCAAACAAAAACCAAGACAAGGGAATTAGTGGGGCCATTTAAAATTAAAGCAGGGTGAAGTCTAAAATACAAATGAGGATATGGGGTTTAAAAATAAATATTATTTTAAGTGGTTTTTTCTAGGAGGATACACAGCCAATACCTGAAAGTGAAAAGATGTTAAAGGAAGCGATGAGGAGAAAATCAAAGATATTGGATAACTAGGGAAATGGTGGGAAAAGGGTATAGATAAAATTAAGAATTTTAATCGCCAGGACCAGAGAAGAGTATCCCAGATTTTTAAAAGAATGCAAAGAGGTTGTTAGTGAATCTGTGCACATTTTAGGAAATCGGTTGGGATAGGCGATGTGCCGTTATTTTGAGGAAAGGAAAAGTTGTTCCCATATTTAAAAAGGGGAGACAGAGGACTAAAGTCAAATTATCGACCGTAAGTCTAACGGCAGTGGTAGGTAAATTATTGGAATCTATTATTGAAAAAATTAGAGAGCATTTAGAAAAAACATAGTTTGATCAATGATTCACAACATGGATTCATAAAAGGGTAGGTCATGTCTCACCAAATGATTGAGTTTTTATAGGAAAAGTTTTTTTGAGACGGCAGTATAATGATACGGATTATGATATAATATACTTGGACTTTAGTAAAGGGATTCGACAAAGTACCACACAGCGACTCTTAAATAAGGTTAAGGCTCATGGAATAGATGGGAAGGTTCTTCGTTGGATCAGAGCTTGGCTAAGTGATAGGCAACAAGGGTTACAATTAATGGTTCTAAATCTGAATGGGGACAGGTGACAAGTGGAGTTCCACAGGGTCTGTTTTGGGTTCACTGCTATTTTTTATTTACATCAACGACTTGGATAGTGGAATAGCAGTGATATCAGCAAGTTTGCTGATGATACTAGGTAGGTTGGATTATTGGATCACAGTCTGATGTAAACATATTGCAGGGAGACGTAGATAAACGTTAATGAGTGGGTAGTCAGATGGCATTTAATACTGATAAGTGCAGCGTTATGATGCTGGTAGAAAAAACCTGGTAATAGATACACCATACGCAATGTATCGCTGAAAAGATCAAAAGGTGAAAAAGATCTTGGAGTGAGGGTGAGCCCAGACTCCGACCTAGGAAACAATGTATTTGAGGCTAGATAGTTTGTGGGAATGTATTGAGGCTATTAGCTATTAGAGCCAATAGAGTGTTAGGATTTATTACCAGTAGTGTTAAAAGTAAAAGTGCAGAAGGGTTTTTATAAAGCTTTATCTGGCTCTAGTCAGACCTCACCTAGACTATGCGGTTCAGTTTTGGTCTCCATATTACAGGATGGACATAGCCTTGTTAGAATCAGTGCAGAGAAGGATGACCAAAATTATTCAAGGGATGCGTAACTTTAGTTATGAGAAGTTATTAGTGTTGCACTCACTCGAGAGACGCAGAGTAAGGGGCGATATGATATAAGTTTTTAATTAGATAAAGGGATTTAATAAAGGAGAGGTAGGAAAGTTCTTACGGCTATTAACCAGGGTAAATAAAGAAGTAACGGATTCAGCTGGAAGGGCGTAGATTTAGAAAGAAATAGAAATAACTGTTTCACAAATAGGGCATGGACTCAGTAGACAGGTAGTTAGTGCAGAGTCATTGGGGAGCTTTAAAGAGGAGCTAGATAGGTTCATTGATGGGGATGGAAGGTGGATGTAGGTAGTATTAGGTGACAGGAACTACCACGTGTAGGCCTCGCGGCCTCTTGTAGCTTCCTTATTTTCTTATGTTCTATGTTTTAAAACATATGATAATATTGATATTGTCCCTATTTATCTATCGTTTTGTATGTACAAGCATTTAAATCAGACATATATCATTGTTTCGTTTACGATAAGAAGGAAAATGCAATATAAGGAAAAGAGGAAGAAACAAATTAAAATAAACTTGTGTAGGCTTTCTGCTTTGTTACTTATAGGATTGATTAAACTTTAACATGAA
>JACEEZ010019259.1:0-21099 GCA_016584305.1 Chionoecetes opilio | reverse complement strand
ATGACGAAAAATTAGAAAAAGGAAAAATCCTGAATGACTAAATACGACAAAAACGACACACGCGCGCGCACACACACACACACACACACACACACACACACAGTCACACCACACACACACACACAACACCACACACACACACACACACGGGGCACTCCGTAGTGTAGGGTTAGCAGCTCGGTTCCACAACCGAGAAGTCCCGGCCGGGTTCGATCCCGGGCGGAGCTGTGAAAACATCGGGTTGTCTCTTAAAGGGGTTTTTTCTTTTCTCTCTCTCTCTCTCTCTCTCTCTCATCTCTCTCTCCTCCTCTCCTCTCTCTCTCTCTCTCTCTCTCCTCTCTCTCTCTCTCTCTCTCATTTGTCACCTTATGTGCTTTACTTGTCATTCCTAATTGATATCTATCTTCTTCTTTTCCTCTTTCCCTTCTTCCTCCTCTTCCTTCTTCTTCTCATTCTTCTTGCCCTTGTGTTAGTGTCCTCCATTTATCACTCTTCCCACCCTCCATTATTCTCCCTTTCTTGACACATGTCATTTTTTCTTTAATAATAATAATAATAATAATAATTTTAGTATCACCCGGAGGCATACAGGAAAAGAACAACAACATGACACAGCGTTAACATAAGTAGCTACTAAGGCAAATTAAAATAATATAAACATGTGGGCAATAGAGACACTGCTGTACATAGAGTATGCATACTACAATACTACATGTACACCTGTGATACCCCATATTCTGTACATACAGCAGGCCCAGACACCGTTGTTGTATAGGTCCACATACCTAGGCCGAGCTCTGCCTGACGGAGATGACGATGGACTTCGCAGAGAGCTCCACCCTACTCCTTAAGCTGAACACGGAGTGTCGACGGATCACATCCAGATTGTTCACCCCGTTCCTAGCGAAAGCCAGGGACGAGCTGGACCACCTGGGCAGCCCCAGAAGCCTCTTAAGGATATCATTATGACAGACCTTAAGGCCGTTCAGAGTGGCCACCTTGAACCGCGACCACAGCGAGTTGCAGTATATAGGGTAGCAGTGACTCCTGAATAACTCCATTTTCACCTCTCTGCTACAATACGAAAATTTCTTCTGTAGAGTATTTCCCACGACAAGAAGCTTGGTGATCTGCTTGATGATGTCATCATCATCAGTCATGTCGTGGGATATAACATGGCCTAAGTATGCGAATCTATCCACAAAAGTGAGGGCAGACCCACTGAGCCATGCTGTTTTGAGGTAATTCACATGAGTGCGTGCCGGTGATACTACCATGCACTCTGTCTTAGTGGTGTTGTAGACAATGTCATGCTTGGCAGCATACACCTGACACACATGGATAATGTCCTGCAACGCATCCGCAGTGGGTGCGAGCAGTACCATATCATCAGCATAACTCAGTGAGTTGATGCACCCATCATGTATGTGGCAGCCGACACCTGTATGACGAAGGTTGGCACCGAGATCATTCGTGTACACATTGTACAGGTAAGGAGATAAAATCCCCCCCCTGCCGAATACCATTGGCTGTTTTATAGGAGAGCGAGAAGGAATTACCCCACTTAACATTACCCCACTATTCATGGGTAGTGTACCAGTTTATTAATAAATTAATAATGTACCCAGGTGTACCCCTGACAAGAAGTTTATTGAAGAGCTTCCAGTAATTAACTCTGTCAAACGCTTTTCTGGCATCCAGGAAACACAGATAAACAGGTGAATTTCTGGATGTGTAGTAGTGAAAGATATTCTTCAATGTCCACACACACATCTCAGTGTCAAGGCCTTCTTATAACTGATCTGATTGTCCAGTGTATACAGGTAGGCCTCAAGACGATGGAGCACTACTTTCTCCAGCACCTTGGACAGGGTGGTCGCTATGGCAATGGGCCTGTAATTGCCATAGTTAGTAGATTCCTTCACTTTGCTCTTAAGTAAAGGCACTATAAGCACTGTTAAGAACTGACTGGGTATGTACTGATGGCAGACACAGGCATTGATGAAGAGACAGAGCCATGTAACCAGGCTAGGGGGTGGCATACTTCAATGCCTCAGAAGGGAGCACATCCATACCCAAAGCCTCACTGGTGGAGAAGCTTTGCAGGATCTAATGATTTAATTTAATAAATATTGAATGTGTGGCGTTGTCTTTCATTTCCTCCCTTCTACTACGTTTTTTTTCACTCTCTCTTTCTCTCTCTCTCTCTTTATATATATCTATATCTATATCTATCTATCTATCTATCTATCTATCTATCTATCTATCTATCTATCTATCTATCTATCTATCTATCTATCTATCTATCTATCTATCTATCTATCTATCTATCTATCTATCTATCTATCTATTATCTATCTATATCTATCTGATCTATCTATCTATCATCTATCTATCTATCTATCTATCTATCTATCTATCTATCTATCTATCTATCTATCTATTACTATCTATTATATCTACTTATCTATCTATCTTCTATCTATCTATCTATCTATCTATCTATCTATCTATCTATCTATCTATCTATCTATCTATCTATCTATCTATCTATCTATCTAGTCTATCTATCTATCTATCTATCTATCTATCTATCTATCTATCTATATATATACGTTATATATATATAATATATATATATATATACTTATATTAATAATACTATATATATATATATATATTGAGGGTGCCAATAGGCTATGGGTAAATTTAAAACTTGATATTTTTGAACGGCCCTTGTGGGATACTGTGTAATAATGAGAAAACCTTCATGCAAAATTTGAAGCGAATCGGTTTATATTTAGAGGTGGCGCAAGTGAATTGAAACCTGTACTATGTGTACTATGTGATTATACCTGTAGCAAAGTCGAAAGGCTAGGGTTCTAAATCACCCATTTCTTTTCAGAATGGCTCTTTCCCACGCGCAGCTACGACTGTTTGGCTGGGGGGACAGCCAAACCCCGACCCCATCCTCGGAGCCAAACTCCCCTTCGTGGCGACGTGCTCAAGGGGGCTTTCTACTTCCACAACGTGGAAAAAGAAACCGTCGCCACCAGCCACTTGGCCACTGTCCAAGAGGTACTAAGGTTCTGGGAGACCCCCGAGGATCCCAACGATGACGGCAAAAGCGCCGTTCGCAAGGGGGAGGTCTTGTTCAAGGACTGGAAGGCGCTCGTGAAGAGCAAGGGAGAGCGACGAAAAAGACGAAGGGAGGAAGAGTTAAAGAGGCCCTCTGCGACCTCTTCGACGTCGCCCACGCCGACGCGATGCCCCTGATGACGATCCCGGCTGATCGCGAGTTCCTAGCGGCGCAACGCGAGAAGGGTCGCCGAGGGATCATGCGGGAGCTGACAGGGTGCTGGAGTGCCGAGTTCAGCGCCGGGGGGATGGACAGTGGCGGCAGAGAAGCGATCACGAGAAGCCTCGCCCGTCGCAGCTGGACGAACGCGCGGTGCTCGCGTCCCTCCTCCTCCTCCTCCTCCTCCTCGGTTGATCCAGTCCGGCACGCGGCGGGGCGGCTGCTACTGCTGAGCCGACCGGTGCAAGCCCTCCGAAGCGACGAGCGCGGGGGTCACAGGTCGTGCTCTCTCAGGAGTTATAGTGTGGTATGCCATGTATTCCCGTAGGATTTTTGTGCTAAAATGGATTTTTTTGCAGTTCTGGCTTCTATAGGTATCAGATACAGAAAAGATGGGGTCCCAATTTTCAGACCCCTCACCCCCTTCTGGGGGGTCATTCCTCTTTTGGCACCCCCAGGTTGGTCTCTGGTAACACTAAGCAACAAATTTCAACATTTTCTTTGTTACAGACACGTGAACACTGATTCCTACAAAATTGCTGATGCTGATGTCAGGTCTAATATCTATATTTCTCTATCACGCCCAGATTTGGTATAACCGAACCTCTATTTTTCGTTGTTTTCTCACCGCTTCTATTACGAAAGCCGTCTAAGCTACTTTTCCATGCCACGTTTTATGCTAAGCATACTTAAATAATGTTAACAGGGTTGTCTTTCCTCCTTTATTCTGGCTTAAGACAGACAGTGGAGTTCCACTGGCGGAGTTACCACCCCTGCGCCCAACCATCCACCCAAAGCGCGTTAGTATTTAGCGATACGTCCGATTTTGCGATACTGTCAAAATCGGACGTAAAATAAATCAGTTATTTTTCAATGTCCATATTTGAAATGTCCTCCCGAATAGCGTTTGCGCAATCACTGCCATAGCATTTACAGAGGGGAGTACGGGCAGGCCATTCTCAAGCAGCTACACCTATTTCCCTTGCATCCTACTTTGCAGCCACATTTGACGAGTTCAACTACAGCTTGTGGGTGCAGCAGGGCAGACATGTCAGTGGAACATACACGCCTTTCTCCAATTTCATCCATTTTTTCAATTGCAGGAAGGGTTGGACTTTTTTCAGGTTATGACTTGTCCCGCATTGTCATGTAGTTTGCACGCATGATAGGGGGAAGCAATGCAGCAGGGTTTGGTGGAAGCATTTCCCCTTCCAAGTTTCTTCGACCGAAACAGCCCCCACCTGAGTGATGGTAGGGTTGCTGGACCTTTTGAACTGTGACATGACACACAAAAGTCTCCAACGCTTCACCTGCGTGGGAAGTCGCATTGCCCAAACTCGGCAGGAATAGAAATGCACCCTAATGCTTTAAAGGGCAGTCAATGGAGGTCATCATCATCAAGCTTTAGGTATGCATCTACCCATGATTTCTTTGAAATTCCTATGAATATGCCTCCCCAATCAGCACCTGAGAAGTTGTGGAGTCCAAGAAGTCCTTGACATTTGCGACGGCCAATAACCTGCACTCTTTCAAAGATGTCTATTTCCCTTTTTCTTCTTTCCTTTCCTGTATGAAACTTCAAGGATATAGTAGATGCTATCTGTCTGGAGGCGATAAGATCAAGAAGGAGCAGGAGTACGTCAGTGTCGGGCGACCATACGCAGATCTTTCTGGCAGCACCACAGGCTGTGAGGCAAGTATTTGGGTTTTGGGAATCAATGTGTCACCCTTTTCATGTGTATGACATACTCAAAACCTAGTCCCTTGATATGATCATCGTACACACAACGAGCACGAATAAATCTTTGCTTGCGAAATAGTCAAGCAGTCCTTGGCCAAAACAAGCATGTGAGCTTCCGCTTTGTTTTTGATGCTGAAAGTAACTCCTTAATGGACATGGTGAGCTTTATTTCGGGATGAACTTCGTACTCAATGGATGTGGTTGATCGCTTCTGCCGGGTCTTGTTTTTTCAACGACAGATCCAAGTATCGATCAAACACAACACGCCCCCATCATAGCTTGTCTCATTGTCTCTATGCGTTTGTTGAATGCATCCTGAAGGTGTGAAATCTTCAGCATATTTGGCGTCTTTGTCATACTCGAAGTACACCCTTTGCATAAATGATGAAACTTTAACTGGAGGATCTTCCTGCCTATGTCTGGTACTGGGGGAACATCAAGGGATTCAACCGTGGCATCTTCAACTGCTCCCTCAGACGGCCTTGTAATTGGGATGTCCCAAAGATCTATAAACAGCACACAGAGAGCGGGGCACTGTTGACATCTCGTACTTGCCAATTATTTCCTCGAATTTTTGGCACTAGACCTGGTCGGCTTCCCTGAACAATGAGAAATCTGCCCAGTAAATTACATCCTCACGAAATTTTGATGACTTTATCCCCAATGGGGTACTTTTGATTTATCCATCCAACTTGAGAATGCCTTCAACTTGAGCTTCTTCATCTTGTCCCAAACCGAGAGTTTTTGATGTGGTAGTTCAGACGTTCAAAAACGAACTCCTCGAATAGCTTCTGACCCTTTTCTGCATAATGCAGAATATCATGCTTTGCTACCTCTGGCACAAGAGCTGATGAAACTAAACTTTTCAATGGTGTCTTCACTCTGAAGGGTTGTCTGTGCAGTGCAACTCTATTGATTGACGGATCTTTATGGCATTCTCTCTTGACCTCCCGTGCAAACTGTCCAGACAGCTGGTAATGTTCTGTGCGTTCGGATGACTGGAAACTTTTGGGAAGCTCTCAAGATACTCGTCAACGATACGGGCGCAAGGTGAGGGGGTGACGAATCGATTGAGAGCAGCTTCATCTCTGCTGAGTCCTACCAAAACCACCGTGTCCCTTTAGTTTCTTGATTTCCTGTTCGAGTGCCTGATCTGTGGCGAGATTCGTTGAAGGGTATCTCTGATTTTTCAACAACAAAGTCACCGGACATCAATGCATTCCAGGTTTCAGGCTCATTTCTTTCCCGCGCATTCATTTGTGCAAGATGGACAGGCATCAGTCGAGCGTAACTTAGAAGATCCCGTGCGGAAGAAAAACTTTATCAGGTTCTCCAAGGAAGCAAGATAACTCTGCCAGTCCCCTGAGCGGCAAGAGCTGACGAAATGAAGAAGGCTTTCCACTTGATCGAGGTATGCTGAAAGGAAATTTTGCAAACTCTCCAATGTTTTCATCCTCCTCCAGTGGCTTCACATTTCCCGCGTACCATGATCTGACATATTCATAGTCTTCAGTCATATCGGGGTTACGTGAATGAAGCTTGTCCTTGAAAGCATTGCACCGGACACTAAATAGCCTTTTGAAAGAGTGGATAATATGACATCAAACCGCATCATCATAATTGCTAGACTGATTGTGAGTGGTATTCGATGCCTCTTTTGTATGCTTTGTCACTGAGATCCCACGAAGGGCTGCTGATGTTTATGCACCACTTTCAATGGCACATATATCCAGGCCACTGCCATCTATCGTTTTCCCGAGAGCATGTAAAGCAGCAAATGCAATAGGGGGAGCTCCTTGCCCTTAGGATCCAATTGGTGTTTCCCCCAAATGACTGCTGAATTTTCAAAGCACGTGAATATAGGTCCCGGTCCAGTGTTATCAAAGTTTTTCTCTGGGACCAATGACAGTGCAGAGATTCCCTGGGCTAACCGAAGAACAGTGTTTAAAAAGTTCCCATAGTCAGTGGTTTTGGTCTTTAAAAATGGGCGATCACCTCTACATTCGTGCGTGTTGGGCTGTCGGTGACTGGGAAACAGCAGAGATTTGGTAGCAGCCCGATTGGCATCACATCTTTCTTGACCAATTTCCCCGGTTGGTTTGCTTTTTCCTTGACTGATAGTATAGCGTCGACTGGAGTGCTCTCATGGGGGCACTCTTCCTGATTCCTTTGCATGTCACTGTCCTGTGTTTTGTTCCTTCGCTGACTCAGTTTCAGTGAAATCCACAATCATATCCGTGCCATCATCAGTTCCAGGTAGTTTGGCAAGTGCCCAGGTGTGAGTGAAGTCTTTGCTCAGAATATTCTTCCTCTTTCCCATTTCATAGACCGATAATCTCAATGGAGTGGTTTTGATGATGGTTCTTGCACCATGTTCCCCGTCAAAGGCCAGAGGCTTTTGTGAGAGAAGCTTTTCTGGTATTTCAAGTGGTCGGTTCATGAACTCTCCATCTTTATCTTGCTGGGAAAATGACAACCACTGTGCCATGGAAGGTTCCTTGCCCGTCGGTGTGTCTTCCAGGAGGTTTAATATTATCGATCGCAAACCCTGTGTTCAGGCCTTTCTTGACAAAGTTTGGGAGACAAAATCCCCCAGCCTCCTTCATCCGCTGGAGAACATCTGCTCAACTCGTTTCTCTTAAGTCAATGATGTGAAGGTAGTCACTTCAATATACAAAAGCTGAGAGGTTTTTAAAAAGAAATTTTTGTCACGCACTCAGAATGAACAGCAAGGGGAAGACCGATTGACAGAGGGGTCTGGACTGTTTCGGAAGGGCAGGCACTGTCTTTTTTTGTCTGATGTTTCACCTGGCGATCAGTCGAGTATTTTGGACAAGGAACTGCATGAAACGTCGACAGTTTTTGTCCACCTCCTGGTCTCTATTCCGGACACTTTGACAACATGGCTACCAAAGAGGAGGTGACTCATGAAGAACTGGAGTAAAAAGGGATTTTCAAAATTACTGAAGCTGCCTGTAAACGACCCCAAATGCGTTGTTGCAGCATCTCTTCTCGCAGAAGGTTGGCGACATTCTTTAGGGACCAACTATCTCATCATCATTCATCATTGAGGACCTGTGATCCATGGCCATCGTGACTGCAGTGGAGAGCACAAGACGGTCAGGCTCATTCGTCTTAGTGATGTGACAAACTTCACTTCTGGAAGGCGCTCGCTGATGAGTCTTTTGAGGTATTTCCGATAGTTCTCACTCTCATTTACATCCCACGGTATCTTTTCAAAATTGACAAGTAGGGATCATTTACCTCAGCCATGCTCAGTGGTAACATCCTCGCACTCAAGGTGTTTGAATAGCGAGGACCAAATTTTGCATCACATACTGAGCGAATGAGTGGCACATTACTGTGATCTGTCCTCGTGATATTCGCTGTGCAGAGCGCAAACATGTCCGATGATAGTGCTTTTCAAGAGCTGATGCGTCGCCGGGTTCTTCAAGGTCCGCTACTGAAACTCTAACATGGGCATCTGGGGTTTTCTGCTTGATCTGTAGGAGTGTTTTACCCATTGAGTCAGTAGAACACGGTGCAGTGGCTCTGAGTCATTCTTGGGACAGAAGTCACAGTTGGAAATAGACACACTTGTTCCTTTGGGAAAAGTCTTTGACCGCTTTGGCCGAACAGATCCCACAGCACTTGAAGGTCGCCCCGGTCCTCGTGGAGAGCAGGGCAGGTGAATCGTTCGGGATCTCTTCCTAAGACGTTCATCTTGTTCTTGTTGACGATAGGTTTCCGACATTCAATATGATTTCCGTACTTGAGTTCTCCTTCATTTAAACCTGACAAGTAATTTAGTAGTCTATGAAGTCACTTTCAGTATCACCAAGAGACACTCTCTCTTGACAGTGTTGTAAAATTTCATCTGTCATGGACCGGATTGTTCACCAATCGCTTCTTGATGTGGCACCTTCTTTCAGATCACGCAAACTCCGTCCTCCCCCGACATATTGGCGATACTACCACGATCTCAGTTCACAGGGTATATCTGAATGAGCTCAAAACTGCTTCTTCAACATGCCTGAAAAAGAAAAAATGGAGTTAGACCCTATACTCTGAACCGGAAGTGCTAAATCTGAACCGGAAGTGCTATAAGGACACTTCCGGTTGCTTTTTGAGTGCTATAAATTTGTTCAGCGACAAAGTCACGATCGAGGAGAAGACCAAGATGGTGGAAAAGCTGGCCATTGACAAGGACCTCGACAAGAAGCGATGGACGACAGCACCCCAAGATCCTTCTTCGGTCACTTTGAGTGACCTTGTCACCAAGGAGTCACTTTTCTCCTTCACGGAACTGAAGTGGATGCCTCGTTTCTCCAATCTCCTGTAGTCAGTGGAAGGAAAAACGAGGGGTACAACCAGGGCAAGGAGAACCGTCCAACATCCGGCAGTGACCAATGATCCTGCGGAACGGGCGATCAAACTATCACTGATTATTCCCAGATTTCCCCACCAAGGCGAGAGCGAGCGACAAGCTCTCCTGCAAGCTGTCGAGCGCCACCGACGGCTGAACCTGATCCCTAACTAATCTTACAGAAGAATATACAAATCGTTTCAATCGTTATTTCAGTCATTTGAAGTTTTAGTTTTAAGAGAGTCCAGGAAATGTGCCATTCCTATCACTGTTCCATACACTGCTGTATCGTGAAATGTTCCTAGAATAGTTAGTTACCTCACTTCCGAGCAAAAAGTTTCGTTTCTGTGGCATTTATAGTTGATGTGAATAAAATTGAGAAATGAATATTTGTATTGTCTCGAAAAATCAACTACCCTGTGCGACCCCTAAATTTTGAAAGATTCACATAAACTTTTAGTGCTTTTTTCTTGCCATTCCCCAAAATTCATGGGTGCCGTAAGAGATTTCAAACTTTCATTTTTTGACCACCCTAATATATAGTATATATATATATATATATATTATATTATATATCGAATTTCAGGGTGACAAAGACACTCGTCTTCTTGGGGTTGTTTATGCGCACGTTTCGCCAAAAGACACTTGGCATCATCAGGCTAGGCATGGTGAGAGTGTAGCTCACGTGACGATCTGTGTATACCTGCCCTCCCTGGGCTGTATATTATATATATATTATATAAAATATATTATAATATATATATTATATATATTATATATTTTATTATTATAATATATATATATATTATATATATATAATTATATTATATATATATATTATATATATTATATATATATATATATATATTATAAATATATATTATATATAAGCCGCAAAGCCGCCCCCCGGGCGGACTTTTTGGTCCCCTCCTGGGGGGGCTTTGGGGGTGGGCCTTTGGGGGCCCACCCCCTTTTGGTTTGGGGGGGCCTTGGGCCCCACCAAACCGGCCCCTCTCCAGTAGCCCCTTCAAACCCTTTCCAAAAATATGGATGTAAAAAATGTTTTTATTCCCCCCACCCATTCACCCCCATTACCCATCACCCCCCCCCCCTTTTCACTCACCCATTCCCCATCCCCCCCCCACCCTTTTCACTCCCCTTTCCCCCATCACCAAAAAACCCCCCCATTAAACTCACCTTCCCCATCCCCCCCCAACCTTTTTCCCTCCCCATCCCCCCAGGGCCCCCCAAAACCCTTAAACCCCCCCCCCTTTTCACTCCCCCATCACCCCAACCCATTACCCCACCCCATTAAATCCCCCATTTACCCTCACCCTACATCAAGGTTTCCTAAATTCTCGAAAACCCTTTTTTTTTCAAAATTTCGCAAATAGGGGGCAAAAAAAAAAAAAAAGTAAATCGGATAAAATCTCAAATTGGGTTTAAAAACCTTTCCCCCTGGTAAAACCCGGGTTTCCAAAAAAGGGGCCTTTATGGGGTAAATTCCCCCGGGGGGCGGAACCTATACCAGACCCCCACACCCAACACACACACACCACACACACACACAAACAACAG
The DNA here is from genome assembly GCA_016584305.1 of Chionoecetes opilio. NCBI lineage: Eukaryota > Metazoa > Arthropoda > Malacostraca > Decapoda > Majidae > Chionoecetes > Chionoecetes opilio. Next base: position 10,116 of record JACEEZ010019259.1, on the reverse strand, counting down.
ACAGCCCAGCCCACATTTTTCCGCTTATATTTACCTTTCCCATCACCCCCCCCCATTCCCTCCCCCATCCCCCTCACCCCCCCCCATTCACTCCCCCACCCACCCCAAAACCCATTCCCCCATCACCCCAACCCATTCACTAAACCTTTAAACCCCATCCCCAAAAATCAAGGTTTCCTAAATTTCCCCAAACCCATTTTTTTTCACAATTATCGCTAAATGGTGTTTAAAAAAAAAAAAAAAAAAAAAAGTGATCGAATCATCTCATAAGTGGGTTTATGCCCTTTCCCCCCGGGTTAAACCCCGGGTTTCCCAAAAATTTGCCATATAAGGTGATTGCGCCACGGGGGGGGGAAACCCTAAAACCACACACACACACACCCCACCACACACACAGACGGGCCCTTTTTCCGCTTATATATTTTTAAAATAAAATATTATATATATAAAAAAAAATTTTATATATATAAAAAAGTATATATTTTAATATAAAATTATTAATTTAAAAACACCTATAAAAAATATCATCCTTGTCAAAAAAAAACTGAAAATTTTAAACGTGGTTTCCATAAAAATTTTTTCCGTTTTCCTTTTTTTTTCCTTTTTATTTTTTTTTCGTTTTTTACTTTTATTTTTCCCCCGTGCAGCCAATTGAAGCAAAAAGAAAAAAAAGGAAAAAGAAAAGGGAAAGTAAGTAGACTTTAACCGGGGTTTTGTGTGGGGGGAATTGGGTGTGTGTTGTGTGTGTGTGTGTGTTTTTGTGGGGTGTGTGTGTGTTTGTGGTGTGAGTGTATTTCACCCCTATTTTTATTTTACAGGGCCACTACCTCTTTGGGCCCCCGGGCCCTCCTTAGCTAAAATTTTATCATTCCCATAGTGCTTGTTTTGAGGGAGGCCCCACCCCCCCGGGTGCGGGTCACAAAAAATGGGAAACCCGGGTACCCATTCACTGCTGGGGGGAAAAGAGGTTTGGGTTTTAAGAAGACCGCCCACTCTTTTCGCTCCCGCCGGGGGATCGAACCCCGGGACTTCTCGGTTTTAAAAACCCAGCGTCCCTACCATACCTACGGAGTTCTGTGTCTGTGTGGTGTGTGTTTTTGGGGGCAGTGTGTGGGTGTGTGTTTTATGTAGTGTGGGGTTATGTGTATGTGTTGTGGGGTGTGTGTGTTTGTGTGTGTTGTGGTGTTTTATGTTTGTTGTTTGGGGCGACCTTGTGAGCTTCCATTAAGTCTCTCTCTCTCTTTTCCTCTCTCTTCTCTCTCCTCTCTCTTCTCTCTCTCTCTCTAAATTCTCTCCCCTCCCCTCCCCCTCTCCCCTCTCTCTCTCTTCCTCTCTTTTCTCTCTCTCTCTCTCCCCCAACAAACCCACATTCTTTTTAATTTCAAAAAGGAATAACAGAAAATATGTAAAAAATTCCCTCCACCCGTTTTTTAGAGGGGGGAAGAGGAAGAGGAAAAAGAGGAGGGGGAGGTAGGGGAAAAGAGGAAGAAAAAAAGAAGAGGGGGGAGGAAGAGGAAGAGGGGGAAAGACAGTGAGCCAATAACCATGCGGGCTTTTGGCTTTAATGGGGTTTTATTCGTTTAGAAACCAAATTTTTTCCCTTTTATCGTTAAACGTACGGGGAAAGGGATGGAAAAGGCGAGGGGCCCTACCCCCACCCCCCCCCTCCCCCCCCTTTTCTTCACCAAAACCACAATGGAAGAGGAAAAAAAGGGAAGAGGCCACACCTGTATGGGCACCCCGTAAAAAAATTTGTAGACTCAAGGTGTGGTTTATATTTTTACAATTTTCCATGTGTTAAAAAAAAGTACAAAAAGAAAGCAAATGTGTTTAGAGAAGATTACAAATAAAAAAAGAAAAAGATTTTAAGTTTGAAGATATAGAAAAGAGGAAAAGAGAGTGAAAAAAAGAAATAAAGGGGAAAGAGGCAGGGGAAAAAAAAGGGTTTTAATTTAAAAAAAGGAACAAAAATAATTTTTATAAAGGCCCCTAAAGGGGAAAAAATGTGGGGGAAAAAATCACCCTTTAAAAGTGAAAACCAAAAACCAAGAAAAGACAAAAAAAATAAGAAAAAAGGGAAAGGATAAACACGAAAAAACCCACAAATAGAAAGAAAAAAGAAAGAAAAAAAAAAGGGGAGAAATAAAAGAGGTTTACAAAATATTTTAATGGAAAATTTTAAAGGAGAAAGAAAACAGAAGAGAAAGGGGAAGAGTTTAATCTTTAAACCTTCAAGCAAAATTAATTTTTTTTGTTCCTTTTTCCCTTTATTTTTTTAGCAATTAAAAATATTATACGTTTTTCCTTCCTATTTCAAAATTGGGTATCGAAACCAAGAGATAATGAGAGAAAAAGGGGGGGGGCGGGGGGGGGGCGGGGAAGAGAGAAGAGAGAGAGAGAGAGAGAGGAGAGAGAGAGATAGAGAGAGAGAGAAGAGCAGAAAGAGAGGGGAGAGGGAAGAGAGAGAGGAGAGAGTAAGGAGAGAGAGGAGAGATACCCAAGGCTAAATAAAGATTAAACTATGTCATTTGAGTCGTTATGCATACGATGCATTTGGGTTTAAACTATCTCTATTATCTTTATATATGTAAATATCTACCTATAGGCATCACGATTACATTATAAACGTTGGTAGTATAGTACTTAGTATAGTTTTGAGTAGTAGTAGAAGCAGTAGTAGTACAGAAGTAGTAGTAGTAGTAGTAGTAGGTGGTGGTGGGTTAGTAGTATAGTAGTAGATTAAGTAGTATAGTAGAAAGTAGTAGTAGTAGTATTGTGGTAGTATAGTAGTAGTAGTAGTAGTAGTAGCATTGTTGTTGTGGTTAGACTAGTATTTTAGGGTTTAGTAGTAGTAGTAGTAGTAGTATTCCCAGTAGTAGTAGTAGTAGTAAGTATTATTAGTGATGGTATTTAGTAGTAGTATAGTAGTATAATCTATAGTGAGTGTCGCTGTCTGCGCGGGCACCGTCACGGTGCCTTGAAAGCTCCTGACAATTTCAAGCTCTTCCTTAGGAAAACCGAGCCACTTCACTGCGCAAAGTTACCCACCTGTCGGTAACGACCTTCGATCACACAGGGGACAAAAACATCAAATACATACTACACCATAGACAGAATATTGAGGTTTTTCTTCACTCAATAAATCAACCGCCATTCCCTCCCTTCAAATCACGAACAGACATCTCCAGTACCCCGTTAGTCACCCTTCATACCGATACAGTGACCCCGCGCACCCACATACACACACACCCCCCCACTTTTTCTCCCCCCCTTTTCCCCTTTGGTGCTGTCCAAGCTTTCTGGTGGATCTGCAGAGGGGAACACAACTCTGAGTGATTCAACACTGCCCAGCCTCCCGTTTGCTAGACAGCACCCCCTCTCCCTCCCTTCCCTGCTGGTGGCAAGCACTGTGGCTTGTCCCCCGCGCCCCCACCGCCACCCCCACCCCCCCCCACCCCCAAACCCCCCCCCACCCACCGCCTCACACCACATACCAGGCTGCGACCTTGACGGGTGATGTTAGACACCACCGCCTCACCGCACGGCCCCGCGGCACACCTGGACACACAACACGTCGTTAGTGTGCAGTCTGTCATCTGTACCTTTACCAACGCTCATCATTGGAGAAAATTTGTTCCTAGAATTGCCAGTATTGTTGTTGATGTCACCATAATATCTCTTATTATCTGCGCAGTCTGAAATATTGGATGCACCAGAATATTAAACGCCAGCATTAAATTAAAATCACTGCTACCATTACACGTTTGTCATTTATATATCAGCTGTTGTTAGCGCTGTTTGCAAATCAGACATACTATAATGTTAAACGTCATTAATATTCTGATTCCAATATTACTATTACCCTAATACTGCTAATATTGCTACAAACATTCTGAACCATTGTTGTTGCTTGTCGGGCCGGATATTTGTGACCATTGCTGTTTATATAGTTGTAGAAGACATCCCTGTTTCAGCTAATTTCTGTGTAGCCTCCATAATTAGAGACGCAAGTCTCTTTGAATAGCCACTGCTCTGCCATTTCTGATTCCCTGTCTATCTCTCTCCATCTCCCCCCCCCCTCCTCCTCCCCCCCCCCCCCCCTTCCCGTCCTTTCCTCCTTAAATCCTTAAACGTCATCCCCCCGTGCCCCCCCCCCACCCCTCCATCCCCCTTGTCCCTTCTCCCTACTCTCTCTCTCTCTTCTTCTCTCTCTTCTCTCTCTCTCCCCTTTTCTCTTCTCTCTCTCTTCTCTCTCTCTTCCCTTTCTCTCCCCTCTCCCCAAATACTTCCCCCCTTCTTCCCTCCACTTCTCTCTCTCTCTCTCTCTCTCTCTCTCTCTCTCTCTCCCTCTCCCCTCTCTCCCCTCTCCCCTCTCTTTTCTCTCTCTCTTCTTCCCCCCACCTCTCCCCTCTCTCTCTCTCTCTCCTCTCTCCTCCTCCTCTCTCTCTCCCTCTCCTCGCTCTCTCCCCTCTCTCTCTCTCTCCTCTCTCTCTCTCTCTTATAAGCCATAATAATTAATGCTTCTAGCCAATGTCTAATTCACCCGGACTAAGTTTGTTGTATATGCACAAACAGGATATAAAATGCCACAATTGTTGGTGTGCGAGAAACAACAGAAATGTACTCCTGTAGGAAAGGAGCCGGTGCAGGAACCCCCGGGACGAGACCCCCGGGGCTGGAGAGGGAGGAAGAGAGGCCAAACGACGGCCCGGGATCCCCAGCGAGATGAGGAGCAGCAGCCAGCGAGGGAAACAGAGGAGGGAGTGGTGGGCGGCCTGCTGCCACTGCCAACACCAATTGCATTTTGCCGCCGCCGCCCACCCCCCCGCAGCCGCCACCCCCACCTCCGCCGCCGCCACCACCACCGCCACCGACACTGCCCCGCCACCACCCAACCCTGGAGGGGCAAGAAATGAAAACCGGAGAGTGAACGCCATATGGAAGGATCTGACAGAGGCGAAACAACCTTATGGGTGGGCGACACCTACCGCGAGCTAGTGGATGGTCAAACAAGCAACCTCTTTGAACCACCAAATGCTTGGCCACCACCAAAATCACCAAGGAAATGGTTGCCCTCCTCAACTGCTACAACCTCGACCCCGCCTCTATCACCGTTTGCCCTCAAACTGCTCTTTCTGTTGCCAAAGCTTTTCTTTCAAAAGACACAAAAGAAGACAAGACAAGTGATAACGAAAAGGCAGTGTCAAGAAAGTGGAACTGAGGCTTGAAAACAAACGAGACGAGCTCCTGGAGGAGGCCAGGGCCATACAGAAAGACTGCCGAGACCCTCCATCAACCGTCACAGAGAAGAGGATAAAGCCCGTAGCTTTGCCGACAGGATGCGACAAGGCAACGTGTCATCGGCACTGCGGGCCCTCAACGAGAATGATCCGGCGGTGTGTTGCCCCTCAAAAGGGGAAAAACCATCAGACAGCTGGAGGAAACATCCTCCTCCAGCGACTTAACCGGATCAAGACTGCGGGCATGCACATACCCCCGAACAGTGTCATTTACGAGATGATCACGGGTGAAATGTTGTGGAAAAAATTTCCCTCCAGACACATGGCAGTGCTGGTCCCTCAGGCCTGGATGCGAGAGGGTGGCGTCGCCTGCTGAGCAGCACCATTTGTGGCAGTGGCGCTAGTGACCTCTGCAGTGCTCTCGCAGCACTAGCAAGGAAACTTGCCACCACCTTTTCGACGTCACCATTCGTCACCATCTCGACGCCTTCACAGCCTGCCGCCTCATTCCCCTGGACAAGAAGCCAGGATGCAGACCCATTGGCATCGGCGAAGTCATACGACGCCGTCGGGGGTAAAGGCATCATGGCTGTCGTCAAGGAGGATGTGAGGAGGGCGGCGGGGAACCTCCGGTATGCGCAGGGCAACAGGCAGGAGGGGAAGCAGCCATCCACGCCATGGGGGAGATCTTCGCCCAAGAAGACTGTGAAGCGGTCTTTTAGTTGGACCAAGAACGCGTTTAACTCCATCAACAGAAAAGCAATGCTCATAATATAAAAATCAAGTGTCCTTCCCTGGCTACATACGCCGATAACACTTATAGTGAACCCTCTAATTTATATGAAAAATAGGAGTGGTAGCAATAAGGCTAGGGGGTTAAGTCAAGGGAAGGAACAACTCAAGGTGACCCAGTGGCCATGGCGATGTACGCCCTTGGCATGTCAGTCCTTCAAGACGTGATTGCGTTTGAAAAAACCAAGGGAAGCAGGTGGCATATGCTGACGACCTGTCAGGGGCCCGGGAAATTACAGGACCTAAGCCATGGTGGGGGTTAATACAGGCCAATGGCCCTACCATAGGATACACACCCAACGCCGCTAAATCCTTCCTCATCTTCAAGCCAGAGCACTATGACGGGGGTGTAAACATCTTCAGTGGCAGTGGAGTTTTTGGTAACGAAGAAGGACAGCGGCACTTGGGTGCTGTTATTGGAACAGAGGAGTATAAGAAGGAGTACGTCGGAGAGAAAGTGTCTGAGTGGGGGCCGAGGTCGATGTCCTGTCAGCCATGGCCAAGACCGAGCCTTTACGCAGCCTACGCGGCATACACGCATGGCCTGCAACATCGGTGGAACTTCGTCATGCGCACCATCCCGGACATCAGCCCTCTCCTCAGACCGCTGGAAAAATCTATAAAGAACACCTTCATACCAGCGTTACCGAGATCTCCCGTCCTGGGAATGACGCGAGGGCGTTGCTCGAACTCCCTCCCAAGGGCTAGGCGGGATGGGAATCACCTCTCCTGAGAAGGTGGCTGAGGTGGAGAACCTCAACTCCATCAACCTTACCAGGTCCCTCACGGATATGATCATCGCTCAGGACGCACAAGGTGAAATCGACCAAAGTGCGATCGCTGAGCAAAAGAAACGATTCTCACGAGACAGGCAGCAAGGGCAGAAGACCAGCCTTGGGAAAACCTTTCGACCATCCTGCCTCCAGACACCGTGAGAAAAATCCACACGCACAGGAGACGGGAGCGTCTAACTGGCTAACATCACTACCAATCAGAGCAAAGGGCTTCAACCTCAACAAACAAGAATTTGTCGATGCCGTTGCTCGAGGTACGGCTGGCCAGTGGAAGGACTCCCAACACCTGTGTGTGTGGATCCCCCAACAACGTCGACCACACCATGGGCGTGGGAAAAAGGGGGGATTTGTGTGTATCAGGCACGACGAGGTGAGGGACTGACCAGCCAGCATGCTCAGGGAGGTGTGCCACGACGTCTCCACCGAGCCCCAAACCCCTTTTGCCTCTAGATGGGGAACTCCTGCGGTACAGGACAGCCAATACCGCCCCTGAGGCTCGCGTAGACATCTGTGCTCTGGGATTCTGGACCAGAGGGCAAACGGACCTTTTTTGGGCATCCGGATCTTCGACCCGATGGCCGCCTCCCATCTGAGCTCTCCCTCGAGGCTGTCCACCAAAGGAACGAGCTGGAGAAGATAAGGGCCCATGGCGATAGGATCCTGCAAGTCGACCATGGTACCTTCACGCCCCTGGTCTTCACCACATCTGGCGGCATGGCCCCCAAGGCTAGGAGCTTCTACTCAAGACTACTGACTTGATGTCAGTAAAGAAGCACCAGCCAAGAGTCCGTCGCCGCCTGGATGAGGTGTCGCCTCTCCTTCTCCCTGCTCCGGTCTGCCCTCCTGTGTCTCAGGGGTACGAGATACCTCCACTCCCTCTAACACGGGCATAAGTGCCTCGATTGCAAAGGGCCCCATTGGTAGAGAGTGGGATAAGGGTGGATAGGTTAGGAATAGAGTAGGTTTATAAATTTAGGGGTAGTTAGTTAGTAAATGTATGTATTTTTAGGGGTAGTTGTAAGGTTGGATGCCACAGTCAATAGCGAGTTGGGGCTATGGCGTACCCGCCGCAAATAAAGAGGCGGTGGAGGTATCTTTTTTTTTTTTTTTTTTTTTTTTTTTTAAATTAGTATAATCTATTCACTTAAGCTGGATTCTTGGGAGCTGCTCGATGCCTACCCGAGTTTGTAAGGACGTCGCTGATTGGCTGATGCACGCGGGCTGGGATAGATACCACCACCAAGATGGTGGTGGTATCTTGCCTCCTCGCTATCAAAAACCCTTGCGTTGCCTCAGAAAAATATTCATATTTCTTTACTTAACTCAACTCTTACACAAGATAGACCTATTTTGTTTGTATCAGTGAATCAGGCAGTGATTGTTCAACAATAACACGCCATTCATAACTCAATAGGGTAAAAAATAAAGTGACTGAGTATCACAAGAGTAGGCGGATTTTCAGGTTTTAAGTGATTGAAATGTTATACTCCTACCTGATATTACCAAGCTACCAGATTAAGCTAAGCCTACCATCGTGTTTATGAAAACAATTTCGATATCATGAGCATAAAAAAATTGCAGTAAATACACCAATATTAAAGTAATCGTTTCCAGACCATTTCATCATTCCTGATTAGATGTAGTTAGAGTATAGCCATTATTGAGTGTATCAACAATATGTTGTCACTTTTTGCACCCAGTCAGCCGTTTTTTAATAATCCGCAATCAAAATCTGCAAATTCCCCGAGCTTCGAAAACGCTGCTGGCAAATGGCAGACGATGCGCCACGGCTCGCTGACGCATGAGGAGGAAGAGGCTCCTCTCCCCGCGCTGATCAGAAGCACGTAAACACAAGATATAAATATATTACTTGAAGATTTTTAGGTGTTTCTGATAGATTTTTTTTGCGATATGCCACATGCATGCATCCTTTATTGGTGCAGCAAGACAGCTGTGCCTTTCGAGAAAAGTTTGCACACGTTTCCGACTGATACGACAAAGTTAAATGTGTTGAAAAGATTAGTGCGGCGGACTAGGGCAGATTGGGACGGGAAGTTGAAATTGGCAAGGATTTGTAGTGATACTCTCACCACACACACACACACACACACACACACACACACACACACACACACACTCACCACACACACTCACCACACACACATTCACTGGATGCTGTTGTGTTGCTGTGTGTCACCACCATCACTATCACCAATTGTTGTGTGTAAGGGGGTTGTTGTGTGTAAGGGGTTGTTGTGTGTAAGGGGTTGTTGTGTGTAAGGGGTTGTTGTTTGTAGTGGGGTTTTTTGTGTGTAAGAGGGTTTTTTGTGTGTAAGGGGTTGTTGTGTGTAGGGGTTGTTGTGTGTAAGGGGGGTTGTTGTGTGTAAGGGGTTGTTGTGTGTAAGGGGTTGTTGTGTGTTAGGGGTTTGTGTGTAAGGGGTTTTTTGTGTTAAGGGGTTGTTGTGGGGTAAGGGGTTGTTGTTGTGGGTCACCACCCTATGCGGCCGCCGTCCCCATGCGGCCGCCCGTATGACCACATATATTTGAGGGCAGTCGCGCAGAGCAAACTATTGTTATACGTATATGTTTATTGTACGTTATGTTTAACATATTAACTATAGTTAAACATAAGATATGTCATAAGTTACTAACCTAACCTCACTATAACCCCTAAAAACACTAACTAACCTAACCTAACCTCACTTAATAAAAATTACTAACCTAACCTCACTATAGTTACTAACCTAACCTCACTATAACCCCTAAAAATACTAACAACCACATATTTAATATAAATAAAAGTTACTAACCTAACCTCACTATAAGTTTCTAATCTAACCTCACGTTATCCCCTAAAAGTTACTAACCTTAAACCCACTATAACCCTAAAAGTTACTAACCTAACCTCACTAACCCTAAAAGTTACTAACCTAACCTCACTATAAGTTACTAATCTAACCTCACTTACCCCTAAAAGAAACCTACCTTACATAAGCCTAAAAGTTACTAACCTAACCTCACTATAACCCCTAAAAGTTACTAACCTAACCCTTCCATAAACCCCTACAAATTACTTATATTGCCGTAGGGGGTCGCAGGGGCCCGCGGGCCCCATTGGGGATTAACCGTTTGTGTAGGGGTTTTGTGTGTAAGGGGTTTGGGGTAAGGGTTATTGTGTGTAAGGGGTTGTTGTGTGTAAGGGGTTGTTGTTGTAAGGGGTTGTTGTGGTAAGGGGTTTTGTGTTTTAAGGGGTGTTGGTGTAAGGGTTTTGGTTTAAGGGGTTGGGTGTT
>JACEEZ010019258.1:0-59522 GCA_016584305.1 Chionoecetes opilio | reverse complement strand
CGGGGCCCACCAAGTTCGTCCTGGCGTGGTGGCGCTTGTTAGTAAATAATTTTGCAGTTGGTACTTGCAAAGTGCTGTAGGATCAAATTAACTATCTTGTTTAAGGATTAGACCTTTTTTTTCAAATCTGATAGACTCTTCAGACCGGGCTCATGTAACATAAAATAATATATATATATATATATATATATAATATATTTTAAAAAATATATATAAAAAATAATAAAAAAAAATCAATCAATCATTAGGGGCATCCCGGGGGGCGCGTCGCCTGCCCCCCTACACCCACTCCGGGGTCCCCACGGCGGGTTTTTTCCATGGCGGCTCCTTTCCCTACCCAAGCAGTTCTGGGGACAAGAAACTCAACTTGCCCACCACGATTTTGTGGGCGCCCCCTTTGGCCACCTCCACCGGTTGTCTCTTACAGATACAACCCGATGGGGAAGGATCAGATTCGGGGTAGCGTGCCACATGCCATGTCCGAATTGGCGCTGACGGCTATGCTAATAGGCCTCGTTTCATTTCCCAGGTGCAATCGCTGATTTGACACGTAATCACCCCCAGCGATACCCCTGATTCAGCGAAGCACTTATTACCAAAAGGCTTTGATTCGTCTTTTCAAGTCACTTTTTAGTTCCAGCCCCAAAACCCAAGGGTAAACAGGGATCACAACGAGTTGAAGACCCGGGATTTTTGTCCCCCCCACGGGTCCCGACAACGCCAATACTCCCGCTTAGCAGTCCATAGCCCGTGGGCTATGCCAATCCGCCGCAAAAATTTTTGACGGACCCGCCCATTATGGACTCGTTTACCATGGTAGGGAAAACTTTAAAAGATCTAAATGTCCTCGCCAACGCAAAAACAACTGTACTGCTTCATCAGTAACCCCAAACACCTGGCCCTTTGGGTTTTAAAGCCAGGAGACCTTAAGCCCAAAGGCTTTGCTCCTCGTGCAGGCCTCGAGGCCATACCAGGCCCCTCCAGCGACTCAAAAAGATTCTGCTTCGGCAAAACAAATCAGTGATTTGGTGTTCCCGACGGATGCCCCACATCATTTGACTACAAAACCCTTTTCCCATACCCCTCCCTACAAGCGTTTTAAAAGTGATGGGGAAGGACGCACCCTTTCCTCACTCCTTATTCACAGGAAAAGCTGGTTTCACCCGCCCCCACTTCACGCCCCCTTCAGTCCCAAATCAGACCAGTTATCAAACCAAAAGTCCTTGCAGGAACCCCCGGGGGTCGCGAAATCCCAAGTGATCACGATGCATGAGTCAAAAGCCCCCCTTGGATCAACATAGGCTGCAAGCATCCCCTTCGAAACTCACGTCGGCGTTCCACCAGGAACGAAGCGCTAGGATACGGTCCGTTGTTGACTTACCGGGGGAAACCCCGACTGCTGAGGGCTCTGATGCTAAGAATGACTGCGAATCCGGGCAGGGGAGTAATGGGCAACACCTTGCCTGGGACGCTGAGCAGTGTAATACGCGGTAATTTTTGCAGGTCCTGACGGTCCCCCCTTTTTCCCTTTCCAGATAGGGGCGACCGCCCCCTTTTTCAGTCAGGGGGAATGTCCTATTGCCCTACCATCAGGACAGCATGCAACCCGCGGATCAGGCCCCCCCCCAGCTTTGGGAGCTACGCACTGATATTTTAAACACCACTGCCTTTCCACCCCTCAACTTTGCTACAGCCTCACGACTTCGTCAAAGAAGGGTGGGTTTCGTCAATGGGAGGATCGGCATCCCCTGCCTGTAACCCAGTGGGGTGAAGCTGCTCAGTTGGAGGGTCCACCGAGAACAACTGCCCAAAAGTACTCAGCCCAAGAGCCATTGCCCATCCATGTCGACACAAAGGCGCCCATCTGCTGTTCGAATAGCATTTCGCCCGGATGGAGACTTGGAACGGAGCTTCTTCAGGGCTCGGTAGGCGGGTCGGAGGCCCATTAGCGTTCAAATGCCCCTCGACATCCTCAGCGAGAACCCCGACATTACCTCTCCTTGTCTTCTCCCCAGGAGGGTTCTAGTCCGGCGTGACAGAGCCCTGTGCGGGTTTCCTGGTTCTCAGCCAAGCCTGGCAGCGGGGACTCTCCTCGATTTTCTCCCAGCGTCTCCGTCGAGACAAAACCAAACGCCTTGACCTCGGGCGCTCCCCAATACACTCCTTGGCACCCTGCAGAGTTTCACGTTTAAAAGGGTATCCTATAGTTCTACAGGGTCCCGAGGGCACCGAGCACATCAAACCGATTTGAGACTGCCACCGCATACTCATGAGCACTGTCAAGTCCTTCAGTTTTCAAGATGAAGCACAGTATGGTTACCTCTTGAGACCCCTTCTGGACTTGACATGAAGCTTAAGTGTAGCAACAAAAAGTCGTGATCTGTTCCAAAGAACTCACACTCTGGTAAACCCTGCAGTTCGGGAAGGTCCTCCAACGAGTACGAACGAGGACGTGGTCGATCTCCTTAGCTACCCTCCGGAAATTACTTTTTAACCTGTTCCAGCGGTGCAGCTCTGGTTCTTGATACAAGAACCTGCAATTCTCAACCTTCTGGCCCTTGCAAAGTTCAGAAGCAGAGAAATGTTGGTGTTTCTGGTACCGAGGCCATGGGGACCAACACATAACTGGTAGCCAATTCTTCACAGTGCCAGTGTAGCATTGAAAGTCGCCCAAGACAATGAGTGTGTCCCCGAGGAGGAAAACTGCCTAAAACGAGTCCAGTTTGGCGTAGAACATCTCCTTCTCTTCAGTTTTACGCACCTCGGTAGAAGCGTAGCTACACTGCAATAAGAGACATGAAACCCAAGTGTGTTTCATCCCACCCGCTTTAACGCTCATCAACCGGAGTAACTCAACAACTGACGGCTGCAGTTTGCTGGAGAGGGCCCATAGCTACTCTCCGTTCACGGTGATCATTGCTCATGCGGACCAGTAGTAGGTGTAACCCCCACTGCTAGTCTCGCCACTGCCAGGCCTTCCTCGTCTCAGAGAGCCCCACTATATCCACCCTCAGCCTACTGAGCTCGCCCGATAGGAGAGGTAGTCGATGATCGTCTGAAAGGCTCAGACGTTCCACGAGCCCACACGAAGAACCCTCCGCGGTTTTATCCCAGGAGTGATTCGACGGGCAGGCGCCGCCTCTGCACCGCCCCGGCCACCCCCATAAGAAAAAATTGGGCTAGGGCCTAAACCCCTCGATTTAGAGTGCGGGATTCCGAGGGCTTTTGCCCCGCACTCGTCATAGGCAGACCCCTCCCCTGCGTCGGCATTGGAGGGGTCTGCATGGTCGGGCCCCCCGGCAAAAAACCGGGTCGGGGCGCATTACCGCCCCCTTGGCCTCTACCTCTTAATATGTTTGTTTGGGTCGTTTAGGTTTTTAAAGGGAGGGGTTGCAAGCCCCCCCCCCCCCCCCACCCCCCCCCCCAACCAATCTATGTCGGGATTGGCCTTACTGCTCAACCCTGGCCAGGGACGCAGAACCCCTGTAGGGATTAAACCCCCGGCTGTCCACATAATACACAATAATATATATATATATATATATAATATATATATATATATATATATATTATATATAATATATATATATTTATAATATATTATATATATATATATATATAATATATATATTATATATATATTATATTATCATATTTTAATATATATTATTAATTATATATTAATATTTTAATACATATTATTATATATATAATATAAAAAATATATATATATTAAAATTTATAATAAAATATATATATATATTAAAATAGTATAAAATAAATATATATAATATAATTATATATAAAATATAATAAAATATATATTAAATATATAATATATATATTAAATATAATATATATAATATAAATATATAATATTATACATTATTATACATAATAAAATTTTATATATATATTATATATATATTATAATTTTATATTATATATATATATATATATATATATTTTAATATATATAATAATTATATATATGTAAAATTTTTTATACATATTACATGTAAAAATTTTGTAATATTTTATATATATATATATATTTTAATATAAAATTTTTTATTATTATTATTATAATATATATATTAAATATAATATATTTTATATATATATTTTAAATATATAATATATAATTATATTTTTAAAATATATATATTATATATATATATATATATTATATAATATATTGGTGTGTGTTTTATGTATGTATGTATGTTGTTGTGTAATATATATATAATATATATATATAAATAATATTATATATATAATATATACATATTTATATCATATATAATATACTTTTTTTTTTTTTTTTTTTTTTTGCAATTTAAAGGTAATGATATAGGTAAAAAGTTTTTAAGAACTTATTACACATCTCCTTTCAATTTTTTATTTTAGTTAATGAAAAAGGTAATCTAAATAATTTTGTTTCCCTTTATCTTTATGTTTTTAGTTTATTTATATTTAAAATTTTAGGAAAAAGAAACTTTATATGGGCGCGGGTGGTGTGGGGGGAGTAACTCCAGGGGGGGTTACTTTGGAGAAGGATCTTCAGATGGGTAGTTTGGGGGAAGATCTTCAAATGAGCGCGGCTGGGGGTAGCAGATCTTCGTTGGGTGGACCCTTTTTGGGGGGGGGGATCTTTATACGATTAGGAGGATCTTCTACAAGACTTATGAACACCGATCATGCACTGACGTACAGGTTGGTAGATCAGGGTCGCAAGGGTTGACCTTTAAAGCAGATGTGCTACAGAGGAGGAGGGAAGGAAGGAAAAAAAAGTGTAAGGAAAATGAGAGAGTGAAGGACTAGAGACTAGAGGGAAGGGGTAATATGAAGAAATGGAAATGAGAAGTGGGAGGAAAGGTCGAGTAAAGAATGATAATGAATGAAAAGCAGAAAATAGGTAACGAGTAATAGTAATGCCCGATAATGGGTAGAAAGGTAATGTTAGATAAGAAAAGAGGATACAAAGAAGAGGAATGTTAAGGATGAAGGGGAGAAAGGGGCGGTAAATGGGTGTAGGAAGGAGGTGAAGTGGAGGTAAGGTTCCCGCCGGAAATAGCTTGAGTGATGTTGACTTTCTCATGTGGACATAAGGTTGACCGATACTTGCGCTCCTTTCTCCCTTCTTTCCATCAAGAAAGTTTTTCCTCTCTCTCTCTCTCTCTCTCTCTCTCTCTCTCTCTCTCTCTCTCTCTCTCTCTCTCTCTCTCTCTCTCTCTCTTCTCTCCCCCTCTCTTCCTTAAACCTCAAAAAACTACTTCAGGGACGCAATTCCTTGTAAAATATTTAATATATATGTGTAAATTATGACTTCGTGACTTCATTCCATCGATAGTTTCTCTTTTTGTGGTAGACGTTATTGTCGTCGATGTAGTTGACGTTGTCGTTCCGTGCTGCTGTTGTGGTCGTCGTCGTTGTTGTTGTTGTTATTTATATTTATCTTTAATTTTCTATGTATCATTATTTATATTTTTTTTGTTTTCCATAATGCTTCCTGTTCTGCTGTTCTTCTCTTTCTTAGTATCAATTGCTTTTGTTGTGAACACACGTTGTTAGTTACTGTTGATGTAACAATGTGCGTTACTGTTGATGTTAATTGTCACACTGTTGATGAGTAACACTAGATATGTGTAACTGTAACAAACACATGTAAATAACGTAACTCAGTTTGGTATTTTTCCCATGATTAAATCGTGACCAAAAACTAATAATCCTACATTGATACTAATTCCAGTGGATACACTCCTAGCTCACCATATACAATGCCTGTGCTTGTATACCTATGTACATACAAAAACATGCTTCAAAAACTTTATATGTAATAATTATAATTTCCTTACAATATCATTACCCCATATTTCACATGCATATGTCATTACAGGGACAACCATACTGTTATACATTTGAATTTGTATATCATCTGTGAAATCAAATTACGGGAAGTACCATAATTGGTACTTCCCGTAATTATGACTGCGTACTTGGCTTTGTTGCTTATTCCTTAAGTTCCAGCTCACGTTTCCTAAACATGCAATTATAATTTATAATAGTACCCAAGTACTTATACTCACTAACTACCTCAATTTCCTCTCCACCAAAATGAACACTATAATTACTGGTTTGAACTTTACCTTTACTAAACACGACTATCTTGGTTTTACTACAGTTTACCTTTAACTCCCAGTCAGAATTGTAACTATATAGGGTTGTTAGGGCCTGGTTCATGTTTTGCTCGCTATCACTCGGTATAACCGTATCGTCTGCGTACATCAACAGTAATAGTTTTAAGTAAACATTTAAAAATGCATCATTGAAATTTAGATAATTACAGTTATGTTCAATAAGTGTTTCTTGTAAATCATTAACATAGAAAGCGAAGGTGATACATTTTCTCCTTGACTCACACTTATAGTGGAGCGGTCGAGGCCAAAAAAGGGCCTTATTTAAGGAGTTACCCCTCCACACTTTAGAACAAGGCAAATGAGGTATTGTTGGATTCGTTAGGATGTCTACTTTATGAATAATGATGTTTTACAGTCAGATTCTAATTAAAACATGGCCATTTAACCCATTTAACCCATTCAACCCATAAAAAATTGAGAATTTTTTAATATCTTAAAAAAAAATATTTTGGCACTTACAAAGATTACTTACACTATTAGGATGTCTACTTAATGAAAAATGATGTTTTACAGTCAGATTCTAATTAAAACATGGCCAATTAACCCATTTAACCCATAAAAAATTGAGAATGTTGGAATATCTTAAAAATTGTTATTTTGGCACTTACAAAGATTACTTACAGTATTTACACCATCATGTCCGTATCATCTCCGACTTCATCTCCATTTGCCACCTCACTTATCTCCGGCCGATTCGCACATTCTCCACCACAGGAACAAATGTCAATGCACTCAAGTCCAACAATGACACACTGGCATTTTTGTCCTCGACAACCTTTGTCAGTGCAGTACAAATGAGTTAGGTCTCTAACCTCTGCTGGTGCCGATTCATTCTTGTACATTGTTGGACGCAGTTCATCCTCTGCATTCACATGCCAACCATGGCCAACTGGGTTCATGTTCTCAGGTTTTGCGATGTGACTCTGACACCACACTGCTACTTGGTATTGGGCCCGCAATACATGTTGTTCGAAGGCATCATCTGTTGGTGGCAGTAAGGATGCGGGCTTATCAGTTGTGGTGGCGAGTACGAAACGAAGCTCATTCAGTGAACTGAAATTTTTAGTTCTTTTACCGTGCATGAGAAGGACAAATCGCCTTGCGGTATCTAGGAAAGTAGGCACATCCTGGAATGCTTCCAGGCCCTGTAAGGCATCTGAATTTTTGGTGAGAGCTGAATATGCCGTTCGCTTTCCAAGTCTGTATAGAGCACTTGTCGTGTCACATCCTGACAGAGCATGCACGGCTGGTAATGACTTGCATGCTGCTTTGCCGAGTTTGGTCACTGATATGGTGAACAGGTATGAATCGTTCCTTTGAGACGAATTTCCCTGAGTGCCCAGCATGCATATATACTTCATCGGCCAGTACTCGCCTGCTCCAGTAATACACCAACAAGACGAGGACATCCGTGTCGTCACACCGAATGATTATCCTTGGATGGTCTCTCGATAACATGATTGTATGCAATACCAGACGAGTGTCCGCCTCCTCTTGTTTGCTGTACAACCCCTCAAGACTGGACACACCCACTTCATTCAGAACTTTGACCACTTCTCCATCTTCAAATCCACCTGCCAGTACTACCGATTTATCTGCAGGCAGGAGATCTTGTCCATTGTCGCAGATGTACTGACAGATGAATGAAGCTAAACTAGCCTTGTTGGTACTGGTTTTGAGGAAGTTCCTGTAGTTCGGGATGTCCCTGTTCCCTTGTATCTGGTAGTTGCATCCGGAATCCATCATTCCTCGTCTGTGTCGTTCAGTCGACTTAATTGACTATTCTCTGTCGTACCGGTCAAAGACCAACGTCACAACGTCAATGGAAGGATCCATGGCACTGTTCTTCAGAAGACGCACAATTCGGTCCAGAACCACCTTTCCAAGATCATTGAAAGTCTTGAAATAATTCTCGTTCAGGGCCTGACACATTGTCATGCCATCAATGAGGTATGCAGCAGACTGCGATGACGTCGAGGAATTCTGACTAGGAAGGACAAGAATTTCATCCGTATTTGCTTCCAGCTTTTTGGCAAGATCTGCTTTCTTGGTCTTCTTCATCAAACCATCGTCGTGGAACATTGAAGGCGGAACAGCTGCCAATTCGTAGGAGAGGACCTTGCGCATATCCACATCACGGTTCTTTGACACTGCAAGCAGTCTTCTGAAGAGTACCTCCGTATCGATCATTATCTTCCCTTCCTTATCACAGGAAAGACACTTCCTCATAGCAGAAAACGTTTTGACTACTGTCTTGGGGATTGAATCCCAGAAATTCCTCTTCTTTTCGTCCCCAAGCCTTTCTTTCGTGAACTGATTGAACATTTCCCGACCCTTTTGTGGCACTCCCTTCATCGACTCTTCGACTTCTTCTGATGCCACCTGACCACTAGTTATATTAACTAGGGAGGTTGCCACACTTTCCAGGTCAAATGGATCTTGGCATTGTTCCTTGATGTATTCCTTGATGACTTTAATATCATTCTGGTCCTTGGTCACTCGAGCATGTCCAAGTTCTTCATGTGTATTCTTGGACTTGGTAGGTGTACACATTTCTTTGAATCGTTCTGCGTATTCCCCGGTTATGTGGCGGGTCAGCAGCCAGCGAACTAAGGCTCCTTTCCTCAGTGTGTAACCGATGACACCACCTTGGCTTTTAGCCACGCGATTGATACTCTGTTCGAGAGCCTGATCCGTAGGAACGCAGTTGAAAGTCCTTTCTGAGCGTTTCACAACGAAACCACCTTCCGACATGTGCTGAAACATTCGTGGAGCTGACACCTCCAAGTGACGCATTTCCGCAACATAAACTGGGGTGTATCGTGCATAGTTGCTGCGGCCTGCCAGGAAGAAGTACGGTATGACTTCAAGGAAAGGTAAAGGTAAGGTGCATTTCAAAATCAGCCTCACGGTCTGCCCGAAGTAACTTCAAGAGGGTGTCACCAGCATCCAGAAAGCTAATCCAGTAACGGAATGTTGCTGATTGTTCTCTTCCTGTGTCTTTGAACTTCTTCATTGTACTGAGAAGAGAGGATGACAGACAAGCGCATTTCAATCTCCTGACACACAGTAGTGCAGGCTTCCGGGGATTGCATTTTGAAGGTATTCTCTAGATCTGCAATTAAGTGCGTGGTCTCATCATCCAACCAGGGCAACTTGTTTTTCATTGCAAAGGTTTCGGCAGCTGATAGAAACAAGTTAAAAAGTGCTTCTTGTACCAGTCTGATTCCTCTTAGACCTCTGGCATAATGCTTCCCTTGCAACATCAAACTCACGGACGCATGAGCATACACTTCAGGTACTGTCAGCATGTTGTGGAGACCACCATCACTAAACAGCTTCCCTATACTGGCTATGAAAGCCATAGTGAGATGCATCCCACCAAGCCTCATCGTCACTCGACCAGCCAAGGGATCTGGCTCAGTCCAGAGAATCTGTTCAGCTATGCTATATATTGCCAGGTCAGCAGTGACCAGAACATGTTCTTGTCCCACTGCATTTGCAATTTCAACCAATTTCAGCAAAGTCGTGTAAATCGTAGAGAAGTCAGAGGGTGGCGCATTAATGAATGGGAGATACCATATTCGAGTCAGTGGAATTTCTCTCTCGCTAACTAGAGAATTGAATCCACCCCAAGCTGGAATACGTGCGGTTTCAGGGGGACTTGCACGGGCCATTTCCCAAATCAAGTCTTTTAGTACCACATCACTAGCAGACTTATCCAGTTCTTTGACTTCCCATTTCACACATGGTTCTGGTTTAGTATGGGGTTTGTTGTAGCGTTTGGTTTCCTCCTCATCACAGCTCTGTGCATCTAGGGTTTTTAGGTTTGATCTTGGAATGCAAGGTGTTTCTTCTGGCCTAGGAGACCTTTGATACAACACCACAACCATTGAATGTGTAGTGTTCTTTCCGTCTATTGTTTGTTCATTTTGATCTAAATTGTCAATTGCGGCATCAACAGTGGTCTTAATAACATTCTCAGGATTATAGACAGAAATATCACGTGGTATATGAACGTCAGACTTGGTTGACAGCTGGTCCAAAGCAATGGCAGTGAGGAATCTACGCACTTCATCATAAGGTATGCTGTGTCCAAGAGTCATTTATCAGTTCTCGACTACCATGGTCGTGGTGCAGCTTGACACCTAAACCAAATGTTATTGGGGTATGGATTTTACAAACTAGAGAAATCATGTTGTGACATATTGCAAGAACTCTCATTTCAATGTTTCCCATGTGAGTCTCAGATTCATAGCTTGTAGCGCTGTCAAAGTCTTTTTTTGAAGTACACCATGCAACGAAATCATACAAAGGATTCGGAACAAAGTCCTTGCACTTTTTTGTCTCCATATTCCCATTAGAATCATAACGATCAGATTGAAATGTAATGTCACCGATACATTTCTTGATGATACCAGCTGCCTTATGCAAGACAACAGCGTCCTCTTCTGAATTGACATCATCAGAGGATTCGAGTTCACATTCACCAATTTCATTTACATGCATTTGTAGCCTCACGTGTTTCAAGGCCTCGGCAACTGTGATATCCCCTGAGCATACAAGATCAGACTTCCCAGGCTGGACGATGAATTAAATCCTGTCTCCGAAATGCTTCTGTAATTTCTCCTTCAATCTCCATGTAGTACAAGACTCGTTGGTTTTAGAGTTGACCTCTGCTGATATAGCGACCAATCGTTCATTCAGGACAGACAAGGTTGTGATAGAGATGGTTTTGGACAGGACAGTCTCTTCAATCTCCTTACACAAACTTTTGAAGCCACACGCATTGTCAGATTTATCAACCTTAGCCCTAGCACTAGCAGCTTTAATATTGGTAAGCGATATGTAATGCGAATAGCAAGAGCGATGATATTTTGCATCCATTGCAAACAAGTCAGTGTTTGACAGCATTCGCATTTGAATCTCATAGTCGTTTCTCTGAATGGCTGCATCAAGCACTCTTTGCCGTGTGGTGGACCCCGTCCCAGTTGAGACGTTCGACAGTTTCTCCTTCCAGCTATGTGATTTCCCACATATGAAACAGCCTGATCGAATGTCAAATTGCGACGTGTCATATCGCCGGAGACGAGACAGCCCAACCATAGGCCCACTACCTGTTGCGCCATCGTCAGCGTCAGCACATGTACCAGTGTTTCTTTGGGCTATCTGGATATTCCTTTTGTTCGTATAATTTGCTCTGCACTTTTGGTGGAATTTGATAACAGTATCTCCTTTTAGGATGTCGTTTTTCACTGGAAACAGCCGATCATAGACACCATCTTTACGAAGTTCGGCAGCTTTCAGAATGGATTTCAATCCTTCGACTCCAGGATTCTGGACAACTGGGCTATCAGCTTTGGTTTTGGATAATGAAGTCTCGCAAAATACGCAGCATTCGCAAAGACTCGTTCTTCTCCTCTTCTGAGTGGGTTCTTCTGGTGGTTCCATACTTTCTTCAACCTGCAAGGAAAAAAACATACACAATTAGAAAGTGATAAAGTAACCATGAGTGTAACGTTTTGCGCAAGGGTTTTTTTGTATAACTGAAGACAAAGTACGAGTCAAAAATTACCAAAAAATGGGTAAAACCCCTAATTTTGGGGTATTTGGGGGTCCAAAACACCATCAAAGTGGGGTTCAACGCCATATATTGTGAGAGTGTACTTGGCAGAAAGGAATTAATGTGATGTTACCAAGTTTTCAATCTTTGTAAGTGCCAAAATAACAATTTTTAAGATATTCAAAAATTCTCAATTTTTTATGGGTGAAATGGGTTAAATGGGTTAAATGGCAATGTTTGAATTAGAATCTGACTGTAAAACATCGTTTTTCACAAAGTAGACATCCTAACGAATCCAACGATAACTAATTTGCCTTGTTCTAAAGTGTGGAGGGGTCAAGCTAAATTTTTGGCTCTTGGCCGCTGTTCTGATGATGATATGTGTAACATTAAATGATTATTTTTTATCTTATGTGTTTTTAATCAGGAGGATATGCAGATGGAACCTGATAGTGAACATTTGTTTAGATGAAAAGATGATGAGAAACTCAAAGATATTGTGATAACTAGGGAAATGGTAGAAGGTAGTTTAGATATGATGAAGAATTATAAGTCACCAGCGTGGTTTTGTCTCGACGGAGACGCTTGAGAAAATCGAAGAGAGTCGCGCCAAAAGGCTAACTGGGAACCAGGACCAGCACAGGGCTCTGTCACGCCGGACTAGAGCCCTCCTGGGGAGAGACAAGGAGAGGTATGTCAGGAGTCTCGATGAGGATGTCGAGGGTCATTTGAACGCTAATGACCTCCGACCCGCCTACCAAACCCTGAAAAAGCTCCGGTCCAAGTCTCCATCTCAGGCGAGTGCTATTCGAACAGCAGATGGGCGCCTCGTGTCGGACATGGATGGGTAGATGGCTCGTTGGGCTGAGTACTATGGGCAGTTGTTCACAGTGGACCCACTAACTGAGCAGCTTCACACTACTGGGTTACAGGCAGTGGATGCCGATCTTCCCATTGACGAAACCGCATCCTCTCTTGACGAAGTCAGAGAGGCTGTAGCAAAGTTGAGGGGTGGAAAGGCAGCTGGTGTTTCTAATATCAGTGCGGAGCTCCTCAAAGCTGGGGGTGAGGCCATGATCCGCGGGTTGCATGCTGTCCTGACTGTCGTGTGGCAATCAGGTATCATTCCTCCTGACTGGAAAAGGGGGCTGGTCGTCCCTATCTAGAAAGGGAAAGGGGACCGTCAGGACTGCAACAATTACCGCGGTATTACACTGCTCAGCGTGCCAGGCAAAGTGCTTGCCAATCTATTGCTGACACGGATCCGCAGTCATCTGCTGGAGCATCAGAGACCTCAGCAGTCTGGGTTCACGCCTGGTAAGTCAACAACGGACCGTATCCTAGCGCTTCGTGTCCTGGTGGAACGCCGACGTGAGTTTCGACAGGGGATGCTTGTAGCCTATGTTGATCTCAAGAAGGCGTTTGACTCAGTGTGTAACACCCAAAATTGTAGGTAGAACACCATTTGTATTGGTATCGGGTGTGGGAGTGTAAGCGATGTACACTGAGTTGTGGATGTGACCGGAGAGTATGCGAGGTGGACACTGGACAGCATGGGTAGTGACGCGACCAAAAGGAAACCGGTGTGAGGCTGTACAGAGGCAACACCAGTGTTTGTGAATGCGTTTGGTTATTGGATGCACCCAGCAGATACGTATTTGGATTTGTAAACACCTAGAGAACGCCAGAAACTGTAAGTAGATTCGGTGTGTACCTTGTGATTGTGAAATATGAATTTGTGGTGTGAACCTTCGTGGTCTAGTTAACAGAAAGGATGAGTGCTTTACGGAATCTATGTAACGTGATGAGATTATTATGGGGACTGAGTTGATTCAGTATATTTTGTATTTGTGGTTAAGAATGTTGATTCGTTAAAACGTGGTTCTTACATGTGAATATTGTTTTTGTCACAATTGAACCGTTTCTTCAATAAACCAGAGCCACAAGAAAACGCGTGTCATTGTCTGGCGACCTAACACCACAAGTACACCCAAGCACCCCCTTACACTACGTGTGTAATAGTTCAAAGTTTAGTGTGCTAGTTCGAGGTATCTAGAAGATGAGTGCTACACAGGGAACGTATGTGACACTGAGGACTACGATGACACCGTAGTGAGGCCAAGAGAAAGCGTGACTGTGCCAAGGGATCTCTCACCAGGCAGATAAACATCATTGACAAGCTGACTGGTGACGTCAGGAACACAGTTCAGGTCAAGGAAAGAATGGATGCCCTCTTGGAGTCAATAGACAAGTTTGAATTAGCTCACACTGAGCTCGTAAGCTTACCTACGGATGAGGATCAGCGCACAGAGGCCAGCAGTACAAAGCTGACACCATGGCTCAGGTGATGGAATTTCAGGACGCCTTGCACAACTGGATGGCCCAGCAGAAAGAGGATGAGGATGTCAAAGCGCAGGAAGAACATGAGGAGAACACGGAGCCGCATAGTGAAACTAGACATGGTCAGGATTATCAGGCACCTAGAGACATGCCTGACCTTGTTTGGAGGCAGAGAACAAGGCTCTAGAGCACAGGTTCTCAAACTTTTTGGCCTGCGACCCCTTCAAATAGTTTTTGAAAGGCTGCGACCCCCCCCCCCCCCACCCTTACTTAAGCATTTCTGACAATCTGACACATTAACATTCTTTCTCTTTCTGTCTCTTACACACACACATACCCACTGTAACCCTCACATGATCGTATTGCTCCGTATCATAACATTGTAAGTATAATATATGTAAGTATAATATATTCCGTAAAACATTATGCATACTTAAATGATACCGTAATCAGTGCAATCTACATTATCTCCTATATTCTTGCTTTAGACGCATCGAAAAAATAAGTCTAGCCTAAATAAAGTATAGACTTGTGATGTGGATTTGTAATGGTCGGGCGGTGATGGTACAAGTACGTATTTTTAACTACTGGACGGTGAGGGCTTGGCGGAAAGAGGAGGGAGTACAAAGGATCAACACTTTTCTCAGAATTAGATTATGTAACTGTACTTTTTTGTTAGAAATGTATTATAGCCTGGGAAAGTATAATTATTGCTTTGTTTTATACTGAAATTAAATATAAAAGAATAATCATAAATTATTAATATTGTGTTATTTAATGCATTTTGCACATTCTAGAAATATCGCGACCCCCCAGAAGACTTGCCCCCCCAGTTTGAGAACCCCTGCTCTAGAGGAAGAAATTAAGGAGCTATCGAAGAAGCAGCAGCTGGAAATTCGAAACCGCCAGCTAGCTCTGTGCAGAAGGAGAAGCAGCTTTTTGCGTAGGAGAGAGCAAAGATAGAGAGTGAACTGATGCTTAAGAGGGAGAGATACCGAATGATGGAGGAGTGTAAGAAGTTAAAACAGGAACTTCACTCCTACCAAACCATGGAGCACCAGCTGGACACTGAAGGGTTTGGTCCCACCACACACTTAACTGCACCTATGAATACACCGGGAAACCCTGAGGCTACCAGCAGAGTTCCACAATACGAAAGTACACCTAGAGAACAACAAAAAAGACCCTCAAGAGTATCATGGGATCCCTCTCATATAAAGCCAGAAGAGCCAGAAAGTAAAGCAGCTTCTATCCTTGTTGATGCCTTAAGCCCCTATCTCACATTCACGAATCTGAACACGAATGAACACGATTTAACGTTTTTCCTTAAATCGTGTTAGAACGTATGAAGGTCGCGCACTCATTCGTGTTCATTCGTGTTAAGTCGTGGTTGGTCGTGCTCGGTCGTATGGACGTCGCAGCTCGGCTTAAATCATGTTATAAATTTTTGCAATGCAAAAAATTTATAACACGATTTAAGCCGAGCTGAAAAGTCGTGTTCAGTCGTATGAAGGTCGTATAAAGGTCGTATGACAGTCGTGTTCAATCGTATGCAGATCGTGTTCAGTCGTATGAAGATCGTGTTCAGTCGCGTTCAGTCGTGTTGGGGAGCGTGGGAAGAAACTCATACGACCTTCATACGTTTTAACACGGTTCAACACGACTTTCATACGCCTTTCATACGACTCCCATACGCCTGAACACGAAATCCATACGTTTGTCATACGACCGGAAGAAACCCACTTTTTTTCACAATTCTCGCTAATAGGCTGCTAAAAAAAAAAAGAAGAAAAGTGATCGGATCATCCCCAAAATGGCCTTAAAACCTTCCCCTGGTCAACCTGGTTCCAAAACTGTGCCATATGATGGGATTGCGCCACGGGGGACGGAACCTATAGCACACACACACACACACACACACACACACACACACACAGACATACACACACACTTTCGCTTATATTATTATAGATAGATGACCCACGTGACCAAAATAAACAAAAATATTTCGTATGAAGCTCAGTCGTATGGAGATCGTGTTTATTTTTGTAGTCGTATGGACATCGTAATGATTCGTGTTTAATCGTATGGCGGTCGTGTTGATTCGTGTTAAGTCGTATGGGCGTCGTATGACAGTCGTATTGGGGTCGTGTTAAATGAGGTTAAATCGTGTTGTATCGTAGGAATATCTTATGACGGTCGTATGAGTGTCGTGTTCAGTCGTATGAAGGTCGTATGAGGGTCGTATGAGGGTCGTGTTTGGTCGTATGAGGGTCGTGTTTGGTTAAGAAATTTGCATAAACCACAAGGTCGAGCACGAATCAACACGATTTTTCAACTTTTCTTAAATCGTGTTCGCAATTTCTTAAATCGTGTATGTGAGATAGGGGCTTTAAACCAAGTGCTGGACATGTCAAGAGTTCATCTGCAATCTCTGGTAGAGTCTCTACAGGTACCTAGAGGAGAACTTCAGTCATTCAGTGGGGAGGACCTAGAATATTGGCCATTCATCAGGTCATTCAAAGCAGGGCTTGGAAACTGTTTAATGCTGGGGTCACACATTGGCGAATCGGCTGCGCGAATGGCCGCGAAGCCCAAAAATGGCCGCTTCTCCGTCCGTTACGATCAAAACGCCAGGAATTCGCCCACGCATTCGCTTGCCTTCTCCTAGGTTCGAGAGGGTGACGTGCGGTCTGGCGCGCCATCTCAGGGGGTTGCCAGACCGCGCGAAAGTTTTGAAAATTTCAAAACTTTCGCCAGTCAGCCTCGGAGAATCGGGTTATGGCGAATTATCGCAGTTGATTCGCGGGAAGGTCGTACGTGATTCGCTCTCACCTGCGATAAAATAGCGTCCCTATTGCGTTCTATCGCCATAGGAACGCCAATAATGGCGATGTTGCGCGGGTGTATCTGGCAACTGCGGGTACTAACGATGTGGCAACGACGCATCTTCACGCATGCGCAGCTCTCTCGCCCCTAAGTACGAGCGACGGGCGACGCTCTTTCATTCTCACCCAGCCACTGCGCTTCACGGGACGTTCCCTCGCCACCTGATACACGTGCCCCCACCCCACCACCATGGTCAAAATACCCAAGAATGAGAATATAACCACCAAGAGGGCTCTTCTTCAGGAGCCCTCAATTTTTAACCTCAACACACTCTACAAACGTACTAGGTATTATACCAATTAGCAGTAAAATTTATTTAAAACTAACCCATTATTTCATTATCCATAAAAAATACAGCCAGCCTTCCTTAAAGACATAAGTATTCATATAAATTTATGAATAGAAACAGAAATATCAATACACTCACCTGTTAGCCAAAATGCCAAAGGCATTCTCCACAACTCGACGTGCCCTGCTGAGTCTGTAGTTATATATCCTCTCTGGTTTAGTCAGGTTTCTATTGGGGTATGGCTTCATCATCCAGTTGCGGAGAGAGAAAGCCTCATCTCCCACGAGGAAGTAGCTTACAGGGTGTGCAGTGGGGTCTCCTGGTAGTGGTTCTGCAGGAGGAAGGTTGGCTGCTTGTTTTTCAAAAGTTCTGACAACTTAGACTGTGCAAAGACACCCCCATCCGACTCTGACCCCACAGCTCCGACATCCATGAACATGAACTGTAGTCATAATCAACCACAGCAAGCAGGATCATTGAGAAGTACTTCTTGTAGTTGTAATAGTGGGACCCACTGAAGGCTGGATTTTTAATGCGGATGTGCTTCCCATCTATAGCCCCCAGGTATTGGGGAAATCCCAACGCTCATGAAACCCACGGGCAACTTCCTTCCAGCCCTCGGGTTGTGTCAGGCATCTGCATGACCTCATCCCCATATGCTGCTACAATGGCTCGGCAGGTCTCAGGTACAAGTAGGGAGATGGTGTTGGGAGCAACGCGAAAGGCATACCCGAGACTCTTGTATGAATTCCCGGTCGCTAGGAATCTGAGGGTTATTGCAACACGTAGGGCAGCTCCAATGTCTCCCTCCAGAAACGTTCTTGATTTCTCAATGTGGGGTCGTACACGTTCAACAATTTGATTGAAAAGGTCAGCATCCAGACGGGTGAAGTTTCTATAGAGTAGGGGATCTTGTTCTGCCAGTTCACGCATGAAATTCTCATGATGCCCATGGGAGGCACGACGGGTTAGGTAGGGGCGTACCCAGACACTTCGGGGCTTCCTTCTCTTCCTACGGTTTTTGAGGTGCAACCAGAGCCTGACCATGGTCATTAGGTGGCTTCTTTGATAACAAAGAAAAGCTTTAAAGTAATCGTCCAGACCATTTCATCATTCCTGATTTAATGCAATCAAATCATAGCCATTAACGAGTATATCAACAATACGTCGTCACTTTTTGTATCCAGTCAGCCGTTTTTAATTAATCCGCAATCAAAATCTGCAAATTCCCCGAGTTTTCAAAACACACTCAAGGTTTGCAGACGCTCATGCTCAGGCTCGGTGACGTAGCATCAGGGAGGCTCATCTTCTCGCGCTTGATCAGAGGCACGTAAACACAAAGATAAATATAGTACTTGAAGATATGTGGGTGTTTCTGATAGATTTTTATTTGCTATATGCCACATGCATGCATCCTTTATGGGTGCAGCAAGACAGCTGTGCCTTTCGAGAAAAGTTTGCACACGGAAAGGAGTGGCGTGTGTAGGGTGATACACGCCTATAGTGTGTTGGGGCGAGCAGTTGTGTTGAGGAACGGTGTGTAGTGTACACAGCGGGTGAAAGACCAGCGAGAATGTGCAGCGCGACTAGTCGCCTACCCAGTGTGTAGGTTGGGGACGACGAGTGAAGTGAGCCTGTGTACACGGGTGTGCTGGACAAGGGCGGCGCCCCCCCCCGTAAGACAGTGACTTAGGCCAACACCATACCAGACCAAGTGGCCCTGTTAGACAGGGACGCCAGGACTGGCAGCAGCGGTGGACCACCACGACTGTGTGAGGCTTTGCCTCTTAACAAGACCAAGTAAACCAAGTAAACCAGTTGTGGAGTGGGCGTGCCCTGTGGTGAGAGACCCTGTGGTGGTGTGGCTGTCACACTTTCTGCCTTCCCGCCCGCATGTTTTCCAACTCTATGCTGTAGTTAATGCTAGTATGTGGTTTCCGAGTAATGACGTTTGACTGTAGCTCCAAAACTAACCATAGGATTTTCTCGAAAGTACCTTCATTGTGATTCCCACACACACATGGTTTAACCTTATTTACCAATCCATGCTTTGGAGAAGTGCCAGGTCCTCCTGCTGAACCTCAGGCTCTGCTAACACCTGTTAATCCACCTTGTACTCGGGCTCAAACACATAGGATCCCATGACAATCTGAGGTTCGTTTTCCTCATAGTATACGCGACCAGCGTCATTTCTTTCGGTGTCAGATTGAGCATCGTACTCTAAATCTGTCACAGCGACAGATTCACTGTCTGACACCGAAGTACAATCACTCATCATAACATTTGCCGACAGGTGTCAGACAGAGTGTCTGCGGGCGTCCCTGTTCTGACGTCATCAATAACAGTCATAGCCCTGTTGGAGGGAAGATTTTTTTTTTTCGCGCGCTTTTTACACATGTCGTGTTTTTTACGGAAATATGGCCTGGAAATCAATTATTTTTGGTGGATTAGGTGTTTTGAATGTACATTCAACATAATTCGGCAAAAAAAAAATGGGTCTGGACGATTACTTTAACGAATTCAGGCTCCTCCACAATGTCTTCGGTAATAAGATTAAGGTACTCCATGATGGCAATGCAGCAGCTGAAGGGGTATTTTGAGCACTGTACAGCCAGGTAGTGGGCACCCACTATATATACCACCGTGCCCCACCCACAACGTACCCACGAATGTCTACGAATTATCGCTAGACGAACGCAGGGCAATCGCAATGCATGCGAGAATCTATTGCAAATTATCGCCCTAAATGACAACATATTGTTTGTAGTGGATTCGCCGACCTTACGATACATCGCCATCGCAAGTTGGGCGATACATCGCCGTAGGCTGTGACCTTCCCTCGAATATATTGCGCCTCATCTCCAACGATTGCGTTGGCAGGGCGAATGAACGTGGGGTGGTCGAGAGACATGGCGATGGGGTTCGCTCAAAATGGCGATTTCTGTCAAGAGCCTAGACTTCGCCATTTCCGGACGGGGAATCCGGAACGAATCGGCCATTTTTTTGTTCGCAGACATTCGCGCAGCCGATTCGCCAATGTGTGACCCCAGCATAAGGGAACGAAAACGAAGACCGAAACGAACGAAATTATGCTCGGAACAAAAACGAAAACGAAAACGTTATCATATTTACTGTTCCGGAGCCAAAACGCTATTTTGAAATCCCTGTAACCGGTTAATAACGTTATTTTTTCGTTCCATACCATATTTGGTCAATAATCCATTTTCACTTCCAGTAGCCAAATGATTTAAGTAAATGCATCTGTATTACATGCATACATCAATTAAGTCTACTGTATAATTTTGTTCATTTGGCAATTGACGATGTGGTTTTGTTTCAAATAGTATCATATACACCACTTTTCATTTAATTTGTGAAGAATAACTATTTTTTACCTTATATAATTATGAATTTATGTCTTCGTGATATGCATCACGTTCCCATATTTTATTACACCTTCCAATCGTGCAATCGTTAAACTATTATACTGCAGTTTAGTTTAAGAATATGTTTAGATTAATATCCAGTATTCGAAAGGGGATTATATATCGTGAGTATGTGTTTAAATGTTTTACTGTTCATAGCCTAATGCTTGGTGCGTTGAATCTCGGTGTGAGTGTCCTAAGTTCGAGTCCTTGGAGTACCACATGTAGTCATTGACTTCATTGATTAGGTTTATTTAATTAGTGGGCTGGTGATATTACGAATTAATGTAGTTTTATCCTATATAATATAACTAGCCGCAAAGCCGCCCTCCGGGCGGCCTTTTTGGCTAGCTCCTGCGGAGGGCTATTGGTGGGCCTTCGGCCCACCACCTGTGTTTGGTGGGCCGAAGGCCGCCCTCCAAACACAGACTCTCCAGATAGCCCCTTCTAGCTTTCCTGAAATCATGGATGTAGAAATGTATGTATTAACGCCAACCCATTCACATCACCCCCAACCCATTCACTCACCCATTACCCATCACCCCCCACCCATTCACTCACCCATTAGGGCTATTGGTGGGCGGGCCTTCGGCCCACCACCTGTGTTTGGTGGGCCTTCAGCCCACCAAACACAAACTCTCCAGATAGCCCCTTCTAACTTTCCTGAAATCATGGATGTAGAAATGTATGTATTCCCCCCCACCCATTCACTCACCCATTACCCATCACCCCCCACCCATTCACTTACCCATTACCCATCACACACACCACCCATTCACTCACCCATTACCCATCACCCCCCACCTATTCCCTCACCCATCACCCATCACCCCCCACCCATTCACTCACCCATCACCCCACACCATTACCCATCACCCCAACCCATTCACTCACCCATTCCCCGTCACCCTACATCAAGGTTTCCTCAATTCGAGGAACTGGAACCCAAAATGCCAGGGTCGCGGGCAGTTTTAACTCATTTTTTTGATAATAAGTTGGTCTACTGGAAAACAAAATATGGGCTTATTCCACTGCACTTAAAACACAAAAGTATAATATTAAGAACGATTTTCTTCTATATGTATATTGTATAGAAGCCTGATTCTGTAAAACATTGTATATAACCAAATAACCAAATAGGTTATAGTTGAGGAGGCGAGGTAAATGCTACTCTATGATATTATATAGTCAATAACGTATGTTTAGAATTATCTATCCCGGCAGTCTATTTTCCTGTTTTATTGGTTAATCAGTTTAGAAACCGGGAAGTGCAATGATCGCGCGTGAAGGGCAAGTTTTGATTCAATCCCCCCGCCAAACCCCCCGCCCCACCCCCCGCCGCGGCGTGTCGTCTCCACAATTAAAACCCTACATTGTCGCAGCAACAACCGTTTTTCGGCATTTTTATTCTTCGTTTTTCCAAGGGCATTGTTTTTTGTATTTTGAAAGCGTTTACCAGACGCAGCAGTACTGTCTTAAAAACAGGTGAACACCCCCAAATTTTTACATGCCAAATTACTGAAAAAAAATATTTTAAACTTGCTACTCGAGGCGAGTAATTTGCATAAATTGCTTTTATAGAACTTTCCCATGTAATGCTGTCATCCATAAAATTTAGAGAAAACAGAAGAACTATTTTTTTTTGATTCAGATGCGGTGATCAAGTTTTCGCGAACTTAATTTATAAAAATTTATTAGCGCGGACCCAAAAACATAACCAACCCTTTGGTTAAAATGCCAGCGACCACTGGCTTTTTCTCGGTTTCAGATCATTGGAATTCTCGAACCCACATTTTTTTTTCAAAATTCTCGCTAATAGGCTGCTAAAAAAAGAGAAAAAGTGATGGGATCACTCAAAGGGGGCTTAAAACTTCCCCGGTCGAGCTGGTTCCAAAAACTGTGACATATGATGGGTTCCGCCACGGGGGGGGCCCCATCGCGGACAGAAGACAGACAAAACACACTTTCGCTTAATTATTATAGATAATAATTAATGTTCAGTCTTTACGACGACTGAGATTGCATCTCCCACACTACGCTTCCTGTATTTTATATGTAAATGTGTTGCCTTATAAAGTCGTATAATAATATAGTTCTTACGACATCTAAGGGTTTTATTTTGTTGGATACTATGCACCATGCAAGTATGGCTTTATCTAAAATCTAAGGAGTACCGTGGTCTGTTCTGTCTGTTTGAGGTAGCCGAAACTGTAAATTCAATTTTTTTGAGAGTAGGTAAACAAAATCCAAATAAATCGAGGGGGTAAGGGCTTGGTCCCTGTCATTGAATCTTTTGAAAGGGGGGTTTTGGGGGTAAAACACTTTGGAGTATTAGATTACAAGAAAAACTCTGCGGTAAAAGTCTTGCCGCTTCCCAAAAAAGTAGAATCATGGGCGTTTGTGTGCGTGTGTGAGTGATGTGTATGATTTCAATCGTGTTGGGAAACACACGGAAAAAACAAAGGGTTGGAATCACACGGAAGTGGTCTCCCCCAGGAACTTTGACCAGTGACCCCCGACAGCAACAACACGATTGGAGTTTGAATCACATTTGTCTAAAATTACTACTACTACAAACTCATCAGGGTCCGAAGGGCCCACAAGCACTTTTCCATCTATAAAAATGTAGTCTATATAGGCTTATTATTTAAATTTGGGGTAAAAGCATTTCATTACATGGCTTTGGAAAAACGTTTTAACCCGGTTTTTTTTTTTTGTTCTACCGTACCGTTCCAGGAAGTTATGCTTGGAGGAGGAACGAAAAACGAAACGTTAAAAAACGTTTCTAATGGAACGAACCGTTTTTAGAAAATTTGTTTTCAAAACCCTGAGATTCAAGACACCCTAGACAGTAGCATGTCAAAACCCGCAGTTCAAAGTTAGCCGTTTTTAAAATTATTTCAAAGGGAAAAACAGCACTTGCACTG
Source organism: Chionoecetes opilio (assembly GCA_016584305.1). Lineage (NCBI taxonomy): Eukaryota > Metazoa > Arthropoda > Malacostraca > Decapoda > Majidae > Chionoecetes > Chionoecetes opilio. Next base: position 35,889 of record JACEEZ010019258.1, on the reverse strand, counting down.
AAGAGCACCTCCACAAGAACCTGAGAAAAGGTACAGAAGACATTAAAGATTTAGAGGGAAAATTTGGAACCCTTACAAATTTATTTTTTGAGTAGGTCATGGTCACCAGCAGACCAGCAGGTTCAAAATCAAGAAACTTCGGAAAAAGGATTCGGAATCTGTCCTGTTGTTAATCCGTGAAAATTTTCCTTTTTCATAATGGCGTGAGTAAATGCATGGGTTTACCGCATACTGCTGCCCCGGGGAAAATCCGGGGAAAGGTTTTATAATGGGGGGGNGCTATCTCATGCGTACCCCGACGAACATTAACCAAAACAGAGTGTGGCGTTCAGCATCTCCACAGAACCATCCGCCGGCAGATCTGTTATCATCCACTTTCCTGTAGACACCACAGGTAGGAACTCAGCTCAGCGCCCCCGCTCCTTACCTCATGGCTCATATCTCTGATACTCCTAACTTCTCAATACCAGAGACTGTCATCCTAACTATTATCACCCGCTTATCTCATCACACTCTCTATCCTCTACTGGAATATTCGTGGCATCCGCTCCCACATACCGTTTCCCACATAAAGGAGACTTTCGTCTTTCGAGACGGAAATAGTAAACAAACGCTTTCAACTGTCTTCCATCCCGGACTGTTCGTTGAGGTGCCAAGCACTTAAATTACTTCTTGGTTAAATGTTCGTCGCAAGACAGACAGACACACCCAAAACAGGTACTCAGTGAATGCTTACATACAAGTAGATATTTCCTGAAGCCTCATTCTGCTTGAACTTGCGTTTTTCCATGAAAAGACGATTTTTAAAGAATGAGTTTTCAAGTATTCAATTGTTTTGCCAATATTTTCACCAAGTGCAGACAAATAAAATGATAAACTACATTTTTTATTAAGAACTTTTTCAGTTGTTGTATTGAAGGGTAATTCTGATCTGTCCCGAAAAAGCACAGGGAATTTACGGTAAATGATAGATCATTCAGGTTGAAAGTGCTGAGGATGTGACAGCCTGAGAGACAGGCTTGAGCGTGAGCTTATTAGAAAACTCCCCATAGAGCGACGACCATGTCAATGCTTGTATCTTTTGAACGGAACGTTGCATATCTGGTACAATTATCCTTATAGATGAATTCATTCGTTGTAGTCTTCAGCAATTATCATAGAAATATTAATCTTCTGTTTTTCGATATTTTTATACCTTTCTGATGACTCTTCCCAGCTAACCATCACCGGCGGGCCGACGTAGGCCGTAGAGCGGCGAACGGCGGCCGCCGGCGGCAAATTTACCTCCGTCAGCCCTCCGAAGGCCCGCTGGTGTATTTTCAGACGGGATTATTTACTTTGTTGAAAATTAATGTACAGAATTTCAAGAATTGAATATTTCTACGTGTAAACATTTTGAAACAACAGTTATATGATTATCTTGATGTAGTATTACATCAGTAGTGACAAGCAGCGGCAACTTGACGTCAATCCTCCGGAGGCCCGCTGGGCGCTGGTACGTATTTGTATGTGGGAAATATTCTTTTCATATTATATATATTAACTCAGTAATATGCATAGTATCTCAATATCGGTACCATCACTATTATTAGGCCTGTTCAAGCTATTAAAAATTGTTATAAAAGTTTTTATAATAGTTTATAGAAATTATCATATATCAGTTTATTTCAAATATTTCCAGCTTAATCAGGAACACCGAGAGATACATAGAAATAAAGATGAGATACGTACATAGGAAGGAGTTTACATGGAACAAGGTTATCAGTTTGTCTGTGTGTGTAGCTAGTATCATATAAAAATAACACTTGATTAACCGCGGCGAAGATTTTTACGGAATAACACAACGTCATATTTTCCCTTATTTCAATAACTTCCAACATATTATCAACACATATCAATACTCAACGGTGTACTCACCTAATATGGAATATGTAGATGATGGAGTTAACATATGAATAATATCATGATTTAGAATAGAATATTATTTGAAATCTTTTCCCAGCTATCAATGCACTAAACTGCCAGACGTACGATAGCCATTACAAAGGGTTAAAAACCCACAAAAGGCCTAAATTGTCACCCTTAACCAAGGGTGTTAAGGGTGATAAATACACTAGATTTAGTGAGGTAATAACGAATAATGCAGGCTGAGTACAATATTTTTTTATCAGAGATATCCGCATATTTAAAGAATGACAAGCTGACATTCGCACAGAGTGAGAAGCTTTGGGGACAGGTTCAGTACACGTCATGTCTGAATAGCCAGGAATAAGTACTGAAACCTCCAGTGTGTTGTGACTTTGTTGATGTTTAAGTTTTTAGGTAATGGTGATCTAGGTAGTAGGCTATGCATATTATTATTATCATTATCATTATCATTATTATTATATTATATTATTATTATTATATGATTTTCTTATATTATTATATTATATAATTCTATTAACATTATTTTATTTAAAATATTAAAAAGTTGATTTTAATGAGTGATTTTTTTCTGTGATTATAATCGATTAAAATAATTTTATTTCAATCATGCCAACTCTCAGTTAACGTGCAAGGACAGAATATGAAACATGAATATTCTTATATTCAATTGAAATTTGCTCAGGAATGTGTATATACAGTGCATAAGTAAAAATAAAACTATTAGTACTGTAAAACAAAATTCATTAAATCATAAGAACATAAGAAAATAAGGAAGCTGTAAGAGGCTGCAAGACCTACACGAGGTAGTTCCTGGAAATCAATACTTACACTTAAAGAAAGAGAGAGAGAGAGTGGGGGCAGAGAGGTCAATCCCTCCCATGGGATACAGACAATGACCGCGTCCCTCCGGCCCACCTGTCCATAAGAGTTAATTTGCCATAGACATCACATTTTTACTTTAAAAAACTAATTAATTCACCTCATTAATAGAACAAATATTTCCTGAAACCAATTCTGCTGAATATGAAAAGCGCATAATTGCAAAACCGTCTGTGTAACTACTATCTAGTGTCTTTTAGATCATAGGTGGTTTTTATAGAGAATCTTTGCTACTCTTAGCTACTCAGAGCACTTTGAGTTACTCTGAGTGGCAAACATATGTTGGTAAATTTACGGTTTAGGTCATCCGGCGATTTCGAGGCCGCAGCTTAGTTTTCCTGAATAGTTTTGATGTTTTTAAAATGAATCTGGCACTCATTTTTGTTGGAAACCAATATTTGTTTACAGGTGTGGGGGGTGCCCGCCCCGCCCCTCCCGGCCCGCCCCGTAAACATTGTTCCGCTTCGGACTGCCGTAGTTTTGATAATTTTCTTTTGTTCTTGATATCATCTGTTACTAAAGCAAACCCCACCTCTAACCTAACCAACCCTAATCTGATTTGAAGTAACTTAAGGGAGTGCTACGGATTTTCAAGAGTAACGATAAAAACTAACTTACCAATTTCTCTGTGAAGATGTGTATACTTTCCCTATCCAATGACCTAACATTCCCCCAAATTTCATGTCTTTATGTCTTATAGTTTTTGTGTGGTGAATTTTTTTATGTGTGAAAAGTGAAAATTTTCACGATTTTCAAAAAAAAAAAAAAAAAAAATATATTGCTCACACATTCAACTTCTAGCATGGAAATGAAAGGTTTGAGTCAGGACAACACTTTCCGTATTGAAGATTTTAAAATTTATCTTCTATCTTTTTTTTAAATTATTTTTTTACTGATAGATGTAAAAAAAATGGCAAAACACGGCAAAATACAGGTTTGAAAAAATATACAGGAGTTATGGTTAACAATATTTTATTTTTGCAATACGGATATTCATGGCACACCTTTTCTCTTCAAAATAAAACAAACAGAAATAAAATAGCATAGAAAATGGTGGAGATTTTAGCTCCGAAAGAAAAAAAACTTAAACTTTCCAGGAGGGGCGATTTAAAGTTTCGCGAGGCCATTTTTAAAAGGCACCGGCCTTATATTCGTCCCCTTCACCCTCTAGTTTCTTTTTTTTGTTCTTAAAAACGATTCCTTTCACGAATTTGGTCGATTCTTTTCATGTAAGACTCCTGCAGCCATGTGAAGGGTTCCCCAAACTCGGGCACCATAAACCCCTCCCTGTACCCAACATTGTAGTCGAGCACTGCTTGTGCCACTGCAAAGTCTAGAATGTTTTTATTAGCATTTTTGTACTTGGAGCAAAATCTCCAAATACGAGAGTGTAAATGTTCATTTGGGTTTTGCGTTTTACCTAACAAACATGCTTTCAATATTTGTCTGTAGTTAGCCTCTTATATTCAGCCCACACTTTTTGGCGCATTTCTGACGGCAATACAAAGTGTACTCTCATAGTTTTGTGTGATGGGGGAGTCTTCTTATTTGCGATGGCACTTTGTAGAAGCAGTAGCTCTCGGTAGACTTGGGGCACAGTTGGTGTTGAGGGTTTCATCACTTGATGAGCAATGAAGGAATGGGGGCATAAATGTCATTCCTCATGTCCTTCACGCTCCCTCCCACATGACGTCTGATTGCCGCACTGTAGTATTTTTGCAATTTTCCTATCACAAAATCAGTCAGTTTTCCTTTCCCTCCCATCACTTTCAACCTTCTTGTTTTTCCTGTTTTTGTCTTTGTCTCGGTTACCACTTGTTCCCTCACTTTTCTCAACGCTGTTCCTAATCTTTTCCCAACATGATTTATGCACTCCCCTTTTTCTATACTAACACCATTATAGGGCCTTTATTATTGTTCAATGCACATAGAGCGTTATAGGCAGAACTGTCACCGTCGGAAATAAACACTGTGTATCGTAGGTTGTAGGTCAAGCTTCTCCCAAACAACTTCAGTGCCGCAGCTGTCTCCATGCCACCAGAACTCCCGTCGTAGTTTTTCTGGCATTCTTGTTTGTGTCCTTTCTTCCACTCTTCCATATCCTTCTTACTAATTTTGGTATTCTCCTTCTTTGTGCACTTTTCACAGAACTTGCTGACAGTTTCGAAATCAATTACACAACCTGTGTGTGCCTCGACTACTGCACCCACAGCAAGTTTACTCGTGTGGCCTCGTTTTTGCCAACTCCATCGTATATGACCTTTATATTATAAATACCGTCTTGATCTGGTGTGTAGTGTCTTTTCACGCATCCCTGGTCTTTTCCATCACCTCTTTTGCCTTCTGTTCTGTCTTCTGTAGAATATGCCTCTGCGTGTCCTGGTACTTGGCATATAACGGGGTCATACTCATGTTGCTGATGAGTTTGTTGTAGGAAGTGAACCCTAATCCAACTTCCATGGTTGAGTACACCAACGTGTTCGTAATTGGGGTGTCATCAACCTTGCCGTCGCCACATTCGTTCCGCAGTCCTCACATTTCAGGTGGAGTTTAAAATCCAAGGATTTGTTTACAACTGGACCTTTAAACTTTGCCCATAACATTGGCTGCACGCAACGTTGGTGAAAAGTTCTCGTAGGTAGCTTTGCTTCAATATGATGTTCTCATCATTGATGGGAACAATGTCTGCAGCTGTTTTTCCCACCTCCAACTTCCTTTTCTTGGCAGATGAAAGGTGAGCATGGTGTTGTGGGAGGTACAAGGGGTGGCAGGTGTGGCTGGCTGTGCGTTGCTGGTGGACGCTGTAGGCTGCTCCCTCTCCCTCTCCCTTTCTCTCTCTTCCTGCTTCCTTTTCTTTGCTTCTACAGCTTTCTTTATGTTCTTTATGTTCTGTAGTTTAGATCTCGTCACTCTTCCCATGTTTTTAACAAGTGTAGGGCAACAATAAGGGCAAACAATGGGTCAAGGTCGAAGGTGGCAGGGAGAAACGTCCTTCCACCCTTTGGGCTCTATGAAGGCACTGAGCGTGTGAGAGGGTGGCTTGGTGTATATGAGCGCGTGGACACGATGCCAGACACCTCCAAACCATATTACAGCAAAACAAAATCAATTCTATCAAAATTTTGAGTACAGTAACCATTCAAAATAGTTTTTGACGCATCAAGGGTTGCCAGATGTTGCAATTATTATATTTATTTTATTATATATAAAAAAATTGAAACGTGATACAGCCACAAAACTTTGTGGAAGTGTAGTTATCGTACTTTGGCACCTTTTGGCATCAAAACATGAAATTTGGTAATGTACGATGAATTTCGTCATTTTCACCATGGTCACTCCCTTAACCATTTCTGGGTGATATAACGGTAGATTTTCTTTGTAGTAGTACATGTAATGCGCCATGGGAAATGGGGTTCAAAAGACTCAGAACAAGGAGATCTACACGATGAGACAGTGTCTGGACCATTCAAGTGAATACTTTTTAGAGCGGAGGACCATTCAAGTGAATACTTTTTAGAGCGGAGGACCATTCAAGTTAATACTTTTTAGAGCGGAGGACCATTCAAGTGAAATTTTTGGAGTGTGAGGCCGCTCCGTCTTCTTTTTGCTGTGATGTCCCCCCATAGACACCAAGACTACGTTGAAGTCCTCTCAATTGTGAAGGACCTCATCTCAGCTCTCTGTATCCAAAACGTTACGCTAGACTTTGAGCAAGCAGTGTGGGCAGCTGTCCGTGAGGTTTTGTCAGATGTGGAGATCCAGGGATGTGTCTTTCACTGGACTCAAGCTGTATTCAGGAAGGTAGTGGATCTTGGTTGTGAAGTGCCCTATCAAACCTCTGGTGCTATACATGAGTATATCAGGCAGCTTCTTGAACTACCCTTCCTCCCAGCAATGTTTGAAACCCTAGCTGACAACGCCAATCCTCCACTGCAGCCACTGGTGGATTACATCAGGACAAGTTGACTCGATAACACTACGTGGCCAGCCGCATCCAGTTTTGTTTAAATACCATTTAATACAGTGTATAGTAGCATATCTATCATCTTACTGATTAATTAGACATTTGCTCGAATGGTCCACCGCTCGAAAGGTTGTGTATGCGATGAGACAGGTTAGAACGGTCAGGCTCGAGGATGACCTAAACCATAATCAGGTAAAAATGGACGAGGACTGCGTGGTCATTTTCTGAGACACTGACAAGTTTTTCCTTGTCTAAAATTATTGTTTTTTTAGATGGAGGTATTTTATTTTCCAGAAACGCAATATTTATTTTTTTTTTCATCACCAAATCCTAAGGTCGCCGTTTCCATTGATAACAACAATGTATCTCCATCAGAAAAAACACTAAAACTTTGCCAGGAAATAACAGTCAGTGTCTCAGAAACCAGAGAAGTGACGGAATTGTACAGAAACAAGTGCGCCTCATCCCGCCTCGCCCTGCATTCCCCAGCCCGCCCGCCAGCTGCCGAGTGGTCCGCTTGCCTCGCCCTGCTGCCTGCTGGGAGGGTTATTACCCGAACCGAACCTAACCTAACCTCCTAACCCACTCTGGAACGAGTGGGTTAGGAGCAAACTCCTAACGAGTTTAGGAGTAACCTCGTTCCACTTCCCTCGACGCCCCCGGCGAGATTATGAACCTAACAGAACCTTAACCTAACCTCCTAAAGGGTTGGGGGGTCTCTGAAAGGGGAGTGAGAGTCTGTATGCGTATTAGACAAGTTTATCATTTCTACAATATGTATACAGGTTCACAATCTTTTATCCGAAATTCTGAAAACCGAAAAGCTCCGAAAACCAAACATTTTTTCCAGACTATCTGTCGTCTGCATACCGAAGCTCGCGTTTGGCGCCAAACTTGACCCGAAACGCCCAACGGTCAACCCAGGACACGCAGTGTTGTCTCAGTGCTCCTACCAGTCAGACGCACGTCGCTCTGCTGCTCACGGATATTTTGTTAATTTTTGCAGATTTTTTTTTACTTTGAAGACTGTGAAAATGTCAAAAAGAGCTACAAATTCCCCTATGGATAACAGTGAGAAGCAGAAAAGGAAGTGCCTGTCATTATCGATAGCACAGAAAGTAGAGTTATTACAGAAGCTTGATCGTGGTGTATCTGCGCGGCGTCTTACTGAAGATTATGGTGTGGGAACTACAATAATATACGACCTAAAGAACAGAAACATAAGTTGTTGAAGTTTTACAGTGACAGCGATGACCAGAAACTAATAAAAAATAGGAAAATGCTGCATAGGGCAAAAAACGAAGATCTTGACCGTGTGCTGATGGAGTGGATTCGACAACGAAGAAGTGAACGTATGCCACTGACTGGTTTGATGGTAATAGTACTGCAGATAGGTGAAAGCGTTCTGGGCTTGATGAAACAAGCATGGAATTTGGTCCGCAGGTAGACTATGCCTCAGTGGTGATTTTTAGATTTAGGGCCATCTCAGATTCGACCTGTGACAAAAATGGCGGCCATTTTCAAGATGGCCGCCATCGCTTATTTGAAATTCTTTGATATTGTAGTTTTAAAACAATTCTAGGGGTGGGAATGTTTTTCCTTTGTATTATAAATCATACATCAGTAATTTTACTGTCCACATAAAAGTTGAAAGGCAAATAATTACTAGTTTNCGGGGGTAGGAACTCAGCTCAGCGCCCCCGCTCCTTACTCATGGCTCATATCTCTGATACTCCTAACTCTCAATACCAGAGACTGCCCATCCTAACTATTATCACCCGCTTATCTCATCACACTCTCTATCCTCTACTGGAATATTCGTGGCATCCGCTCCCACATACCGTTTCCCACATAAAGGAGACTTTCGTCTTTCGAGACGGAAATAGTAAACAAACGCTTTCAACTGTCTTCCATCCCGGACTGTTCGTTGAGGTGCCAAGCACTTAAATTACTTCTTGGTTAAATGTTCGTCGCAAGACAGACAGACACACCCAAAACAGGTACTCAGTGAATGCTTACATACAAGTAGATATTTCCTGAAGCCTCATTCTGCTTGAACTTGCGTTTTTCCATGAAAAGACGATTTTTAAAGAATGAGTTTTCAAGTATTCAATTGTTTTGCCAATATTTTCACCAAGTGCAGACAAATAAAATGATAAACTACATTTTTTATTAAGAACTTTTTCAGTTGTTGTATTGAAGGGTAATTCTGATCTGTCCCGAAAAAGCACAGGGAATTTACGGTAAATGATAGATCATTCAGGTTGAAAGTGCTGAGGATGTGACAGCCTGAGAGACAGGCTTGAGCGTGAGCTTATTAGAAAACTCCCCATAGAGCGACGACCATGTCAATGCTTGTATCTTTTGAACGGAACGTTGCATATCTGGTACAATTATCCTTATAGATGAATTCATTCGTTGTAGTCTTCAGCAATTATCATAGAAATATTAATCTTCTGTTTTTCGATATTTTTATACCTTTCTGATGACTCTTCCCAGCTAACCATCACCAGCGGGCCGACGTAGGCCGTAGAGCAGCGAACGGCGGCCGCCGGCGGCAAATTTACCTCCGTCAGCCCTCCGAAGGCCCGCTGGTGTATTTTCAGACGGGATTATTTACTTTGTTGAAAATTAATGTACAGAATTTCAAGAATTGAATATTTCTACGTGTAAACATTTTGAAACAACAGTTATATGATTATCTTGATGTAGTATTACATCAGTAGTGACAAGCAGCGGCAACTTGACGTCAATCCTCCGGAGGCCCGCTGGGCGCTGGTACGTATTTGTATGTGGGAAATATTCTTTTCATATTATATATATTAACTCAGTAATATGCATAGTATCTCAATATCGGTACCATCACTATTATTAGGCCTTTTTCAAGCTATTAAAAATTGTTATAAAAGTTTTTATAATAGTTTATAGAAATTATCATATATCAGTTTATTTCAATATTTCCAGCTTAATCAGGAACACCGAGAGATACATAGAAATAAGATGAGATACGTACATAGGAAGGAGTTTACATGGAACAAGGTTATCAGTTTGTCTGTGTGTGTAGCTAGTATCATATAAAAATAACACTTGATTAACCGCGGCGAAAGATTTTTACGGAAACACAACGTCATATTTTCCCTTATTTCAATAACTTCCAACATATTATCAACACATATCAATACTCAACGGTGTACTCACCTAATATGGAATATGTAGATGATGGAGTTAACATATGAATAATATCATGATTTAGAATAGAATATTATTTGAAATCTTTTCCCAGCTATCAATGCACTAAACTGCCAGACGTACGATAGCCATTACAAAGGGTTAAAACCCCACAAAAGGCCTAAATTGTCACCCTTAACCAAGGGTGTTAAGGGTGATAAATACACTAGATTTAGTGAGGTAATAACGAATAATGCAGGCTGAGTACAATATTTTTTTATCAGAGATATCCGCATATTTAAAGAATGACAAGCTGACATTCGCACAGAGTGAGAAGCTTTGGGGACAGGTTCAGTACACGTCATGTCTGAATAGCCAGGAATAAGTACTGAAACCTCCAGTGTGTTGTGACTTTGTTGATGTTTAAGTTTTTAGGTAATGGTGATCTAGGTAGTAGGCTATGCATATTATTATTATCATTATCATTATCATTATTATTATATTATATTATTATTATTATATGATTTTCTTATATATTATATTATATAATTCTATTAACATTATTTTATTTAAAATATTAAAAAGTTGATTTTAATGAGTGATTTTTTTCTGTGATTATAATCGATTAAAATAATTTAATTTCAATCATGCCAACCTTGCTCTCAGTTAACGTGCAAGGACAGAATATGAAACATGAATATTCTTATATTCAATTGAAATTTGCTCAGGAATGTGTATATACAGTGCATAAGTAAAAAAAAACTATTAGGACTGTAAAACAAAATTCATTAAATCATAAGAACATAAGAAAATAAGGAAGCTGTAAGAGGCTGCAAGACCTACACGAGGTAGTTCCTGGAAATCAATACTTACACTTAAAGAAAGAGAGAGAGAGAGTGGGGGCAGAGAGGTCAATCCCTCCCATGGGATACAGACAATGACCGCGTCCCTCCGGCCCACCTGTCCATAAGAGTTAATTTGCCATAGACATCACATTTTTACTTTAAAAAACTAATTAATTCACCTCATTAATAGAACAAATATTTCCTGAAACCAATTCTGCTGAATATGAAAAGCACATAATTGCAAAACCGTCTGTGTAACTACTATCTAGTGTCTTTTAGATCATAGGTGGTTTTTATAGAGAATCTTTGCTACTCTTAGCTACTCAGAGCACTTTGAGTTACTCTGAGTGGCAAACATATGTTGGTAAATTTACGGTTTAGGTCATCCGGCGATTTCGAGGCCGCAGCTTAGTTTTCCTGAATAGTTTTGATGTTTTTAAAATGAATCTGGCACTCATTTTTGTTGGAAACCAATATTTGTTTACAGGTGTGGGGGGTGCCCGCCCCGCCCCTCCCGGCCCGCCCCGTAAACATTGTTCCGCTTCGGACTGCCGTAGTTTTGATAATTTTCTTTGTTCTTGATATCATCTGTTACTAAAGCAAACCCCACCTCTAACCTAACCAACCCTAATCTGATTTGAAGTAACTTAAGGGAGTGCTACGGATTTTCAAGAGTAACGATAAAAACTAACTTACCAATTTCTCTGTGAAGATGTGTATACTTTCCCTATCCAATGACCTAACATTCCCCCAAATTTCATGTCTTTATGTCTTATAGTTTTTGTGTGGTGAATTTTTTTATGTGTGAAAAAGTGAAAATTTTCACGATTTTCAAAAAAAAAAAAAAAAAATATATTGCTCACACATTCAACTTCTAGCATGGAAATGAAAGGTTTGAGTCAGGACAACACTTTCCGTATTGAAGATTTTACAATTATCTTCTATCTTTTTTTTAAATTATTTTTTTACTGATAGATGTAAAAAAAATGGCAAAACACGGCAAAATACAGGTTTGAAAAAATATACAGGAGTTATGGTTAACAATATTTTATTTTGCAATACGGATATTCATGGCACACCCTTTTCTCTTCAAAATAAAACAAACAGAAATAAAATAGCATAGAAAATGGTGGAGATTTTAGCTCCGAAAGAACAAAAACTTAAACTTTCCAGGAGGGGCGATTTAAAGTTTCGCGAGGCCATTTTTAAAAGGCACCGGCCTTATATTCGTCCCCTTCACCCTCTAGTTTCTTTTTTGTTCTTCAAACGATTCCTTTCACGAATTTGGTCGATTCTTTTCATGTAAGACTCCTGCAGCCATGTGAAGGGTTCCCCAAACTCGGGCACCATAAACCCCTCCCTGTACCCAACATTGTAGTCGAGCACTGCTTGTGCCACTGCAAAGTCTAGAATGTTTTTATTAGCATTTTTGTACTTGGAGCAAAATCTCCAAATACGAGAGTGTAAATGTTCATTTGGGTTTTGCGTTTTACCTAACAAACATGCTTTCAATAATTTGTCTGTAGTTAGCCTCTTATATTCAGCCCACACTTTTTGGCGCATTTCTGACGGCAATACAAAGTGTACTCTCATAGTTTTGTGTGATGGGGGAGTCTTCTTATTTGCGATGGCACTTTGGTAAAGCAGTAGCTCTCGGTAGACTTGGGGCACAGTTGGTGTTGAGGTTTTCATCACTTGATGAGCAATGAAGGAATGAGGCATAAATGTCATTCCTCATGTCCTTCACGCTCCCTCCCACATGACGTCTGATTGCCGCACTGTAGTATTTTTGCAATTTTCCTATCACAAAATCAGTCAGTTTTCCTTTCCCTCCCATCACTTTCAACCTTCTTGTTTTTCCTGTTTTTGTCTTTGTCTCGGTTACCACTTGTTCCCTCACTTTTCTCAACGCTGTTCCTAATCTTTTCCCAACATGATTTATGCACTCCCCTTTTTCTATACTAACACCATTATAGGGGCCTTTATTATTGTTCAATGCACATAGAGCGTTATAGGCAGAACTGTCACCGTCGGAAAAAAAACACTGTGTATCGTAGGTTGTAGGTCAAGCTTCTCCCAACAACTTCAGTGCCGCAGCTGTCTCCATGCCACCAGAACTCCCGTCGTAGTTTTTTCTGGCATTCTTGTTTGTGTCCCTTTCTTCCACTCTTCCATATCCTTCTTACTAATTTTGGTATTCTCCTTCTTTGTGCACTTTTCACAGAACTTGCTGACAGTTTCGAAATCAATTACACAACCTGTGTGTGCCTCGACTACTGCACCCACAGCAAGTTTACTCGTGTGGCCTCGTTTTTGCCAACTCCCATCGTATATGACCTTTATATTATAAATACCGTCTTGATCTGGTGTGTAGTGTCTTTTTTACAGCATCCTGGTCTTTTCCATCACCTCTTTTGCCTTCTGTTCTGTCTTCTGTAGAATATGCCTCTGCGTGTCCTGGTACTTGGCATATAACGGGGTCATACTCATGTTGCTGATGAGTTTGTTGTAGGAAGTGAACCCTAATCCAACTTCCATGGTTGAGTACACCAACGTGTTCGTAATTGGGGTGTCATCAACCTTGCCGTCGCCACATTCGTTCCCGCAGTCCTCACATTTCAGGTGGAGTTTAAAATCCAAGGATTTGTTTACAAACTGGACCTTTAAACTTTGCCCATAACATTGGCTGCACGCAACGTTGGTGAAAAGTTCTCGTAGGTAGCTTTGCTTCAATATGATGTTCTCATCATTGATGGGAACAATGTCTGCAGCTGTTTTTCCCACCTCCAACTTCCTTTTCTTGGCAGATGAAAGGTGAGCAGTGGTGTTGTGGGAGGTACAAGGGGTGGCAGGTGTGGCTGGCTGTGCGTTGCTGGTGGACGCTGTAGGCTGCTCCCTCTCCCTCTCCCTTTCTCTCTCTTCCTGCTTCCTTTTCTTTGCTTCTACAGCTTTCTTTATGTTCTTTATGTTCTGTAGTTTAGATCTCGTCACTCTTCCCATGTTTTAACAAGTGTAGGGGCAACAATAAGGGCAAACAATGGGTCAAGGTCGAAGGTGGCAGGGAGAAACGTCCTTCCACCTTGGACTCTATGAAGGCACTGAGCGTGTGAGAGGGTGGCTTGGTGTATATGAGCGCGTGGACACGATGCCAGACACCTCCAGAACCATATTACAGCAAAACAAAATCAATTCTATCAAAATTTTGAGTACAGTAACCATTCAAAAATAGTTTTTGACGCATCAAGGGTTGCCAGATGTTGCAATTATTATATTTATTTTATTATATATAAAAAAATTGAAACGTGATACAGCCACAAAACTTTGTGGAAGTGTAGTTATCGTACTTTGGCACCTTTTGGCATCAAAACATGAAATTTGGTAATGTACGATGAATTTCGTCATTTTCACCATGGTCACTCCCTTAACCATTTCTGGGTGATATAACGGTAGATTTTCTTTGGTAGTAGTACATGTAAATGCGCCATGGGAAATGGGGTTCAAAAGACTCAGAACAAGGAGATCTACACGATGAGACAGTGTCTGGACCATTCAAGTGAATACTTTTTAGAGCGGAGGACCATTCAAGTGAATACTTTTTAGAGCGGAGGACCATTCAAGTTAATACTTTTTAGAGCGGAGACCATTCAAGTGAAATTTTTGGAGTGTTTAGGCCGCTCCGTCTTCTTTTTGCTGTGATGTCCCCCCATAGACACCAAGACTACGTTGAAGTCCTCTCAATTGTGAAGGACCTCATCTCAGCTCTCTGTATCCAAAACGTTACGCTAGACTTTGAGCAAGCAGTGTGGGCAGCTGTCCGTGAGGTTTTGTCAGATGTGGAGATCCAGGGATGTGTCTTTCACTGGACTCAAGCTGTATTCAGGAAGGTAGTGGATCTTGGTTGTGAAGTGCCCTATCAAACCTCTGGTGCTATACATGAGTATATCAGGCAGCTTCTTGAACTACCCTTCCTCCCAGCAATGTTTGAAACCCTAGCTGACAACGCCAATCCTCCACTGCAGCCACTGGTGGATTACATCAGGACAAGTTGACTCGATAACACTACGTGGCCAGCCGCATCCAGTTTTGTTTAAATACCATTTAATACAGTGTATAGTAGCATATCTATCATCTTACTGATTAATTAGACATTTGCTCGAATGGTCCACCGCTCGAAAGGTTGTGTATGCGATGAGACAGGTTAGAACGGTCAGGCTCGAGGATGACCTAAACCATAATCAGGTAAAAATGGACGAGGACTGCGTGGTCATTTTCTGAGACACTGACAAGTTTTTCCTTGTCTAAAATTATTGTTTTTTTAGATGGAGGTATTTTATTTTCCAGAAACGCAATATTTATTTTTTTTTCATCACCAAATCCTAAGGTCGCCGTTTCCATTGATAACAACAATGTATCTCCATCAGAAAAAACACTAAAACTTTGCCAGGAAATAACAGTCAGTGTCTCAGAAACCAGAGAAGTGACGGAATTGTACAGAAACAAGTGCGCCTCATCCCGCCTCGCCCTGCATTCCCCAGCCCGCCCGCCAGCTGCCGAGTGGTCCGCTTGCCTCGCCCTGCTGCCTGCTGGGAGGGTTATTACCCGAACCGAACCTAACCTAACCTCCTAACCCACTCTGGAACGAGTGGGTTAGGAGCAAACTCCTAACGAGTTTAGGAGTAACCTCGTTCCACTTCCCTCGACGCCCCCGGCGAGATTATGAACCTAACAGAACCTTAACCTAACCTCCTAAAGGGTTGGGGGGCCTCTGAAAGGGGAGTGAGAGTCTGTATGCGTATTAGACAGTTTATCATTTCTACAATATGTATACAGGTTCACAATCTTTTATCCGAAATTCTGAAAACCGAAAAGCTCCGAAAACCAACATTTTTTCCAGACTATCTGTCGTCTGCATACCGAAGCTCGCGTTTGGCGCCAAACTTGACCCGAAACGCCCAACGGTCAACCCAGGACACGCAGTGTTGTCTCAGTGCTCCTACCAGTCAGACGCACGTCGCTCTGCTGCTCACGGATATTTTGTTAATTTTTGCAGATTTTTTTTTACTTTGAAGACTGTGAAAATGTCAAAAAGAGCTACAAATTCCCCTATGGATAACAGTGAGAAGCAGAAAAGGAAGTGCCTGTCATTATCGATAGCACAGAAAGTAGAGTTATTACAGAAGCTTGATCGTGGTGTATCTGCGGGGGGGCGTCTTACTGAAGATTATGGTGTGGGAACTACAATAATATACGACCTAAAGAACAGAAACATAAGTTGTTGAGTTTTACAGTGACAGCGATGACCGAAACTAATAAAAAATGGGAAAAAATGCTGCATAGGGCAAAAAACGAAGATCTTGACCGTGTGCTGATGGAGTGGATTCGACAACGAAGAAGTGAACGTATGCCACTGACTGGTTTGATGGTAATAGTACTGCAGATAGGTGAAAGCGTTCTGGGCTTGATGAAACAAGCATGGAATTTGGTCCGCAGGTAGACTATGCCTCAGTGGTGATTTTTAGATTTAGGGCCATCTCAGATTCGACCTGTGACAAAAATGGCGGCCATTTTCAAGATGGCCGCCATCGCTTATTTGAAATTCTTTGATATTGTAGGTTAAATCAATTCTAGGGGTGGGAATGTTTTTCCTTTGTATTATAAATCATACATCAGTAATTTTACTGTCCACATAACAGTTGAAATGGCAAATAATTACTAGTTTGAGCTAAAAAATAAGAATGATCATTTTTACGTCATGTTACGATTTTGAAATCAGGACCACTTCGTCAAGTGCGTCAAACAACCTATAATTATTTCTTCTGTTTTTGTAGGTAGCAGAGGTACACACAATAGCTTATTATAGTCTAATTGCAAGTCAATAGGATGGAAATTGTGTCCAAACAGTAATGAACTGTTCTCTGTGGCCGCGTCACTCAGAGCACTGTCCACCGCACTGACAAAGAGCTGTACACTGAAGAGCCGCCTTCTGGCATTTGCAGCGTCCTCTGCAGCCGTTCTTGCAGCCACATCGCAAGAGTTCCCTGCAAGCTTCTGATGCTTTTGGTAGGGTCGTCCAGGTTATACTCCATCCACCACCAGGCTTCTTGTTCCAGCCCCATTCACTTGGTGACGGAAGCTCTGGAGCAGGGGTCATCATTTAGGCCCAACAGTGACCAGCCTGGTAGACAGCTCTCTTGGTGTGTTGGATGAGTGCAGCCTGTGTAGGAGGCAGACCATCAATAGCTCTGCCTTTCTTGCTGAACAGCTGTTTCCTTGCCTGGTTCACACCCTCCTCTGTGCTGGTGCGATCGTACAGCAGGACCACAAATCGCTCCAGTGGTTGCATCCACTCGTCAATGACACGTGGGTCTGGCATGGCACCCAAGGCGCAGAATGCTGGTGTGACGTCTCCATAGGTGGTCCAGGTGTCCCATGCAGTC
The DNA here is from genome assembly GCA_016584305.1 of Chionoecetes opilio. Classification (NCBI taxonomy): domain Eukaryota; kingdom Metazoa; phylum Arthropoda; class Malacostraca; order Decapoda; family Majidae; genus Chionoecetes; species Chionoecetes opilio. The sequence continues at coordinate 18,667 of JACEEZ010019258.1, read as the reverse complement.
TTCTTGCCCCTGCCGCCAAAACAGGACACCGTGTCACATCCAGTGAAGGCGTGGAACATCGGCAAGGCCACACATCGGTCAGGACCAAGAGCTTTGGCGATCTCATGAGCAGCGATGAACCTGAAGCTCTTCCCAGCTCCAAAGGCAATCCACAGTTCAGAGATGTTGAGGCGATTGGCTGATGCTATGGCCGGGACTACCACGTCTGTATCAACTGTGCGTATTGACAGTTTGCTGTACCCCTGTTGTACGGCATCCTGTAGATGCAGGAGGATACGAGTGTCAGCCTCCTCATGCGTGCATGGCGCTAGAGCTGACACGTCCTGGCGATTGGAGCAAAGAACGCCAGTGCCTTGTGTGGTGATGAGATGTTTGTTGGTGTCAATGTCTGCCACGTTAGAAGCCAGGAAGGAGAACAGCTCCGTCTTGTTGTCGTTGATGCGGAGAAACTCTTGCCAGTTTCCAGGAACTGCACTTGATGGCTCGACTCGTCTCCTATCTCCCTTTCCTCTCTTGCTGCGAGTGTCCGCCTTCAAGCTGTCTGCCATGTACAGATCCCAGACAATGTCTAGTCTGTCTACATGCTGAAGCTGGGATGTGACATACGGCACGAAGACATCAGTGGCATAACCTTGGAATGTCTTTGCAGTCCCTGGTCGCAGCATGTTGATGATGGCAGCACCATCCAGGATGTTGACCTGTACTCTGGGGGTGGAGAGATCCTCTTTCACTGGAACAAGGTTTTCCAGGCAGGGCATCAAGTCAGACTTGGTTCCAGTTCTCAGGCCACCCATATGAGACAGAGACGGTGGACAGGCCTGGTTTTCGTGCTGAAAGAACTCGTCCAAATCACCATGGCGTATCTGGGAGGCAATGTATAGCCTGGAGAAGAGCGAACAGTCGTTCTTCAGGGATGACATCTGTAGCTGTTTCCTTGACTTCTCTCTGACTGGTGGGCGGCTGAAAAGATGGAGGTTGTTCCGCTGATGGGATCTGTGATAGGCACTGTCTGTTCACAAGCCTCTCTTCAACATATGTCTCATACTGCTCGAGTCCAAGTTTCTCCATCTGCCGCACTGTGTCTGCCACTGCTGTGTCCACAACGTCTCTGCTGTTCAGGACAAGGAGATCACTGCTGTATTCAGCGAACGGGTTCCCCATCTCTTCCATGGCTCGGCTCAGTGATCGCACATCTTGTGCAAATGCCATCTGTGCATGTCTCTTCTGTTCATGGTGACATCCATCTGTGTCCTGCCTCTTCTCGGTTGATCCCTCGAATTCCTGAATTAAACGAGCCATCTCGGGACCAGATACCATCCAGCGACAAAGAGCTGCAGGGTTCTCCGTCAGGCCCACAGCACCGCCGTCTCCCTTCACGGAAGCATTGTTCTGCTCATGGGCCTGGTCAATAGCAACAGCAGAGAATGCACGCTTTGACTTCTTGACGACAAAGTTCCCCTTCAGAAACTCAGCATAGACATCGGGATGGAGCTGCTTCAGTGACACCATGTCTCGTAGGTGGATCGGCACCCATCTCGAGTAGTCTGTATGGTCCAGGGCGAAGAGCCAAGGGACGATCTTAGACAGGGCTTCTATGTAGAGCAGGAAGTCGGCCTCACGTATCGCTCTCACGTATACCATCACAGCCAGCTCCGGCTGCAGGATGAAGTACCAGAATTGGAATTGAGGACATGCATCGGACCTTGCATCACACCAGTCTTCAAATGGCACCACTTCACTTGCATCTTCCAAGGTCTGGATGTACTCCCTGTAGGCACTCTGCTGAAGTAGATACAGGCTACTGGCTGTGACTTGGTGAGCCCGTCTTGTGCGTGTCACGTGGGATGCTTTTAGAAACGAATCTGCTGTTCCACTGGTAGCAACCCCGGCCTGAACGAGTGCTCCTGTCCAGCCGCTGCCCTCCAGAAGATCTCCAAGGACCTTGAGGGACGCCATCTCGATGTGTAGGCCACCAAACATCACTACGAATCGATCCTCGCCATAACTTGTAGGTCAGCTCCATTGGATTTGCTTTGCCAGAGTGTAGAGTGGCTGGTCACATGTGAGGACTGGGATCTGGCCAGGGTTCAGGACATCAACTGCCGTCTTCACTATGTCCATCGAGTGGTGGATCATGGCTACGGATTTTGCCTCGTCATGGAAAAGGGGTAGCAAGGACGTGAGAGCCACATTCATGTCTTCTGGTGGTCGTGCTGCTTGCTGGCTTGCATGGTATGCAGCCCAGGAGATCATCTCATCCTCCTTCAGGGTGTCAGAGTCCACCACCTGCTTCAGGTGCTCTAGCCAGCTGTAAAACAGAAAATAACATAATTATTTAAACATGTAAATGTATGTACATGTGGTAATTTGTGCTTAATTTGTAAATAAAGTGGGATAATGTTTAATGAATAATGTGAAACCTACCGATATTCCTTCCGCAAGGCTTGAGGTATGAGCTGACAGTTTGCTCGGTTTGGACCTTCCTGCTTTGGCACCGGTGGGTGTTGCTTTGGAAGAGCAACAGGAGGTACATTGGTGTAGGTCTCGGGGAGAGATGCTGACATCTTCTTGGCACCAGCAGCATCACGATGGGTGTGGGCAACAGCCCGGGAAGCCCCACTGAAGTCGTTGTCTGAGTGTTGGAACAGCGATATTCCAGTTCCATGGAATGAATCGTGCGCACTGGTTGAGCTGGGGTTGTGGCCAATGTTATCAACTGCAGCAGTCGTGAAGAGACCTTTCAGCTCAGGAGGACAAACTGCTTTCTCCATCTTTTAGTAATGGCAGATCTTGTCGCCAAGCTCAGTTGAGATGGCCAGCACCCGGTAATAGGAAATACTCAGTCCCAGATAATACAAACGGTCCACCAGTTCACGCTTGCGAGTCTTCGTGTGGACCATCACACCCAAGTAGATGGGCAGAGGTGTTTTCCTTCCTTGGTTGTGCCTTGTTGTACATGGGGCCTGCTGATTCTCCCGACGTCGTACCATGCTGTTGGACATCAGTAGCTGGGAAATCGTGAGCACTGGCTGGGGCATTGTTGAAGAGCTTGACTGTGCCTTGATGTTTGGCCCATTCAACACCATAGCAACTAACGCTAACAGAGACACTGGAACAAAATCTTCCTGGCTGTTGGGTTCAAGGAACCACCAAACTGGTTTTTCATCTTGAACATGTCTCTCCTCACTGTGTTCGCAGCCCTGGCAAGATGAACAGCATCACCATCAGCATCATGCTCACATGCTTTCCTCAGTGCTTGTCCAACATCTTCGTGTGAAATGAGGACTACATCTCGGCCTTGCTTGTGAGCTTCCATGTCTAGAAAGTAGGCCAGTACTCTCTTTTTGAGGTCAGTGGAGTGGACACGTCCTGCAACATCAGTTCCAAGTTGTTCTAGCCTTGTTGTGTACAGATCGACCAGGTCGCTGAGTTTGAAGATGGTGCAACTAGACTGTCCATGCGAGTATCTTCATATAAGATACCAGCTCAGCAAATGCAAGGCCATGATTCATTTTGTCCACACCAGACTCTACATATGTTTTTGTTTCTCTAGCTCTGTTGTACAAAGAGAGCAAGCATGGCAGATGGTACCGGGCTTCTTGTGCAATCAAGTCTCCTGCACTCAGTTTGGCCAGTAGGGATTTGTCCTGCAATTTCATTGCAGCCTTCCTGACATTGATATCAAGCCCAAATGTTGATGCTTTTCGAGTCAAAGACTCTCCCTCTGGTGCAGGTTTGTCACAGAAGAAGCATGTTTCGGCGGAAGCACTTTTCTTACCAGCACTCTTGCGGGTGAACTTCTTTGAGCTATCAGCAGAGTCATCAGCAGCATCTTCTGGGGGTTTCTTACGCTTCTCTGTACACTGTAGTTTTGTTCTGTTGTAGAGGAGCCTACATGAGTCGTGCCACTTGGCCTTGTGCCGCTGTAGTGTTTCTTCAATGCCATTCCCATCATCAAGCCTTGAAAGATTGATTGATGTGGGCAAACAGCCAATCCTGTCAAAACCTACAAGAAGCTCAGCAATTGTCTTGTACCCTGCTCCCTGTGTGGCACGTGTAGACTCGGCTGGACAGTGAAGCATTTCTGACGTGTCTTCCTGACAAAGAACGCACTTGCTCCAGTCAGTTTCTAGACCCTGTGTTGATGTCCCGGGCTGTAGGGGATCCACCACCTTGTAAGCTTTGGCCATTGTCACACCTGAAAGCAGAAGAATATGGTCAAAATATGTGAAAGTGATTAAATTAGCTGGAGTCTATATTAAAAGAACATCACAGTCTAACAAAAACCTGCATTCCTGAATCCAAGGCCATAATTCACAAGCCATCATGTGAGCCTTCTGGCTGCAAATAATATTAAAAATGTATTTTATTCTAATTATCTTGTGACTAATACCACATCTATTGTACCCAAAACAATTACATATGCCACTAGAGTAGAAAAAACTAGAAAGAGAAAAAAAAAGTAGAGGAAAAACATAAAAGAGTGCACAGAGTACCATTGCTATGGCGGATACAACATTCGAGAAGATATTTTAGCAGCCATTTTGTAAAATGGCAGGCACTCCGCTCATGGAATGAATCTGGAATGGCCCTATAGCCAAATATCTTCCCAAGCACCTTTTTTAATTGTCTGCCAAATTTCATGCTTGTTTCACCAAACCCACAATTCTTCCAAATATTTCACCTATATGCAGTACTATAATGAAACAAGCTAGAAAATACCATGAAGAACTGAGCATTAAAGGCGAATGTGAATATTCAGAAGGTTGGCTGCAGAAATTTAAGACGCGTCATGGTATAAAATATCTGAAAATCTGTGGTGAAAAAGCTTCTGCTGATTATGATGCAGCTGAACGTTACATTGATAAATTTGCCAATACGTATGGTATTTGATGAAAACCTCAGTCCGGAGCAAATATACAATGCTGATGAAACAGCACTCTACTGGCGCTACGTCCCTAGACATTAACAACGGCAGATGAAAGAGCACCATCAGGTTTTAAGGACAATAAGGACAGGATGAATGTTCTTGCGTGTGCAAATGCTGCAGGCACACACATGTTAAAGTTGGCAATGCTTGGAAAAAGTCAACATCCAAGATGTTTTAAAGGTGTAACAAATCTACCTGTGCATTATTATGCAAACAAGAAAGCATGGGTAACCAGAGAAATATTTACCGATTGGTTCAATAACCATTTCGTACCAGCTGCACGAGCTCATTGTAGGAAAGCTGGACTGGAAGAAAACAGCAACATTTTATTGCTTCTAGACAACTGTTCCGCACATCCCCCTGCTGAGGTTCTTGTGAAAAATAATGTTTTTGACATTTATCTTCCCCCTAATGTGACATCTTTAATACAACCTTGTGACCAAGGAATTTTGCGCTCAATGAAGACAAAGTATAAAAACTTTTTTCTGAACTGCATGCTTGATGCAGTCAACAGAGGCGTAGATATCAAAGACTTCCTGAAAGAGTTCACCATTAAGGATGCCATTTATGCACTTGTTAATGCTTGGAAAGATGTAACTAAAGAAACATTAAAAAATGCTTGGCACAAACTTTGGCCTACAACAATGTTCGATGAAAATGAGCCTGCAGATGAAGACTTTGAAGGACTGTGTCACTAACGAGAGGAAGATGATATCAAACCTCATTGCTTATGCCAAAAGTGTTGAAAAAGTGTTTCTCAAGAGAAAATGTAAATACGTTAGAGTCAGCTGATATCGAAGAAGTACTGAATATTGACAATGACGCTCCTGTTGTGCATTCCTTGAGTGATGGAGAAATTGCTGAAATGGTGTTAGATAACAATAAGCATGAGGATAGTAGTGATGAGGATGAAGACATGATGAACACAGGTGAAAAAATGCCCATAGATGATATAGTAAAACTGTGTGATCAGTTTTAATTGGTGGCATGGAACAAGTAATTTATCAGTTGTCCATGAAATTTATGGCAGTTTTATTCAATCAAGAGAGATTGCTTACACAGAAACCTCTGTTTAAGAAGCAATGACACTGGAAAAAAGTCTTTAAAAAGGCCGTCTCTCGTAGTGCTGCTGAACTTGAGAATCCTGTTGCTGGCCCATCATCAGGGTGGGCATTTTCGAAGGGGCTCTAAACTACACCCTCATAGCGTCCTAAGACCATTTAGCTTTTACCGTCTAAAAGCTCTAAGGAAGCATTTTCGGCGTCTCTTAGCCTCGTGTAGGGACAGAAGCCACCCCTTCTTATGCCACCTACCCAATCAGCGCGCGCGCCCCAATCTGTATTTGGCGGGAAATACGTATACCACCCCGAGGATTTCCCCTCCCTCTCTCTCCCCTCTCTTCTCTTCTCTCTCTCTCTTCTCTCTCTTTTCTCTCTCTCGTCTCTCTCTCTCTCTCTCTCTCTCTCTCTCTCCCCTCTCTCTCTCTCTCTCTCTTCTCTCTCTCCTTTTTTTTTCCCCATTATTTTTCTCCTCTCCTTCTTCTCCTTGTTCCTATTATTTCTCTCGTCACCTCTTCCTGCGCCGAACTCTCTCTCTCTCCCTCTCTTTTTTTTTTCTCTCCCCTCTCTCTCTCTCTCTTCTCTCCCCTCTCTCTCTCTCTCTCTCTCTCTCTCTCTCTCTCCTCTTTTCTCTTTTTCCCCTCTCTCTCTCTCTCTCTCTTCTCTCTCCTCTCCTCCCCTCTCTCTCTCCCCTCTCTCTCTCTCTCTCTCTCTCTCTCTCTCTCTCTCTCTCCTTTTTTTCTATTATTTCTTCTCCCTCCTCTTCTCCCTTTCATCCCCCACACACATATCATAGCCAGTATGTGAATTATCGTAAATAACGAAACTTTTTTTCTGGTGATTTTTTGATATGCTTAGAATTAATCTGCTAACCTTTTTCTGTCGCAAATCATATCTATTCCCCCAGCCCACCCCTATATATATAGTATATATTTTCCCACACCTTTTAAAATTATAGTATATATATATATATAATATATATATATATATATATATATATATATATATATATATATATATATATATACATAGTGTATTATACAGTCTTATACTATATACAGTCTAAAATATATAATATATAACCAATAATATAACCATTGTTGTTATGGTGACGAAGAAAATTGCGGGCTAAGACGACCCCAACCCTGCCTTAGTTTACACTCGCTGCGCTGTCTTAGGCGGAGCGAAATTTGCTTCCGAAAATGTCCAACTAGCGCTAAGATGGTCTTAGTCCCCTAAGATGGTCTTCGTAGTGTTCGAAAATGCCCCCTCAGATGTCCAACTCCAACCCGAAGACGATGGTCACCGTAACAACGATGACGACATTGATTCTCCAGAATCCTCAAACTAGTTGTTTTGTGCTTTTACTGCATGTAAGTATATTTTCTTGTGTTTAGCTTAGTTTGAGCAAGTTTATGTTTAAAGTTTTACTTAATGTTTTATCTTTTTTTTTTATTATATATTCGGGGGATTCAAAAATCCTCGAGCTAGGACACCTAAGGCCATGTAGCCCCGCTAGGGTGACAAGAGAGCGCTACCACCTTCACCGAGTAACTGTCGGGATTGAGGCGCAAACTCGCGACCTTGTGGCAACGAGCCGAGCACTCTACCACTGAGCCACCTACACTCCCTTGTAATGTTTTATCTAAAAAGCGTTAAAATCTACGCTAAAAATCTGCTATTCTGAAATCCGAAAAATTCCGAAATCCGAAAAGTGTCTGGTCCCAAGGTTTTCGGATAAGAGATTGTGAACCTGTATAAATTTTTAAGGTTACGCGGGAGTGGATTAATACTGTACAATATATTGAGCAAAAATTAATATAGAAAACGTAAGTGGTAACGGGGGTACGAACGTGCAGTTTTTCGTCCATAATAACCCATGGTAAATTTTTACACTAGGACCGAAATTCCCTACACAATTTGGGGGTGTAGTTTCTGTTCCCTTAATAGATTCTAAGAAACATTCCTCTATGAACTTCCGTCGCAAATCACTACTTTCGGAGATATAAGGGCGTTTTTAATAGGAAGGAGTGTATATGAGATATGAAAATTAAACTAACCTAACGCCACCTTTCGACTCACTAATCTAACCTAACCTAACCTATTCCCACGCTTTAAAATCCTAACTACAGTTATTTAACTTCAGTTAGCGCAGAGTCATTAGAGAGCTTTAAAGGGAGGCTAGATAAATTCATGGATGGGGATGAAAGGTGGATGTAGTGTTAAGTAACAGGAACTACCTCGTGTAGGTCTCACGGCCTCTTGTAGCTTCCTTATTTTCTTATGTTCTTAACTAAAGTCAAATCTGCATTGAAAAAGTGACCGTGGCAAGGGAAGAACAGAGGCGATGCAGGTCACAAGAGGAAGAAGAGTGTGGCGGACGTAAACACTTGTATCTCTCCTCCCTATAAACAACATGTCATTATCTCCAAAAGTAATGATTTTCGATGGAAGCTCATAGAGAGAATGTTTCCTAGAATCCAATAAGGTAAACAGAACCCACACTCCCAAGTGTGTAGGGAATTTCGGTCCTAGTGTAAAATAATACTTAACCTATAATAATAGCGTATCAAGTACCATAAAACACATCAAAAATACATAACAGAACCAAATAATACCATAAACAAGGTTGTATACTGCATAACACGTGTTTAATGTATGTCTCTCTCCTCCAAATCTACCTAATATCTAAAAATGTTAATATAACTAATACCTTATACACTATCATACCTTTACTGATACCCAGATGACCGCCTTATCTTACCTTATCTCCAGGGGCGGACTGGCCATAGGGACAAACGGGACATTTCCCGTTGGGCCGCTGGCTCGTGTGGGCCGGTCTGAGGGGGGAAAAAAAAGGTAATCATTTTTTTTAAAAATATTAAAAAGGAAAATTTTATAAATAAATTAAGGAGTAAAATTGAAATATCTGAAGAATAAGGTAAAACTAATAATAAATGAGAGAGAGAGAGAGAGATAGTCACTCAGCTGAGAAAGAAAGAGGTGACGACTGACGAGAGATCGGAGAGATCAACAACTCTCGAGTATCGTACGCTTACTGTCAACTTTCTAGATTCTCAATAGAGTCGTCTAAGTTGTTGTTTTCAGACTTCTTGTATTTTTTATACGTTAACCGAGTACATGTTATGCATGTCTATGCACACACTGGGACGATACCATATTTAAAATGCATTATGGGCATTGATAAGGACTAAGCCCCGCCCCGTTCACATCTTCACGACTCTCGACAGCGACCAGTCACGACTTACTGAGTCATGCTGTGTCGGCGCCGGTCGTCATGTGAGTCGGCATCAGGCCCAGACCGTCGCTGTCGGGTCGTGGGAGTCGTGAAGCGGCGCGCGGGGGGTCCCGACTGTGTGATGCATGCTCTATAGTCTATACACTCGGGGCGGGTCTGCGCCTCAAATATTTAACGGAAAAAGTCGGCTCCGTGCTGGGACTGGTCGCCTAAGGCCTCTTTCACACGCTACGGTTTGGCCCGTGGATTTTTACAGTCCAGCGCCGGAGGTTCACGGCTCTCTCCTCTGATACCTCCGGTGCCGGACCGTGCCGACACTTAGCATATCACCAGTGATGTATCACCAACAGAAGGTGATGGGAAAAACGTAGGGGAAAAGTATACATTCCAGAGTAATTTGCCCACTACCAAATATTTTTATCAGTATAAATGATATACTTTTATCTTCGGAAATGTTTATTCTATAAGATTAGCACATAAAACACAGTAAAACATACTAAATATATGCCATTATATGACTATGAAGAAATATGCATAAACAGGGAATTCAGTTAAACTTTTCGCCAATATATTTTGTGAAAAACTTTTGACATGGAATATACCAAAGAAGCGGATTGTATTAGCTTTCTAATGCCATCTTTCGGCTACACGTGTAGATCTGCCTAAATGANTAACAATTATCTAACTCAGTTAGTGCAGAGTCATTAGAGAGTTTTAAAAGGGAGGCTAGATAAATTCATGGATGGGGATGAAAGGTGGATGTAGGTAGTGTTAAGTAACAGGAACTACCTCGTGTAGGTCTCACGGCCTCTTGTAGCTTCCTTATTTTCTTATGTTCTTAACTAAAGCCAAATCTGCATTGAAAAAGTGACCGTGGCAAGGGAAGAAACAGAGGTGATGCAGGTCACAAGAGGAAGAAGAGTGTGGCGGACGTAAACACTTGTATCTCTCCTCCCTATAAACAATATGTCATTATCTCCAAAAGTAATGATTTTCGATGGAAGCTCATAGAGAGAATGTTTCCTAGAATCCAATAAGGTAAACAGAACCCACACTCCCAAGTGTGTAGGGAATTTCCGTCCTAGTGTAAAATAATACCTAACCCATAATAATATCGTATCAAGTACCATAAAACACATCAAAAATACACAACAGACCCCAAATCTATAAAATATAAGCGAAATGTGTGTGTGTGGTTGTGTGTGTGTGGGTGTGTGTGTGTGTGTGTGTGTGTGTGTGTGTGTGTGTGTGTGTGTGTGTGTGTGTGTGTGTGTGGTGGGGGGGCGTGCGTGTGTGTGGTGTGTGTGTGTGTGTGTGTCTGTCTGTCTGTCTGTGTCTGTCTGTCCGCGATAGGTGCGCCCCCTGTGGCGGAATCCCATCATATGTCACAGTTTTGGAATCAGGTTGACCAGGGGAAGTTTTAAGCCCACTTATAGGATGATCCGATCACTTTTTTTCTTCTTTTTTTTTAGCAGCTTATTAGCGAGAACTGTGAAGAAAAAAAAGTGGGTTGCGAGAATTGAGGAAACCTTGATGTAGGGTGATGGGTAATAAGTGAGTGAATGGGTGGGGTGATGGGTAATGGGTGTGGGGTGATGGGTGAGTGAATGGGTGGGGGGTGATGGGTGATGGGTGAGGGAATAGGTGGGGGGGTGATGGGTAATGGGTGAGTGATGAATGGGTGTGTGGTGATGGGTAATGGGTGAGTGAATGGGTGTGTGGTGATGGATAATGGGTGAGTGAATGGGTGGGGGGTGATGGGTAATGGGTGAGTGAATGGGTGGGGGGAATACATACATTTCAGGAAAGTTAGAAGGGGCTATCTGGAGAGTCTGTGTTTGGTGGGCCGAGGTGGTGGGTAATGGGTCTATCTGGAGAGTCTGTGTTTGGTGGGCTTTCGGCCCACCAAACACAGGTGGTGGGCCGAAGGCCTACCAATAGCCCTCCGCAGGAGCTAGCCAAAAAGGCCGCCCGGAGGGTGGCTTTGCGGCTAGTAAGGCTATATAGTACAAAATATTACAAATTTACACAGCATTGGCGGTTAGAGTCGAAGCCACCTATGGGTGGGAAACCTCTATCTGCTGTGTGGACAGGCACCTCACGTCCACATCAGCAGTGAGGGCATTCTACCACATCATCACAGATGCAGTGGAGAAGGCACCCTCTGCGTGGCCGGACAGTTTGCCTACGGACAGTTTGCCTACGGACAGTTGCCTACGGACAGTTTGCCTACGGACAGTTTGCCTACGGACAATTTGCCTACCGGACACTTTGCCTACGGACAGTTTGCCTACGGACATTTTGTCTACCGGACAATTTGCCTACGGACACTTTGCCTACAGACACTTTGCTTCAGTGTTTCCACAGGAAAAATTTTCTTTACCTTGGACAGTTATAGTGATAATCCTACCGTAGATAACAGTATAGTCGCCAGCTGCAATAATGTCGCCAGGCACCAAATATTACGAATTATAGCATCACTACTGATGTGTATGTGCCACTGAAGATGATACACAGTAGTTCATATCGGTGAAAGGACAACTCATACCGCGGACAATTCATACCGGACAATTCATATCATGGTCAATTCATACCCCGGACAATTCATACCCCGGAAAATTCATACCCCGGACAATTATACCCCGGAAAATTCATACCCGGACAATTCATACCCGGACAATTCATACCCCGGAAAATTCATACCCCGGACAATTCATACCCCGGACAATTCATACCCCGGACAATTCATACCATGGTCAATTCATACCCCGGACAATTCATACCCTGGAAAATTCATACCCCGGACAATTCATACCCCGGACAATTCATACCCTGGAAAATTCATACCCCGGACAATTCATACCATGGTCAATTCATACCCCGGACAATTCATACCCCGGACAATTCATACCCCGGAAAATTCATACCCCGGACAATTCATACCATGGTCAATTCATACCCCGGACAATTCATACCCCGGACAATTCATAATATGCTAATTCATACCCCGGTCACCGAATAGTTTATTTATTGGAAATAATGAAATATATTTTTTAATGCTTATAAATAATTAACATAGGCCTATAACGTCGCATATATACTTTTTGGGGGCATGATTTTTTTTTTTTTTTTGCCTATAATTTTTTCAAAACTTGTAATACCATAAACAAGGTTGTATACTGCATAACACGTGTTTAATGTATGTCTCTCTCCTAATATCTAAAAATGTTAATATAACTAATACCTTATACACTATCATACCTTTACTGATACCCAGATGACCGCCTTATCTTACCTTATCTCCAGGGGCGGACTGGCCATAGGGACAAACAGGACATTTCCCGTTGGGCCGCTGGGTCGATTGGGCCGGTCTGAGGGGGGAAAAAAAGGGTAATAAATTTTTCTTAAATATTTAAAATGAAAAATTAATAAATAAATTAAGGAGTGAAAATGAAATATCTGAAAAATAAGGTAAACAAAAAATAAATGAGAGAGAGCGAGAGTCACTCAGCTGAGAGAGAAAGAGGTGACGACTGACGAGAGATCGGAGAGATCAACAACTCTCGAGTATCGTACGTTTCCTGTCAACTTTCTAGATTCTCAATAGAGTCGTCTAAGTTGTTGTTTCAGACTTCTTGTATTTTATATACATTAACCGAGTATATGTTATGCATGTCTATGCACACCATGGGACGATACCTTATTTAAAATGCATTATGGGCATTGATAAGGACTAAAGTCCAGTTCACATCTTCACGACTCTCGACAGCGACCAGTCACGACTGCTGAGTCATGCTGTGTCGGCGCCGGTCGTCATGTGAGTTGGCGTCAGGCCCAGACCGTCGCTGTCGGGTCGTGGGAGTCGTGAAGCGGCGCGTGGGGGGTCCCGACTGTGTGGTGCATGCTCTATAGTCTATACACTCGGGGCGGGTCTGCGCCTCAAATATATAACGGAAAAAGTCGGCTCCGTGCTGGGACTGGTCGCCTAAGGCCTCTTTCACACGTACGGTTTGGCCCGTGGATTTTACAGTCCGGCGCCGGATGTTCACGGCTCTCTCCTCTGATACTTCCGGTGCCGGACCGTGCGACACATAATCATATCACCAGTGACGTATCACCAACAGAAGGTGGGGGGAAGAACCTATTGGAAAAGTATACATTCCAGAGTAATTTGCCCACTACCAATACTTTATCAGTATAAATGATATACTTTTATCTTCGGAAATATTTATTCTATAAGATAGCACATAAAACACAGTAAAAACATACTAAATATATGCCATTATGAGACTATGATGAAATATACTTTAAAAAGGGGAAATTTCAGTTAAAACTCTTCGCCATATAATTTTTTGTGAAAAAACTTTTGACATGGAATATACCAAATAAAGCGGAATTGTATTTGCTTTTTATTGCTATACTAGCCGCAAAGCCGCCCTCCGGGCGGAATTTTGGCTAGCTCCTGCGGAGGGCTATTGGTGGGCCAAAGGCCACCAAAACACAGACTCTCCAGATAGCCCTTCTAGCTTTCCTGAAATCATGGATGTAGAAATGTATGTATTAACGCCAACCCATTCACATCACCCCAACCCATTCACTCACCCATTACCCATCACCCCCCACCATTCACTCACGCATTACCATCACCCCCCACCCATTACCCATCACCACACACCCATTCACTCACCCATTACCCATCACCCCCATCTATTCCCTCACCCATCACCCATCCCCCCCCCACCCATTCACTCACCCATCACCCCACACCCATTACCCAAACCCCCCCCATTCACTCACCCATTACCCATCACCCTACATCAAGGTTTCCTCAATTCTCGCAACCCACTTTTTTTCACAATTCTCGCTAATAGGCTGCTAAAAAAAAAAAAAAACAACGATCGGATCATCTCATAAATGGGCTTAAAACCTTCCCCTGGTCGACCCGATTCCAAAACTGTGCCATATGAGGAGATTGCGCCACTGGGGGCGGCACCTACCGTGGACAGACAGACACACACACACACACACACACCACTTTCGCTTATATTTTTATAGATTTCGTTTGCTGATAAATGAGTAATTACGCTCGTCACAAGCGATCGAACAGGCTTGGTATATCCCGGGGCCTTGATGGCAGCCGTGCATACGCGGGAGACTGCCGGATAGTGTGAACACCCATTAAAAGCTCAGTCCACTGGCTAGACATGGAACCGGACCGATCCAGTGGGGCGCCCCGGGTGCATACGGCGCCGGACCGATAGATGTGCCTGTGACCGTGACGTGTGAAGGCCCCCATAGGAATTTTCAGTCGACTGATTTTCACGGCGCCGGACCGTAAAACTCTACGGGGCCAAACCGTAGTGTGTGAAAGAGGCCTAAGGGTTCAAGCCTGGCCCCAAACCCAGTCGGGGCTGTACTGCGACCAGTCGGGGCCGTGCCTTTTTCTGTCTCCTCGTCAAAGCCATGTCCACGCTCCCACGTCGACCTGGCTTCACCCACTCCCGCAGTCCCCTTTCCCCATCCTTTCATACCGGCCTCATTTACTAATGGGGCCCGGGGTTTTACGAGGTTATTCCCAGTAATAACTCCATTACTAACGGCCTTATTTACTAACGAGGTTATTACCAATAATAACTCATCACTATCGTACAAACGGTCCATCCAAGTCCAAGAAGCTCACGTTTCCTTTCTTCTCTCTCAGCAACTCCATCTTCAATTTCAGCACTTTCAAAAATCCTCTTGTTCGTTTCTTTTCTTAGGACCCGCCTGAGAATCGGCCCACACAAACACTAGGGTTGTGCGGTATCAAGAAAATACCGTATTGCCGATACCGGTTTGCGGGAGTAATAACCGGTACGTCCTCACACCGATATACCGATACCGTACAGTAATACCGGTATTACGGTATCGGTTTTTTTTTCGTGTTTCTTTACTTGTCCATTCTCAGACAATTATTAACCTCTACAGCATCGCCCCCCCCCCCCCTTAAATAAAGTTCCTATAGCGTCGGCCATTTCTTTTTTTACAATTATTAACCCCAACCGTACACCCATAGGTAAAGGTAAGGTAAAGATGGGAGCATACGCTTAGCTGCGCGTGGCATGGGGGGCTCATCTCCGTGGCATTAGCCCTTAGAGCCTGTGGTGGGTGAGAACCTTTCCCCCGGGACACAGGGCTAGTGTGACCCCCGGGGTTACCACAGACCACAGTACAGCATAGACCCCCCCAAAAATAAAGTTTCCTGTGGCGTCGGCCATTGACAGTTTTAAAGGGGGGGGCCCGAGTAAACTACCCCCAGAGGAAAAAAAAAATTTTTTCAATGAAAATCTGAATGCTGGACATTTCTTTTTTGGGTTTCGAACACTGTTACATTGCAGTACCATAATATCCCAAAAAATTAGTACCAAGTAATGTAAAATATGGGTAAAAAAAGTTTAAAATTAAACTAATATGAAATCTGAACCACATTTGGAAAAATTTTAGAGTCCTTTCCCGCCCTTATTAGTGGTTTTATTTTATCCGGGACCTTCAAAATCCCTTCAGATACCTCTAAAACCTCATAATAAAGGGGGGAGAGTTTAAAAAATAAAAAATAGATTACTAACCTAACCTAACCTAACCTGGTAAAGTTGAAAGTCCTTTCCCGCCTTATATCTCGTTAGGAGGTTATTGGTTAGGTTGTAGTGAGGTTAGGTTAGAAATTTATTTGGGGGGCCAGGGCGGGGGTAATATAGGGGGGAGAGGGCGTTGAAGGGGGCATCTCTCCTCACTTTATAATTACGT
This sequence comes from Chionoecetes opilio, assembly GCA_016584305.1. NCBI lineage: Eukaryota > Metazoa > Arthropoda > Malacostraca > Decapoda > Majidae > Chionoecetes > Chionoecetes opilio. The sequence goes on along the minus strand of JACEEZ010019258.1, from coordinate 2,637 downwards.
TTTAAAGGTATCTGAAGGGATCTGTAAAGGGTTTCGGGAAAAAAAAAAAAAAACTGATAAGGGCTGGAAAGGACTCTAGAATTTACCCACATTCATTCGGGGCCCCCGCACTCCCACGTACTGGCCTATATAGGGCCTCCCCACACCATAAATCCACCCCTGGCGTCGGCCATCTCTTTTTTTACAATTCTAAAACCCCCACCGTACAGCATAGACCCCCTAACATAAAGTTTTATGTGGCGTAGGCCATTTTTTTTTTTTTTTTTTTCAATTTTAACCCCACCGTACAGCATAGACCCCCTAAAATAAAATGTTTTTTGGGTAGGCCATTTTCTTTTTTTGCATCAGTAATCTAATATACTATAGGAGTAGCCTTGTGTCTGGTCTGTGTGTGTGGGTGTGTGTGCGTGTGTGTGTGTGTGGGGTGTGTGTGTGTGTACTGTGTGTGCATCTAGGTAGTATGATGGTAGTATCAGTATCTTATATTATCATTATGATCATTTTCAAATTACAGTATTATTATTATTATTATTATTTTTATTATCATTTTGATTATTATTATCATTATTGTTATCAATATTATTGTTAGTATCACTATTATGATTTTGATTATTTTATCTGAGTTTTATTATTATTATTATAACTTATTATTATCATTAATACCATTGACATTTTTGTATTATTTTTAATTATTTTTGTTTTATTATTATAATAATTTCATTTATTTTTAATTATTATTATTGTTATTATTTCAAAGGCGTAGAGCCGTAGACGGTGACACGTGAAACGCGAGTTCCTTTAAAAAAGATGGTAAAGATACGAGGGGTCAGTCTTATCTGAGGTGTAAAACACACCCCACACCACACATACCGCGCGATGGTCAGGTTTATAACGTTTGGTCTCTCACTCTGTGGGGAGGCGGTTCGAATCCTCCGCTCCGGGGATTTTTCACTTGACAAATTCGGGCGGTTACTGTCCCCCTTTAGCAAGGGGATGGGGGTGTGTGGTGTGTGAGGTCCCAGCATTGCCCAAAGATCGGTTTAAAATGAGCTCCAAGCTCGCACTGAGAGGATAAAACTGGCGATCGCGAGCCAGCTTGGTGGACAAGACATGGGTGAATAAGGACACACAACACACACACACACCCGTCACACACACACACACAACACCACACACACACACACACACACAGTCACACACACACACACACACCCCACACACACCAAAAATACACACACACGGGTACTCCGTGGTGTAAGGGAAGCACGCTCGGTTCACAACCCGGGTTCGATCCCGGGCAGAGCGGAAACAGAGGGTTGTTTTCCCTTTAAAAAACCCGGGGCCCCCGTCCACCCAGCAGTGAAGGGTACCGGGTGTTAGCCCGGGGGTTTGTGACCGCCCCTCCGGGGTGGTGGCTTCGGCCAACACAAAGCATTAAGGATGAATGATAAAAATGTTGATATGGAGACGGGGCCACACGAGCGTTTCTCTGGCCCTGTAAAAATACACCTAGATGAAGATGAATACACACAGTCAGTCACACACACACATATCTTTGAAATAATTATATTAATAATAAAATAATAATAATAATTTGGATCATAATAATACTAACAATAATGAAATGATGATGCCATATTAACCAAAAATTATAGTAGACTAAGATAATAATAATAATAATAAATAATGATAATAATAATAATAATAATAACAATAATGAAAATTTTATCTAGGCTAGATTTGTTAGTGACGCCTGTGAGATAGTAATGACCGTTTTCTGTGATGGTCTTGCGGGGGGACTCTTCCCTCAGGGGTAGAGGGAGGGGGGAGGTTGTCAGAGGGGCATTGTCAGCTGAGCTGTAATCGGCCAATGATAACACGCGCCTCAGATTCTGAGGCTCTGAGCCAATAAGCGTTACGCTACCATACGTGTCTCGGCAGTCGGTCTGTTGCAAGAAAAAAACACAATACCGAAATCCAAACCGACCAAATAATATACCGATCCGGTTTTACCGATGCACCACCCAAAACCGGTATACCGAAAACAAAAAATACCGGTAATCCGGTGCTAAAATACGGATTCGGTATACCGATACCCGGTGCACATACCTACACACACCTCACGGCACAAACCCGCACCGTCTGACCTCACGGCTGACCCGCACTGCCCCTGCTGCAGGAACTAGGGCTGGCAGGAACCGTTAATTTGGAAACCGCAGGTTCCGGGTTTCCCTAGACTCTCGGAATCGTTGGAACCCGGGCCGGAACCCGGGTTCGGTAATTTAAAAAAAACAATAAAAAATATAGCAAATAAAAAATACAAAAACTTAAATAAAAAAAAATATATAAATAAAAAATTAAAAAATCAATAAAAAAATCAGTAAATAAAAAAATCAAAAAATATATATACAAAAATAAGTACATATATAAATAAAATAAAAAAATATATAAATTAGATAATAAAAAAAAAAATATATATATCTATATAGTATTATATTATAATATATATATATATATATATATATATAATATATATATATATATATAATAATATATATATATATATAATAATAAATATATATATATATATATATATATATATAAAATATATATATTTTATATATATATATATAAAAA